>JANAVB010033220.1:19955220-20497720 GCA_029216955.1 Iris pallida | reverse complement strand
GACAGAAGAAAATACTATGATGTTGGACTTGCAGGGGCAAAGAGGAACTCTATACGATCAGAGCCGCATAAGGATATTAGCCGCAGGGAGAAAACTTATGCGGCTACATCAGCCAGCCGCATGAAGAAAACTCATACGGCTACAACTGTCAGCCGCATAACTTATGCGACTACAGCTGCCAATCACATGGACGAAACCCATACGGCCAGGAAAGTCAATCGCTTGCAGAAAACCCATGCGGCCACAATTACCAACCGCATGCGGCCAGCCTGCACGGTCGAGGCTACTAGCCGCACAAAAATAGTTCATCCGACGGCAGAAGACAACCGTACGCAAACAGCCTGTACGGTGCCCAACCCTAGCCGCATAGCGTCCATTCCACGCTTCTCTTGATCAGTCTTCGACCGTCTCTCATGCGGTCCTGACCCTGATGGTTCTCTGGATGATAAGCCAGACTCTGTGGTATTCAACTTGGACTCCTCCTATTACGCACCCGCAAGTACTAAAAGGAGGAAGTCTAGGGCAGCGTGGGCTCATCAGGCCCAGTCAGCTGTCCCAACCTCTGACTATCGGGGTGTCCCGTTGATTATCTCATGGGCCTCGGATCGAAAGTTGTATACAACTGCTCGAGTCCAGCCCCCGGCGGCAAACGGACAGAGTGGTTCCTCTGACCTGCGGGAGGCGATCCTCCACAAATGCAGGGAAAAAGGAGGAGTATCGGCGTGCAAAGAGTCCTCTCTTGGACATCGCTGTACCTAAATCATCGTCAACTGTTGTTGCAACAACATGGCAGTGACGGAAGATCGGCCATCCGTCTTCCAGAGGCTACAACATCCGAGCTCAGAAGATGAGACACCTCCTGTTGTCTCCTGCAATTCCGCTCAGAAGGTCCCCGCCGAAGGGAGAGGGACAAAGACAAGCATCTCCAGCCCCAAGATATCAACCACTACAGCTAAGAAACTGTCGTCTAAACGGTTGTCCTCCACCGGAGTATTCCAACACACCCGTTCAAAGACGAAATCTGCCGCGATGGGAAATTCATCATCCACATCGCTGGGGGTTGTGGGAACTGGGGGTAGCACTCCTTCGAACATACACAACAATCCGATGTTTCAAGGAGCCGAGCCCGGGGAAACCACTCTCCCATCAGGTACAACAGACGCTGATGTCCCCGAGGATATCCATGGCCCTCACGATGAAGCAAGCTCTGAGGCTGGGGATACCGTTCCCTCCGAGTCCGAGCCCGAAGAGAATATTCCCACCTACCCCTATGACTTCTCGGTGCATGGGTATGACTCGGAGGGCACATCCTCCACCGTTCCTTCCATCACTCCTCATGTAAGGACGGTATTCATGACGGACAGCAACCAAGGTGGTTCCAACGATCGCCAACGCATCGAAACTTTGGAGGCTATACTGCAGGCCTTGGTTAAGTCTGCAGATGAAATCAAAGCCGCTCTTCCAACTCTGCAAGGAGGAACGCCTGGCCAAATAAGCACGGGTCCCGCGGTCAATGCGGACTCGAACTTAGCGGCACCAAACCCGGGCAATAATCCTCCCGAAATAATAGCCCCTACCGTGACAGATGAGGCCCGAGAAGTAATAAGAGAGGTTCAGGAGCTCCGAGCCATGTTCTATGCCCGAGAAAATGCTCAAGACCTTAGAATACGGCAACCATATCCTGCTGAATGGAGGGATATTCCGTTCCCACCAAGATATAAGCCGTTCAACATCAACCCATATGACGGCAAGACCTCAACAAGTCGGTACATCACGTACTTCGAGGTCACTACCGACCATCTGCCCCATGATGATGCTATCCTCACACGATTATTCATTGGGGCATTGGAAGGAGTCGCCTTCGACTGGTATCGCAATCTGTCGGACAATTACATCCACTCCTTTACCGGCTTCAAGTGCATGTTCTTGGAGAGATTCTACGAGGTAGGGTAGGACGTCACCATGTCCACCCTCATGGACGTCATCCAAGGGAAGAAAGAGCTGACAAGGAACTACATTGAGCGGTTCCGCCAAACCGCCATGAAGCTGCCCTCCGGAAATCCAGATTCCTCTTTGATTAAAATTTGCCAAAAGAGACTGCTTCCAATGATCAGTCTCTGGATGGGCGAGAGTTAATTCAAGGACTGGAAGGCATTTATCATCAGTGCCACAAGTGCCGAAGAACGACTGAAGAAGGCTCGCCAACTGGGATTGCACATCTCAGAAGGAGAAAACAAGGGCAAGCATCCCAACAATGATAATGGGGGTAGCCCCTCTAATAATCGGGACAGCAAGAAAAAACAGGCTATGGTGGCCGATACTGCACAAAAACCTGAGCCAAAGCCAGCAGACAAATAATGGTCGTAAATCGATTACTCCTTCGAAGACAGTCACGTCAAGCCCATCTTGGACATGCTCATACAAGGGGACAGAATCCAGCTTCCTCCACCAAGACGGGAACCGCGGCCGGTAGAGATGGAGAATCCGAAATACTGCTATTATTATCGCTATGTTCATCATGCTACACACGATTGCTACCAGCTGAAACGGTACATCCAGAACCTCATCGATTCGAACGCTCTGGCCATCAATTTTGAAGAGGTAACCGTGGCGGCCAATATAGTGTCCGTACAATTTGGCAGCTTCCTTCCGACGGAGACTCAAGACGGGGTGATCCCCGTCCCTCTGGCGACAATGGAGATTACCAATCTTCCACCTCCCCGAGATCAGGCTGCCGGTCTAGTACCCCTCACCATATCACGATGGAAGGTCATGTGGATCCATCCAGACTTGGTTTCAGAAGTGACTTGGCCCACACCATCTACCACCGACAAAAAGAAAAGTAGAAAAGTCATGACCTGCCACACAATCTCGGCAGACAATGAGGAAGCCGCAGCCGTCGTCACGCGGTCCAGAGCGCAATCCCAACCTGTGGTTGACAATCCAGCTGAAAACCATCAACCCACTATAACTGATGCTCTGGGACCGGCTCAGCCTTCAACGACCGACAAGCCTAGGCCGAAGGAGACTCGCTTCGACAAATCTCTCCGGAAAGAAGCAGCCCAAGGGCTAGAGAGGCACTACAACTTTGACATCTTAGCGCAATTAGCTAACACACCAGCCAAGTTGTCACTGTACGAACTCCTAAGGCACTCCAAGGACGTTCGTATTGCATTAAGCGAAGCACTCCAAAATGCCGATGTCTACCTGGCTCAATCCAACCTCACCGGAGAGGACTCACCCGTGGATCTCCAAGACAGTGCCTGCACGGGAGCAATGCCCAACATCGTCTTCACTCTACAGGACATGCTCATCAAAACCAAACTACACAATCGCCCGCTATACTACACGGGATACATCGGCGACGTGAAGGTGGATCGGATGCACATAGATCCTGGCTCTTCCATAAGCATCATCCCGAAGGGTCTGCTACATCATCTCCGTATCCCAATGCATCGCCTGACGCCTACAAGCACCGCCATCAGCGGTTTCAATTCGGGCATGAGCTACCCTATTGGAAAGATTCGTTTGAAGTGCCAAATTGGCGACCTCCAATCTGAAGTCACCTGCTATGTGATAGATACAGACACTTCTTATAACATCCTCTTGGGGCGCCCGTGGATACATGATTACATGATCGTACCTTCCATGCTACACCAGTGCTTCAAATATGTCGACAAGCACGGCTTCGTAAAGACGAAATTTGCTGATATCGATCCCTTCAAAGGGGTCGAATCCTACTACTCAGACTCCTGCCTATACGAAAAGTCGAAGAGACACCTTGATGAAGAAAATGAACAAGCTGGTACCGAAACGGCCACGGGATCAGAAGGACCCCTGACGATCTACCTCCAAGCTCGCAAACCTGGCAAGTCCGCACCCCTTACCTCCACTCTGCGAAAGGACGCAATGTAAAACCCCTAAATTTCTACTATATTTTTATTATATCAATTTTTGTACTGATTTAAAATTTTTGTACGGTATGTCACGTAGTCGTATTATACGTCGCGTGCGAAATTTTATTTTCGTAGTTGCTCGTCGAGTGCGAATATGTGCGAGCGTACATATTTTAGAAAAACATTTTTTCTCTATTTTATTATTTCAAAATATTATATAAATATTCTTGCTATAAAAAGCCTTTGTTTCTAAAAAGTTATTAATAGTAAATAATATTTCTGTATACTAGAAAATCCTAATATTTTGCATACATACAAATATTTCATAATTGTTTATTGGTCTATTTTAAATAAAAGTATAATTTCTGAAAATTATTAATAGTAATATTTTATTGTTCAAAAAGATATTTAAAAATATTTATTATTTTCGAAATTATTATTAGTGGTATTTTAAAAAATATTTTTGGAAGTTATTTTGGCCAATTAAATCTTGATTTAATGTTTGGAATTATTTAAATAGATAAAACTAGTATCTATATTTGGAAATGGGATTATTTGATTGATTTTAAACTAAAAGTATTTAATTTGATTTTAATTAGATTTGGATTTGGATTTGATTGCTTTTAATTTAAATTAGGAGTTACCTATTATTGGGTTTAATTTACTCCTAGTCCATATCTAATTGGGAATTTCCACATCCTATAAATATAGGCAGGTACTTCTCCACACTATTCATCCACAAAATTTTCTCTACCACCACAAACGTGCCGTGCATCGTGTCCGTGTTCCCATATCCAATTCTTATTCCATATTTTTACATTTACAAATTCCTCTCCTCCGTGTCGACAATCCTGACACGCCAAATATTAAAGCCCTAAATCCTACTCCTGATCTCTAGCCAACACCATCACCCTCGTCATCGTCATCCCCACCACTGCAACCATCCTCTCCGTGTCACCAACCCCGTTCAACCTCTATCCCCGACCACGGCCACTGGCCGGAAGACCAACCACCACCACCACCGTCACCGGCGCAACCCGCCGGCGACCAAAGGAAAACCCATAGCCAAACAGAAGAAAAACCCTAGAAAATTAAACCCCGTCACCACCGTACTCACCTTCGTCCGTGGCGCCATCTCCACAGGAGCGCTGCTCCACCTCGCCTTGGACCGAGCCCCCGACGACCCTGATTCCTCCTCCGCCTCCGCCGCCGGAGCGGTGATGCTCCACCCGAAACCCTCAGACCCACCGCTCTGTGCGCCACCACGGCTGTGACCGCCGCCCCGCCGAGCCTGGGCCAAAAACCCCCTTCGTAAGACTCCTAGCTCTCCCTTTTCCCGGCGACGAGCCCTGTAGTCGGAACCCCACCATCTCGCCGTAGCCGAACCCGAACCGCCTTGCCCTCTGCCGCACCTCCGTCTTCCTCCCCCATCCTTCCGACCGCTTCTCTCCCTGGGCCTCTCCTCTCCGCCGCGATCGCGGCTAACGCCGCCTGCGCTCCACCGGCACCACCCGACCGAGACCTTCCCCTCCGTCTATTAGCTCGCCGACCGCCGTTCTCCTCTCCTCCGCCCTCATCACCTCTCTCCGGCCTTCCCTAAACCCTTCTCCGCTTGCGTCCACCATTCTCCGCTGGGTCTCCGCCTCTCTCTCACCGCGCTCCTCCTCCGCCGACCCTCCGGATCCAGACCTCCGGCGAGCTCGGGCCGAGTCACCTCCTCCATTCCGTCCCCCTCTCCCCCTCGATTCTCTTTCCTTTCCTTTTAGTTTTTTTTCTTGACTCTCTCTCCAATCTCTTTCTTTGATTTTGTTTTTACTGTTTTGTATCAGCGTTAAGTTCTCCTCGAAAGAGGAGAACGAAAATTCAGTGTTTGTTTTTTATTTTATTATTATTATTATTATTATTATTATTATTATTATTTCATTACTGTTGTTATTATTATTATTAATTCTACTATTATTTCTAAAATTATAATTATCATTATTATTATTATAGTTATTATTTTTATTTTTATAATGTGATGCTTTTTGCTTATTGTTGTTTTTGGAAAACTAGTTATATACATATATATTTCACATGGTGTATAATAATAATAATGAGTATTAGCATTTTTGTGAGATTAATATTAGTATTTTGGTTTGATCGCTAACACTATTATTTTGAAGAGTCATACATATTATATAATATAGTTTTAAAATGTTTATAAATATACCTTGATTTTTCAAAATAATAAATAAAAAGCATAGCTTTTACCAAAAATTTATTTTTACAAAATATGAAGTTTAGTCTTAAATACTACTTTGACAAACTTAGAGTTTTTGCCGAAAACGGTTTTCTTGACTTAAAAGTACTTTTTATATTTTTTCCCTATAAATATTTTGACTCGTGCAAATTTGCTTTTAGGAATTATAAGTATTTTCTGGAAATCGTATATAATTATTTTTATCCATTATCTTTGATTTTTCCTTCCAACCAAGACCAACCCCATTATTCCTATACTCTCTCAAATTCAAGCCTACCTTATGTCCACCCTAACCAATTTGACCGTTCTGGACCCAATGGAACTGACCGTGTCACTATCCGAGGTCCCCTTGTACAGTTATTGCACCAAAATTGCAGATCGTGCCACCGTGATCATCGCAGTACACCGGACGATATATCAGGCAAGATACCTTGCCATTCGCTGTTTAATTATTTTTAGCTCATATTTCATGCATTACTTATTTTCTTTATACAAAATAAACTGTGGTACATGGCATAACTGTTAGAACTTACTGTTCATTTATTTTCCTGCTATGTATATTTTTCTCACAAATAAACCTAGATTTAAGGGACCACCTTGTGTGTTGCATTCATTGGCCTTGACACGTTGTAAACACGAAGTTGTGTGTCGCATGTAGAACACGGAAGTGCGTGATTGGCTGGCCACCAGTACGTACAAGCCGTGCGATAGGGATAACCGCTAATAGATGTTGCATGCTAGTTTGACTTAGCGGTTATAGTAGTTTGTGTTGTGGATACAACACAGTAGGCATTGGGCGGGGAGGACAATTCCTTAGCGTATGGGCTTTGATGCACTTCCCTTGTGACCCAGACTCTCCGCTGGAGATACGGGGTTGATGACCCAAGATTACTGACGGCCACTGACGATTCTGCGGAACGTCATGCTCTTCCTGCTGGAGCCTCTGGTGCCCAAGAAGGACTACGCCAATCCTATTTAGCCCGGGCCCATGCGTAGAAAGGATTGTTCTTAACAACATTTCACTTAGAATGGTAGGCTACCCTATCCGTTAGGTACGAATACTTTTGGTTTGGATACTTGTATCTGACCGTGACTTGGAACAATAACTTGTCGCGGATTAGTTCGTCACATCTTGTCCTTGTTTGGTTGTAGGTGTGACTTATTACTTCGATGAAAAGGTATTACACCTTGTTGGGGTCCGGATACCATATCGGATTCTTAGCATGGAAAGATACGTCGTCGTGAATTAGTTTACCATCTCCTGTCCTTGTTTGGTTGGGGGGATGGTACGCTCGTTCAGTAGGTGCGTATTGGACCATGTTATAAATTCGATTGACTTATTTATTGAGCAATATTTATTCAGTTTATATGGCATGCTAATATGTGTCTTGTTACGTCCCTCTGAGGACCTGGTTGTCTTGCCAGGTGTGTGCTATTGTCTTTCGCAGGTGCTTTCGCTCTAGCCGTGTTCATTGCTATTTCTCGAGGATGATTGCATTTGGATCGTCTTCGCTTCGCTCGCCACTCATTTTCTATGTACTTTTCTTTATTTTGTTGGTAGTGGATTTGTCTCCGCCCAACATATTGTATCAAGACAAATTCAATCTCATTATATGTTATCTTTTATTCATTTATTCTGTGTGGATGAGATTAGTTATGGTTCTACTGCATTTTACAACTTATGTATTTATACGAGGCTTCCATATATTGGAGTATACTTCGTATGAATACAGCTGGCATGTCTACGTTCCTAGTCCTACGTATTTTGGGACTGGGGCGTTACATGTTTTTGTGGTGGCCCATGCAGGTCAAGATAAATTGTTTGGTTACTTTACCGTACCAAGCAAGCCTGCGTATAGGATTAGAAGTCTAGGATCTCATCCACATACTTGACCCGTTTTCTTGATTTTATCTACCGTTTGACTCATCAATGGCATCTTGCTTGCTTCCTTCCATCCATATTCTTATCTTTCCTTCGTGCTTGCTAGAGATTGACCCTACTAGTTAGATACCCCAAACACCCTTAGCTAAATTCTTTAAGTTGGGTAGAATACCCCACGACTTGACACACCCTTGACCATTAAGGAAATACCAATAGTATTATCTAGACCATATAGACTAGAGAAAGTTTACCCATTTGGTCAACCAAGCCTTGGTCAATAAGACCGTAGAATGACTGTATAGGAATAAATAAGACTTAGATCCTTTTGACTCTTAGACTATTCATATTTATTCTTATTTCAATCTTAATCTCGTGCCTATATTTTTACTATCTAGACTAATGATGCTAATATAGCTTAGTTTTTGCAAGCTCAAATCTTTATCAAGCTTGTTCATGACATATGTTATTGGAAGAATTCCCACTAACATAGCGTCTAATCAGAACCGGTGCATAATGGTCTGATCAACCAAGTGCACTTTGGTTCACCTTTTCAATTTACGTGGATGGGGACATAGTTAAGCTTGTCCTCTAAAATCCCATCCACGACTGCCTTGACAATTCCCTTGAAATTCTTTTCGATCGTCTTTGAATCACGTACTCGTATTCGATAAGATCGTCTTTTGAACCCCTTAATGCTTTCGCCTTCACCTATTCTAGAAGGACGAACGCGTTATACTAGCACTCCCTCTCGCCTTCCTATCGGCTATGATCATTCTCCCTCGATATTGCTATATCTTTATCCTAAACTCCTCGCCCTCCTTCTCGGCCCTATAATTGCTGTCATGACCTTCTAATCGAGTAAATCTAATTCATTCTCTAATCGTGCCCTCAACCTACTCTCAAGAGACCATAACTTTAAGGTCTCTAAATTATTTTATTTTACTTGAACCCATACTATTCTTTACTGCGCGTCAACTTAAACATTTCTTGCGTTAATCCATGACTATCTTCGCCTTATTGAAATCACGACGCTAATGCAAGTTTTCATTAAACGTCGTTCCCTTGTCTTGATTTGACTATGCTTTCTTATCGATACCCCCCTTGTGCCTTTCACCCCCTACTAATTTCTAATTTCGAGGACGAAATTCTTTTAAGTTGGGTAGGATGTAAAACTCCTAAATTTCTACTATATTTTTATTATATCAATTTTTGTACTGATTTAAAATTTTTGTACGGTATGTCACGTAGTCGTATTATACGTCGCGCGCGAAATTTTATTTTCGTAGTTGCTCGTCCAGTACGAATATGTGCGAGCGTACATATTTTAGAAAAACATTTTTTCTCTATTTTATTATTTCAAAATATTATATAAATATTCTTGCTATAAAAAGCCTTTGTTTCTAAAAAGTTATTAATAGTAAATAATATTTCTGTATACTAGAAAAGCCTAATATTTTGTATACATACAAATATTTCATAATTGTTTATTGGTCTATTTTAAATAAAAGTATAATTTCCAAAAATTATTAATAGTAATATTTTATTGTTCAAAAAGATATTTAAAAATATTTATTATTTTCGAAATTATTATTAGTGGTATTTTGAAAAATATTTTTGGAAGTTATTTTGGCCAATTAAATCTTGATTTAATGTTTGGAATTATTTAAATAGATTAAACTAGTATCTATATTTGGAAATGGGATTATTTGATTGATTTTAAACTAAAATTATTTAATTTGATTTTAATTAGATTTGGATTTGTATTTGATTGCTTTTAATTTAAATTAGGACTTATCTATTATTGGGTTTAATTTACTCCTAGTCCATATCTAATTGGGAATTCCCACATCCTATAAATATAGGTAGGTACTCCTCCACACTATTCATCCACAAAATTTCCTCCACCACCACAAACGTGCCGTGCATCGTGTCCGTGTTCCCATATCCAATTCTTATTCCATATTTTTACATTTACAAATTCCTCTCCTCCGTGTCGACAATCCCGACACGCCAAATATTAAAGCCCTAAATCCTACTCCTGATCTCTAGCCAACACCATCACCCTCGTCATCGTCATCACCACCTCTGCAACCATCCTCTCCGTGTCGCCAACCCCGTTCAACCTCCATCCCCGACCACGGCCACTGGCCGGAAGACCAACCACCACCACCACTGTCACCGGCGTAACCCGCCGGCGACCAAAGGAAAACCCATAGCCAAACAGAAGAAAAACCCTAGAAAATTAAACCCCGTCACCACCGTACTCACCTTCGTCCGTGGCGCCGTCTCCACAGGAGCGCTGCTCCGCCTCGCCTTGGACCGAGCCCCTGACGACCCTGATTCCTCCTCCGCCTCCACCGCTGGAGCGGTGATGCTCCGCCCGAAACCCTCAGACCCACCGCTCTGTGCGCCACCACGGCTGTGACCGCCGCCCCGCCGAGCCTGGGCCGAAAACCCCCTTCGTAAGACTCCTAGCTCTCCCTTTTCCCGGCGACGAGCCCTGTAGTCGAAACCCCACCATCTCGCCGTGGCCGAACCCGAACCGTCTTGCCCTCTGCCGCACCTCCGTCTTCCTCCTCCATCCTGCCGACCGCTTCTCTCCCTGGGCCTCTCCTCTCCGCCGCGATCGCGGCCAACGCCGCCTGCGCTCCACCGGCACCACCCGACCGAGACCTTCCCCTCTGCCTATTAGCTCGCCGACCGCCGTTCTCCTCTCCTCCGCCCTCATTACCTCTCTCCGGCCTTCCCTAAACCCTTCTCCGCCTGCGTCCGCCATTCTCCGTCGGGTCTCCGCCTCTCTCTCACCGTGCTCCTCCTCCGCCGACCCTCCGGATCCCGACCTCCGGCGAGCTAGGGCCGAGTCACCTCCTCCATTCCGTCCCCCTCTCCCCCTCGATTCTCTTCCCTTTTTTTTTCTTGACTCTCTCTCCAATCTCTTTCTTTGATTTTGTTTTTACTGTTCTGTATCAGCGTTAAGTTCTCCTCGAAAGAGGAGAACGAAAATTCAGTGTTTATTTTTTATTTTTTTTTATTATTATTATTATTATTTCATTACTGTTGTTATTATTATTATTAATTCTACTATTATTTCTAAAATTATAATTATCATTATCATTATTATTATTATAGTTATTATTTTTATTTTTATAATGTGATTCTTTTTGCTTATTGTTGTTTTTAGAAAACTAGTTATATACATATATATTTCACATGGTGTATAATAATAATAATGAGTATTAGCATTTTTGTGAGATTAATATTCGTATTTTGGTTTGATTGCTAACACTATTATTTTGAAGTGTCATACATATAATATAATATAGTTTTAAAATGTTTATAAATATACCTTGATTTTTCAAAATAATAAATAAAAAGTATAGCTTTTACCAAAAATTTATTTTTACAAAATATGAAGTTTAGTCTTAAATACTACTTTGACAAACTTAGAGTTTTTGCCGAAAACGGTTTTCTTGACTTAAAAGTACTTTTTATATTTTTTTCCTATAAATATTTTGACTTGTGCAAATTTGCTTTTAGGAATTATAAGTATTTTCTGGAAATCGTATATAATTATTTTTATCCATTATCTTTGATTTTTTCCTTCCAACCAAGACCAACCCCATTATTCCTATACTCTCTCAAATTCAAGTCTACCTTATGTCCACCCTAACCAATTTGACCGTTCTAGACCCAATGGAACTGACCGTGTCACTATCCGAGGTCCCCTTGTACAGTTATTGCACCAAAGTCGCAGATCGTGCCACCGTGATCATCGCAGCACACCGGACACAATATCAGGCAAGACACCTTGCCATTCGCTGTTTAATTATTTTTAGCTCATATTTCATGCATTACTTATTATCTTTATACAAAATAAACTGTGGTACATGGCATAACTGTTAGAACTTACTGTTCATTTATTTTTCTGCTATGTATATTTTTCTCACAAATAAACCTAGATTTAAGGGACCACCTTGTGTGTTGCATTCATTGGCCTTGGCACGTTGTAAACACGAAGTTGTGTGTCGCATATAGAACACGGAAGTGCGTGATTGGCTGGCCACCAGTACGTACAAGCCGTGCGATAGGGATAACCGCTAAAAGATGTTGCATGCTAGTTTGACTTAGCGGTTATAGTGGTTTGTGTTGTGGATACAACACAGTAGGCATTGGGCGGGGAGGACAATTCCTTAGCGTATGGGCTTCGATGCACTTCCCTTGTGACCCGGACTCTCCGCTGGAGATACGGGGTTGATGACCCAAGATTACTGACGGCCACTGACGATTCTGCGGAACGTCATACTCTTCCTGCTGGGGCCTCTGGTGCCCAAGGGGGACAACGTCGATCCTATTTAGCCAGGGCCCATGCGTAGGAAGGATTGTTCTTAACAACATTTCACTTAGAATGGTAGGCTACCCTATCCGTTAGGTACGAGTACTTTTGGTTTGGGTACTTGTATCAGACCGTGACTTGAAACAATAACTTGTCACGGATTAGTTCGTCACATCTTATCCTTGTTTGGTTGTAGGTGTGACTTACTACTTCGATGAGAAGGTATTGAACCTTGTTGGGGTCCGGATACCATATCGGATTCTTAGAATGGAAAGATACGTCGCCGTGAATTAGTTTACCATCTCCTGTCCTTGTTTGGTTGGAGGGATGGTACGCTCGTTCAGTAGGTGCGTATTGGACCATGTTATAAATTCGATTGACTTATTTATTGAGCAATATTTATTCAGTTTATATGGCATGCTATTATGTGTCTTGTTACGTCCCTCTGAGGACCTGGTTGTCTTGCCAGGTGTGTGCTATTGTCTTTCGCAGGTGCTTTCGCTCTAGCCGTGTTCATTGATATTTCTCGAGGATGATTGCATTTGGATCGTCTTCGCTTCGCTCGCCACTCATTTCATTTTTCTATGTACTTTTCTTTATTTTGTTGGTAGTGGATTTGTCTCCGCCCAACATATTGTATCAAGACAAATTCAATCTCATTATATGTTATCTTTTATTCATTTATTCTGTGTGGATGAGATTAGTTATGGTTCTACTGTATTTTACAGCTTATGTATTTATACGAGGCTTCCATATATTGGAGTATACTTCGTATGAATACAGCTGGCATGTCTACGTTCCTAGTCCTACGTATTTTGGGACTGGGGCGTTACACGCAACCAGCCTCTCAGTGCAGGAGGAGCAGATGATAATCCGGCTGCCAAGGTCCGGCCAAGTACCGAGATCCACAACGGGGCCACTGACAATCAGACTGCCGCGAGTCAGTCAACCCCAAACAGGGAAGCTCAATCCCTCCGACAAGCCGCTGACGATACGCCTTCCCATGAAGGATCGTCACCCCGATGCAAGGTTTGACACTTCTAGCAAACCGGCCACTCCTCGCTCTACTCAAGTACCAAACTGGGGGTCGCTGTCTGCCAACAACTCCACGCTCTGCTTCCTCAGCTGAACCTCTGACAATCAAGCTGCCCAGGGCGTCCTCTCAGTCTTCATTTACACAAGGGGTAGCCGAAGAGGAACCGGAGTTAGCCAAGTATGTGGCTGCCCACACTGATGTTCCCTCCGCTGATGATGTAATCCCCCTAGAAAAGATGCCTTACTTCATCAAGAAAGGGTTATCTTTGAACTATACCGAGCTCAATAAGCTATGTACAATGTATGCTATGGAACATGGTATAGGCACTCACCTACACACACAAGTGACAAATGTGTACACCGCGATCCAGCTTACTCCAATAGAAGACGCTTACCGAATAATCGAGGGAGGAGATCATCCAATCATCTTCGGCCGGACGAACAACCCGCATCCCTCCACCATAGAGGAAACTGACCTCGGGTCAGATGCCGGGAGACTGCCTCTGTATCTGTATAGCCCACAATCCAAAATCTCATACAAAAATAGGGGTATGATCTGGAGACGACGCCAAGTTTGAACTACGGCACTGGGCGACGATTACCTTTGAAGCCGCCAGTCCCGGCGGGGAAACCACGAGATTATTATAACAAAACTCGATGCGGGCTAGGGTATGTAAGCCCACTACGACCCCTGAGAGTTCAGATGAAGAATGCGACTGGCAGTCACATTCAACCGGGTCACCAACTTCTAACTTAGATACCAGCATCGGAGACGTGTTCAGACAAGTCTTGTCAGTCAACATGGCATTCGCCGACGCCTACGAGGAAGACGAAGACATCCCCGAGATCCTCGAGCTAGAGCCATGGGCCCAGCAATTGGACGCACAATGGGAAAAGCGGTTCGAACAGAGAGAACCTCCTACTGAAGATGAGGTCATACAAGTTGACCTCGGCAGCGAATCTTCTCCAAATCCGATTTTCGTCAGTAAAAGCCTAACGGACGAAGAACGGGAGTCGCTGCTAGAACTTGTCAGAAAATACATTAATGTGTTCGCCTGGAGCTATGAAGACATGCCAGGGTTAAATCCCGACATTGCTCTTCACAAACTCAACATTCGGCCAGAGGCAAAGCCAATCAAGTAGCAACAACGACGCTTTCGCCCAGGCATCATGGACGCAATCGAAGCCGAAGTCAACAAACTGATAGCCAGCGGCTTCATTCGTGAGGAGCAACATCCCGATTGGGTCGCCAATATAGTACTCGTCCTCAAGAAGAATGGGAAGATTAGAATCTGTATCGACTTCCGCAATCTGAACGAGGCATGCCCCAAAGATGAATTCCCCCTTCCTATCACAAACATCATGATCGACAATACCTGCGGCTTCGAACGTATGTCATTCATGGACGGCTTCTCGGGGTACAACCAAATCAAGATGTCTCCTGACGACGAAAAGCATACATCGTTTCGAACACCGATTGGCACATACTGTTACACAGTTATGCCTTTCGGCTTAAAGAATGCTGGCGCCACATATCAACGAGCCATGAGTATCATCTTCAGAGAACACCTGTGTAAGACGGTGGAATGCTATGTCGATGACATCGCCGTCAAAAGTCGCTGTAAAGGAGACCATCTACAAGACCTAAGGACGGTATTCGACCTGATGCGAGCCCACAATTTGAAAATGAACCCTACGAAATCTTTCTTGGGGGTATCCAGCGAAAAGTTCTTGGGTTTCATTATCACCGCCCAGGGTATCATGTAGACCCTAAGAAGACGAAGGAAATTATGGAGATGGGTCCCCCGAGAAACCTCCGCGAACTTAGAGGCCTTCAAGGGAGGCTAGCCTACATCAGAAGATTCATTTCTAACCTCTCCGGGCGATGTCGACCATTCACCCACCTCATGAAGAAAGGAGTCTCATTCGTATGGGACGAGAAATGCCAGCGTGCTTTCGACAGCATCAAAGAATATTTGTCAAATCCTCCAGTTTTGGTGGCCCCGGTTCCTGGAAAACCATTCCAGCTCTACGTACGAGCAATGGAACACTCCCTCGGGGCTCTGCTGGCACAAAACAATGACGCAGGCCATGAGAAGGACATATATTACTTCAGCCGAATGATGATTGGGCCAGAACACCGATACACCGCTGTGGAGAAGGAATGCCTCGCCCTGGTGTTCACCATTCAGAAACTGCGACACTATGTCACCGGACAAACGATGCATGTGATCTCACGAGTCAACCCTCTCAGAGTCCTCCTGACTAAACCAGGGGCACTCAGCTCTCGACTCGCTACATGGGCAATATTGTTGTCCCCATATCATATGATCTTCGTCCCACAGAAGGCAGTCAAAGGTCAAGCCCTGGCGGACTTCTTAGCAGCCCACCCAGGCACGGAGTCCTCCAGAATATATGAAGAGATCCCAGATGAGGTCGCCAACTCACATGCAACATCTCACGATAACATATGGCGAATGTTCTTCGACGGTGCTTCGAGGACCGGACCTAAAGGTATATAGTCGTCGGGGTCGGGATAGTGCTGGTCTCCCCTTCCGGATTGGTGATCAACCGCGCTTATTCCTTCACAGAGCCCTGCTCTAACAATGTGGCCGAGTACAACGCTCTGGTTATTGGCCTCCAACTTGCAAGAGAGCTGGGGATAGAATACCTTGAAGCATACGGCGATTCCCAACTAATCGTCAATCAGATCCGGGGCTCATACGAAGTCCGCCACGAAGACATGATCCCTTATCACCAAATAGCGATTGACATCATCTCGTCCTTCGAAGGGTTCTTCATCGAACATGTCTCCAGACTCCGAAATATCGAAGCTGATGCCCTAGCTGGTCTTGCTTCTTCTCTAGCAGTTCCTGTAACGCCCTAGTCCCAAAATACGTAGGACTAGGACGTAATCATGCCAGCTGTATACATACGAAGTATATAGACCCTCGTATATATACATAAGCTGTAAAATGCAGTAGAACCATAATAACTAAATCTCATCCACTAGATAAATAAATGATATAAAAGCAACTTTGAATTTGTCATGTACACCATAGTTGGGCGGAGACAAAGTCCACTAACAACCAAATCAAATATAGAAAAATATACAAGGAAAGAATTTAGCAAGCGAAAGAAACGGCGAGTCCAAGAGCAATCACCACGAAGGAAGGAATGGCCTTAGCTAGAGCACCTGCAAGAAATCATGAAACACACACCTGGCGAGATAACCAGGTCCTCAGAGGGACGTAACAAGATACATCAACATGCCACATAACTGAATATATATACTATGTCATAAATCACAAGTAAAGTAAATAGTCACACTCGTAACAAGTTCCAATACCTCATCATCGAAATAGTGGACTACCCCTACAACCAAACAAGGACAAGGGGTAGTACACTATACCGCGATGCGATATTGTCCCAAGCTACTAATAGAACGGGGTGATATGACATTGACGAGGGTTATCTAACCATATAATGTGTTTATGCAGTAAGAACAAACCTTCAACGCATGAGCCCTGGCTGTAAATAGGATCGGCATAGTTCCCATAGAGGGCACCAGGGGCCTACGTCCATAACGCTCGGGAAGCGTCAGACGGCACCATGTGCAAGGGGCTACGTTCATAACGCTCTGGATAACGTCAGAGGGCACTTGGAGCCTGCATCTCCGACGGAGCGCACAGGTAATGAGGGAAGTGCATAGAAGCCCATACGCCAGGTAATGTTCTCCCCACCCAATGTACCTGTCAAGTTGCATCCACGACCATGTACCTCTACTAACTGCTAAGTCTCCTAACACGCCTCTATTAGCAGTTAGCCCTAACGCATGTGCATGGGGGATCAGCCCACACGCAAGAACCTCTATATGATACTCATCTCACACATCCTCGTGGTACAACTGTGTCAAGGTATATGCAGTACACTACAACGGTAGTCCCTTAACTCTAGGTCAACATGCAATCAAAGGATACTAACAAAGTAAATTATTAATCACTGAACAGGCAGTAAATCAGGAACTGTAAGAACCGGAAATAAAGAACAGTGATATATAAAATAAATACAGACTAAATATAAACAGTATAATGGCAAGGTATCTTGCCTGTTATTACGCCTAGTGTGCGATAATCTGAAAAGTCCAGCATGGTCCAATAGCCATAGTCGTTGAGTAAATGTGCGAATCCATAAGAAAATAGGAAGCATGATTTAGTCATAGCTAATGGTGGTAGTCAAGAAAAATTTGTGTGGACAATTACGTATCATATTTTAGAAAATATTTATAATACCAGAAACTAACCTTATTAGTAAAAATAGATTTTTAGACTAATACTTAGAGAATAAAACTCGTTTGTAAGCAAATACCATAGTTTTTGTAAAAATAATTTTTAGAGAGAAAACTAGTAGCTAAAAGTAATAATCATTTGTAATATTTGAAAATCGTCTACAAGGTAAACTTGTAAGTTGTAAAATATACAAATTTTGTAGAAAGCTAACCTTACCTTAGTCAAAAAATATTTAATAAATTTTAAGAAAAATATTGCCTATTTATTTAATAAAAACAATTTAACATAAAGTCATAATTATAACAAAAGTTTTTAATATATTAATAATACTAATAACAATACTAATAATAAAATAATAACAGTGATAATAATACTAAATACTGTAATAATACTAAATAACAGTAATAATGATAATATTAAACTTAATAATATTTATTAATAGTAAATAATGGTAGTAAATGATAATAATAATAATAATAATAATAATAATCAATAAATAAATAAACTATACTGTCCAACCTCCTTCTAATAATAATGATAATAATAAACAATAATAGTTATAATAATAATTATTATTATTATAATAATAATAAAGTTAATATTAACAGTATCAGTTTAATGAACACCTTAATATCATTTCTCCCAAACTTCCTTTACAGAACGAGAGAGTGAAGAAAGGGTCGGAGGGTTTACCAAGGGGTTCGGAGAGGGCCGGTCCGCCATCACGTGTACTGCGGACGACGGCGGGGGTCCCCGGCGCTCAGGGGTCGGGCGCCGGCGTCGGCGGTTGCCGCTGGTCGAATTTGGGGAAGCGGCGGCGCTGTCGTCGGCGAACGAGGGCGGATCTGGAGCGGCGGAGCGCTGGAGTCGGGGACTCGGTCGGACTCGCGACAGAGGAAGACCTTGGGCGGCGACGGATCCGCGGCGAAGCCCAGGGTCGGCGGATCTCGCGGAGACGAGGCGCTCAGAGTTTTCCGACGGGGTTTTGGGGGAAGTTGGCGGAGGAGTCGGCAGATGGGCGCGTCGAAGATGTCCCGGCTCGGGTGGAGTTGCTGCCCACGGACTCCGGGCAGCACACCCCAGATAGGCACGGCTGGCATGGATCCAAAGGTCGGAAAAGCGAGGTGGTCCGATCCGATGGTGCGGAGCCTTCGGAGGACGCGGGTTCCGGTGGCGGGGTATTTGTGATGGTCGCCGCGGACACGGACGGTGTCCAGCGGAACCACGGACAGGTATGGTTCATGGCTCTTTTCTTAGTTATTTCTGGGTGTGTGGTGGCTATTGTCGGCGACGGTGGTAGTTTGTGGCCGGGTGTGGCCGAGTGAGGACGGGGCCAGCAGTGGTGATGACGGTGATGGTGGACGGGTTGGCTAGGACGGAAAAGCGGGAAGTAGGGGGCGATAGCAGCGGTGATGGACGGGAGTTGGACGGGATCAGGCGACGGAGTTCTGTTGGTGGGGGCGATTACGGCAGAATTTGGGATGGTTGCTACGGACATGGAGGACATAGGTGTAGGTTTGATTGTGTCGGGAATATGTCCGACAGGGGATTTATGTAAATGTATAATATGGAATAAGAATGGTGGACACAGACACGACGCACATCTGTGGATGGAAAAATATGGATGAGTACCTCTCCTTTTATAGGAGGTGGGAATTCCCATTAGGATAGGACTATAATTGGTTTAAAACCCCAATAGATAGATTACATAATAATATAAATTGATTTAAATCTAATTCAATATAAGTAGAACTTATTCTTAATTTAAAAGCTATTTAAATTAAGGCAAATATCTTCCTTTCCAATTTAAATTATCAAAATAATTCAAATATTATGTACAACAAAATTTAAAATATCTTTTCCATAAATATTAAAATATAGCATTAATTAATTTCAAAAATCCAAAAATATTCCTTAAATATTAAATCATGAAATAGGTTTTCTAATTAACAACAAAAATATGTTTATTAGTAATTTCCAAATTAGATATGGATTAGGAAAAGATTTAATTCCCAATAGATAATCGTTACTAATAAATTTAAATCTAAATTCAAATCTAATTCTAAATCCAAATCAAATCTAAATCCAATTAAATCTAATTAAATTCTTGGTTTAAATCAATGGAATAAATCAAAATTTCAAATATTTCACTATTTAAATAAATCCATAAATTCGAATCAAGATTTGATTCGCCACAATAATTTTGAAATATATTTTCCAAAAATACAATATAATGATTTCAAAAATAATATTATTATTTAAATGCACTAACAAATAATTAGAACACTATTTATGAAGAATATTATTTTAGTAACTGCTATAAACAAAAAGGCTTTCATAAATAAAATCGTCAACTTGAAAATTTTAGTATGATAACTAAAAGTATTTATTATATATATTATTTTGAAAATAGAATAAAAATGTTTTTCTAAATTATGTACGCTCGCACATAATCGCACTCGTTGAGCAAATTAAAAAAAAAAGAAATAAAATTTCGTGCGTGACGTATAATACGATTACGCGACGTATATAACAAAATTTTTAAATCAGTACTAAATTTAATAAAATAATAAAAAAATAGTAGAAATTTTAGGTGTTTTACATCCTACCCAACTTAAAAGAATTTCGTCCTCGAAATTAAGAATTGGTAGGGGGGAGAAGATACAAGGGGTATCGATGGGAATAAACAATGGCAATGTTTCGACAAAATCATGTCGTAAGGAATGGGGATCTAAGTAATAGAAAATATTATGATATGGTCATAATTGATAGGAAGACTAGAGGAGGTTCTAGTATAACGCCTTCGTCCTTCTAAAATAGGTGAAGGTGAAAGCAATATAGAGTTCGAAGGAGGCGTTATCGAATACGAATACGTGGTTCAAAGGGGTCAAAATAAGTTCAAAAAGAATTACCAAGGCAGTCGCGGGGGAGACTCTAGGGCCAAGTTAACTACGTCTCCATCCACGTTTGAACAATATACAAAAGGCGAACCAAGTGCACTATGGTTGATCAGACCATCATGCACCGGTTCTGATTAGACAACATGTTAGTGGGAGCTCTTCCAATAACATATGTCGTGAACAAGCTTGATAAAGGGTGAGCTTGCAAAACTAGACTACATTGTGGCGTTTTAGTCGAGCTAGTCAAATTATAAGTACGCTAGATAGTAAAAACAGTCTAAGTTCCTCAATAAGTCATACGGACAATGGAAATACTAAACTGTGAGGCATTCTACTTAACTTGAAAGAGTTAAGCTAGTAGCGTGATGAAACATTAGATTTGGTATTCAAGATAAACCACAAGTTAAGTATTTAAGGAATTAAATGAATCACAAGCACTCCTCGAGTCGAAAGAATTGAGTCGAGGTCGAGTCTCATCTCAAGTTAAAAAGTATATGGGTTTCACGGTAGGTATTAGAGTCCAGTCATTTTGACCCGAAAGTCGCAATATGAAATTAGAGTACAAGGAGACGTGTTCTAGTGGTACGTGATATACTTACATGAAGGTGGGCTCGTCTAGGTCTAACATATGAAGTTTGTTGGAAGGAAAAGTTTATTGTTGTGCTCCAAATATTCAAGTCACGGTAAGGGATGCCAAAATATCTCAAATAGGAAGTGGGAGTTCATGAGGTGAATATTAATGCTCAAAAATAAAGGAGGTCAAGCTAAAGCATGCAATAAATTTAATTTAAATCTAGCATAATAATTTAGGATCACAGTTTTAGAGAGAAGATAGCCTCGTAAATGAGTACAGTCAATGAATAATTAAATCATTATTCAAATTGCAACTGGGTTAGAAGGTTACCATAAAAGATCGAGATTCGAGGAAAAATCGAGTAAGTAAAGATTGAGATATAATATCATTTGGTAGATGACTAGCAATGCTGGTGTATATACTACTATCATAGTCATGAGGGATAGGGCAATTAATGTGGACTATCTCGGTCTATCTTGGTTGCCTATCAAGATAAGATTTTAAATCTATAAATTTGAGTTCCTCAAAATTTTCTCCATATAGTTCTCAAAATAATCTACAAAATTATCTGCCCAACATTTTTATAAGCGTAAATTTCTTTAATCAACCCCAAGATGACCTTTATCATAACACTGATTTTTTTTCCAAAACATGTATCATAAACTAGATTTCCCTTTATCTAGTGGTAACAAAATCATGAATTAAAATTCTCAAAATTCTAACCATCCTTGAATAAACTTTTATTGCCACAAATCAAACCTATATATTTTTCTCCTTCTTAAACCCAATATTTAAATAGGTTTAACAACCGTAATTCATACAAGAGTTTAACATTTAAAATAATCCTCAATTGATTCTATAATCTTTCAAAATATTTTAAACCAAATTTGTACTATCATTACGTCAAACTTAAAACTCAAAATTTCACAAACTTACTAATCATGAATCGTACCAATTGATTTAAAACCTTAAGATTTTTCCAAATTTGTTATCCATCTCACTCAGTAACATTTAAAATTTAAATCTTTTTTTTAAACTAAATTTATATCCCTTCAAAGGTGCATAGCTATAATCAAATGATTCATAAATATTTTTCAAAAGACCTTCAAAAATCAAAACTCAAACTTAATTCAATTTCCTTTCTTAATTGTATATGAACTCCACTATCCCTTTTGTAGATCCAAATAAGTAAAAATCCTTCGAAGTTATTAATATTGTTACTACCCAACTTGGAATAAACTAATCCTTAAAATCATACTTCTAGAAAAATATCTTTATAACTCAATTAGGGTCTCAACGTATTCCAATGTAATCCTTTTAGCAATGTGGTTGACCTATGAACTTATACTAGGGTAGTCATCTTCCTTTCAAATATGGAAGTAAGGATTACGGTAGGAAGAAGTCAAGCAAGATGTAGATCAAGGAGGTCGAACGAGAGTTCAATAATTTGAAGTCAAGAAAGGATGTCAAGTGGGTGGATGAGATCCTAGACTCTAATCCTATGTTGCAGACTCACATCGGTACGGTAAAGTAACCGAAGTAATAAACTAGACCTGCATGGGCCACCACAAAAACATGTAACGCCCTAGTCCCAAAATACGTAGGACTAGGACGTAATCATGCCAGCTGTATACATACGAAGTATATAGACCCTCGTATATATACATAAGCTGTAAAATGTAGTAGAACCATAATAAATAAATCTCATCCACTAGATAAATAAATGATATAAAAGCAACTTTAAATTTGTCATGTACACCATAGTTGGGCGGAGATAAAGTCCACTACCAACCAAATCAAATATGAAAAAATATACAAGGAAAGAATTTAGCAAGCGAAAGCAACGGCGAGTCCAAGAGCAATCACCACGAAGGAAGGAATGGCCTTAGCTAGAGCACCTGGAAGAAATCACGAAACACACACCTGGCGAGATAACCAGGTCCTCAGAGGGACGTAACAAGATACATCAACATGCCACATAACTGAATATATATACTATGTCATAAATCACAAGTAAAGTAAATAGTCACACTCGTAACAAGTTCCAATACCTCATCATCGAAACAGTGGACTACCCCTACAACCAAACAAGGACAAGGGGTAGTACACTATACCGCGATGCGATATTGTCCCAAGCTACTAATAGAACGGGGTGATATGACATTGACAAGGGTTATCTAACCATCTAATGTGTTTATGCAGTAAGAACAAACCTTCAACGCATGAGCCCTGGCTATAAATGGGATCAACATAGTTCCCATAGTGGGCACCAGGGGCCTACGTCCATAACGCTCGGGAAGCGTTAGAGGGCACCATGTGCAAGGGGCTACGTCCATAACGCTCTGGATAACGTCAGAGGGCACCTGGAGCCTGCGTCTCCGGCGGAGCACACAGGTAATAAGGGAAGTACATAGAAGCCCATACGCCAGGTAATGTTCTTCCCACCCAATGTACCTGTCAAGTCGCATCCACGACCATGTACCTCTACTAACTGCTAAGTCTCCTAACACGCCTCTATTAGCAGTTAGCCCTAACGCATGCGCATGGGGGATCAGCCCACACGCAAGAACCTCTACATGATACTCATCTCACACATCCTCGTGGTACAACTGTGTCAAGGTATATGCAGTACACTACAACGGTAGTCCCTTAACTCTAGGTCAACATGCAATCAAAGGATACTAACAAAGTAAATTATTAATCACTGAACAGGCAGTAAATCAGGAACTGTAAGAACCGGAAATAAAGAACAGTGATATATAAAATAAATGCAGACTAAATATAAACAGTATAATGGCAAGGTATTTTGCCTGTCATTACGTCTGGTGTGCGATAATCTGAAAAGTCCAGCATGGTCCAATAGCCATAGTCGTTGAGTAAATGTGCGAATCCACAATAAAATATGAAGCTTGATTTAGTCATAGCTAATGGTGGTAGTCAAGAAAAATTTGTGTGGACAATTACATATCATATTTTAGAAAATATTTATAATACCAGAAACTAACCTTATTAGTAAAAATAGATTTTTAGACTAATACTTAGAGAATAAAACTCGTTTGTAAGCAAATACCATAGTTTTTGTAAAAATAATTTTTAGAGAGAAAACTAGTAGCTAAAAGTAATAATCATTTGTAATATTTGAAAATCGTCTACTGGTAAACTTGTAAGTTGTAAAATATACAAATTTTGTAGAAAGCTAACCTTACCTTAGTCAAAAATATTTAATAAATTTTTAGAAAAATATTGCCTATTTATTTAATAAAAACAATTTAACATAAAGTCATAATTATAACAAAAGTTTTTAATATATTAATAATACTAATAACAATACTAATAATAAAATAATAACAGTGATAATAATACTAAATACTGTAATAATACTAAATAACAGTAATAATGATAATACTAAACTTAATAAAATTTATTAATAGTAAATAATAGCAGTAAATGATAATAATAATAATAATAATAATAATAATAATAATAATAATCAATAAATAAATAAACTATACTGTCCAACCTCCTTCTAATAATAATGCTAATAATAAACAATAATAGTTATAATAATAATAATAATAATAATAATAATAAAGTTAATATTAACAGTATCAGTTTAATGAACACCTTAATATCATTTCTCCCAAACTTCCTTTACAGAACGAGAGAGTGAAGAAAGGGTCGGAGGGTTTACCATGGGGTTCGGAGAGGGCCGGTCCGCCATCACGTGCACTGCGGACGACGGCGGGGGTCGCCGGCGCTCAGGGGTCGGGCGCCGGCGTCGGCGGTTGCCGCTGGTCGAATTTGGGGAAGCGGCAGCGCTGTCGTCGGCGGACGAGGGAGGATCTGGAGCGGCGGAGCGCTAGAGTCGGGGGCTCGGTCGGACTCGCGGCAGAGGAAGACCTTGGGCGACGGCGGATCCGCGGCGAAGCCCAGGGTCGGCGGATCTCGGGGAGGCGAGGCGCTCGAAGTTTTTCGGCGGGGTTTTGGGGGAAGTTGGCGGAGGAGTCGGCAGATGGGCACGGCGGAGATGTCCCGGCTCGGGTGGAGTTGCTGCCCACGGACGCCAGGCAGCACACCGCAGATAGGCACGACTGGCATGGATCCAAAGGTCGGGAAAGCGAGGTGGTCCGATCCGATGGTACGGAGCCTTCGGAGGACGCGGGTTCCGGTGACGGGGTATTTGTGATGGTCGCCGCGGACACGGACGGTGTCCAGCGGAACCACGAACAGGTATGGTTCTTGGCTCTTTTCTTAGTTATTTCTGGGTGTGTGGTGGCTATTGTCGGCGACGGTGGTGGTTTGTGGCCGGGTGTGGCCGAGTGAGGACGGGGCCAGCAGTGGTGATGACGGTGATGGTGGACGGGTTGGCTGGGACGGAAAAGCGGGAAGTAGGGGGCGATAGCAGTGGCGATGGACGGGAGTTGGACGGGATCAGGCGACAGAGTTCTGTTGGTGGTGGCGATGACGACGGAATTCGGGATGGTTGCTGCAGACATGGAGGACATAGGTGTAGGTTTGATTGTGTCGGGAATATGTCCGACAGGGGATTTATGTAAATATATAATATGGAATAAGAATGGTGGACACAGACACGACGCACATCTGTGGATGGAAAAATATGGATGAGTACCTCTCCTTTTATAGGAGGTGGGAATTCCCATTAGGATAGGACTATAATTGGTTTGAAACCCCAATAGATAGATTACATAATAATATAAATTGATTTAAATCTAATTCAATATAAGTAGAACTTATTCTTAATTTAAAAGCTATTTAAATTAAGGCAAATATCTTCCTTTCCAATTTAAATTATCAAAATAATTCAAATATTATGTACAACAAAATTTAAAATATCTTTTCCATAAATATTAAAATATAGCATTAATTAATTTCGAAAATCCAAGAATATTCCTTAAATATTAAATCATGAAATAGCTTTTCTAATTAACAACAAAAATATGTTTATTTGTAATTTCCAAATTAGATATGGATTAGGAAAAGATTTAATTCCCAATAGATAATCGTTACTAATAAATTTAAATCTAAATTCAAATCTAATTCTAAATCCAAATCAAATCTAAATCCAATTAAATCTAATTAAATTCTTGGTTTAAATCAATGGAATAAATCAAAATTTCAAATATTTCACTATTTAAATAAATCCATAAATTCGAATCAAGATTTGATTCGCCACAATAATTTTAAAATATATTTTCCAAAAATACAATATAATAATTTCAAAAATAATATTATTATTTAAATGCACTAACAAATAAATAGAACACTATTTATGAAGAATATTATTTTAGTAACTGCTATAAACAAAAAGGCTTTCATAAATAAAATCGTCAACTTGAAAATTTTAGTATGATAACTAAAAGTATTTATTATATATATTATTTTGAAAATAGAATAAAAATATTTTTCTAAATTATGTACGCTCGCACATAATCGCACTCGTCGAGCAAATAAAAAAAAAGAAATAAAATTTCGTGCGTGATGTATAATACGATTACGCGACGTATATTACAAAATTTTTAAATCAGTACTAAATTTAATAAAATAATAAAAAAAATAGTAGAAATTTTAGGTGTTTTACAGTTCCGAACTATGATCGCCAATCAGTGGATGTGATAGGCCATGAACTGGTCTGTCCCAAGAACAATGTGCAATTCGTGGCGAGTTATTCTGCACAGACGATCGATGATGCCCCAGATTGGAGACAACCATTCATCGAATTTGTCGTCTATGACATCCTGTCCGAGAACCCAAAGGAAGCCACCTCCATCAGACGGCGTTCTCTCAGATTCTTCTACGATACAGAGACAAAAATGCTGTATCGCCGTTCTTACGCTGGATTACTGCTTCGGTGTCTGACAAATACAGAAGCCAAAGAAGCCGTACGAGAAGCTCATGACGGTGTCTGCGGGGCCCACCAGCCCGGCCCAAAATTGCAAGACTGTCTTCGCCGAATGGGCTACTATTGGCCCATTATGGTGGCAGATGCGATAGATTATGCTAGAAAATGCAAAGCCTGCCAAATCTACGCAGACTTCATTCACCAACCATCCGATTTTCTACATTCGACAATGACGTCCTGGCCATTCGAAGCATGGGGAATAGATATCATTGGTCCAATCATCCCACCTTCCTTCCGAGGACATCGCTTCATACTTGCGATCACTGATTACTTCTCCAAATGGGCGGAAGCTGTCCCACTCACAGAAGTTAAGACTTCAACCGTGATCAGCTTCCTTAAGCATCACGTCATCTACCGCTTTGGACTGCCCCGAAGGATCATCCATGATAATGGTCCACAATTTGTAAGCCACGTATTCTATCGGTTTTGCGATAAGCACCGTATTCAGAATGTCGCTTCGACACCATACAACCCGGCAGCAAACGGGTTGGCAGAGGCATTCAACAAAACAATCATCAAACTCCTCAAGAAGTTTGTCTCCTCCAATAAACGCAACTGGAACAAGAAGCTCGGCGAATGCTTATGGGCTTATCGCACCACAGTTCGAACAGCCATCGGGAATATACCATTCTCTCTGGTATACGGGAGTGAGGCAGTCCTCCCATTGGAGACTCAGATCCCCTCACTACGTGTCGCCCTCACACATCAATTGACGACAAATGAAAACCACCATCGTCGACTACAGGAATTGGAGGCACTAGATGAAAAGTGCCTCTTGGCTCAGCAACGAATTGAGCTATACCAAGCACGCATCTCTGGAGCCTTCAACAAGAAGGTCAAAATCAGAACGTTCCAGGTGGGCGATCTCGTCCTGGCAGTCCGGAGGCCGATGGTCATGACTCACAGGTGGGCGATCTCGTTCTAGCCAAAGTAGGAAGGCCCATTTATCATTGAGACAGTATTCTCCAACGGTGCTTACCGCCTCGCAAAACAAAACGAAGACTTGCTCATGTTGCCCTTCAACGGCAAGTTCCTGAAGAAATATTATGTCTAAATGACAAACTCTTCAGATTATCGAGTCATGTACCCGCTGGTACCGCTGAACTCACATCTACAACATTTCAGATTATCGAGTTATGTACCCGCTGGTACCGCTGAACTCACATCCACAACTCTCCAGATTATCGAGTCATGTACCCGCTGGTACCGCTGAACTCACATCCATAATATTTCAGATTATCGAGTCATGTACCCGCTGGTACTGCTGAACTCACATCCATAACTCTCCAGATTATCGAGTCATGTACCCGCTGGTACCGCTGAACTCACATTCACAACATTTCAGATTATCGAGTCATGTACCCGCTGGTACCGCTGAACTCACATCCATAACATTTCAGATTATCGAGTCATGTTTCCGCTGGTGCCGCTGAACTCACACTTTCTCAATATTCTAAATTACCGAGTTATGTACCCGCTGGTGCCTTTGAACTCACATTCCGGTCGCTCTTTCAGATAGTAAGTCACGTATGATTATACCTCTGTACTTTCTTCCTGGAAGAGATCCTCCCTCATGATCCACTACCCGCGCTCCCAGTGCACAAAAAGGGTAATCGATCCACAAATTTTCGAAACGACCATGTCCTCATTACCTCTGAGTCGTTTTCACTTCCACCAAAAAACAAACCACCCCCTCGCATGGAACTTCCACGTTCTCCTACCTCTGAGTCGTTCTATGTACCCCCACTTCATTGAGCCCACTCCTGCCATGTCCTCATTACCTCTGAATGGGAAGGCTCCGTCGAAGAAACCTTCATGCTCGCCATGTCCAAATTACCTCTGAGCAAGTATGTAGGTCCCCTTTCAACCTATTATCTGTACCCACAATCGGAGTACGACAAGGATAATAGGTCCACAAATGTCCTCTATTGATCACAAATGTCCTCTGTTGACCACAAATGTCCTCTGTTGACCACCAGTACCCTCCGTCGAGTTCACTCTTGCCATGTACTTATTACCTCTGAGTAGGAAGACTCTACGTTCTAATAACTTGCCAACTTGCCATGTCCTCGTTACCTCTGAGCAAGTATGTCGGTTCCTCTTCATCCTATTATCCGAATAGGCCCACAAATATCTTCAGCTAAATTTCTCAGCACAAACCTACTACCTCATCATGCCCCAGGAGCCCAACTGCTCTACGGCATTCCTTTTCTCAATACCAAGAGCACCCATGACCACTTTGCTATGGCTGCTTCAGGTACCCTGACCAAAACTTGTTATCTCTACCTAAAACCAAGGTACACCATGGGTAACATGTCCACAAATATATCCCCTATGCGGGGGAAAACATCACCACAATATCACAAGCGCAGCAGGCAATACAAATAAAGGGTAGAATTGAAAGTACTCTTTATTTGAAGAAAGAAAAAGCATTACATATTTCGGGATCATGTCCCCTCCAGAAAGAAAGAAAACAGAAACAAAACAAGAAGAAAAGGACGACTACATTTCAGCATTACTCAATTCTAGGAGGCGGTTTCTTACTGAGGTGGTCCCCCGCTCAATCCGTTACCGAGCACGACGCTCGGCCTCCTGTAGAAATGCTCCTCATTGTCCAAGCTCAGGAGCGCCTGACAGTCATTTTCCAATTTCTTCAAGGCAGTCTCCAGGTCAGCCGAAGCTTGAGTAACCCTGTTAGCCTCCTGAACAATTAGTCCCCTGTCATTGCGGGTAGTCTCGAGTTCAGACTCCAAGAAAGTCAACTTCTTCTGAAGCACAAGGATCTGCTCCCGCGTCTCAGTAATCTCACGAGAGACAGACTCCTCCCGAGCCGTGATATTTTCATTCGCGTAACTCAACTGATCATACCGGTCAGATAAGTCGCTGAGATCCTTCAGTATGGCCGGTCTGGTCCTATCCCGAGTAGCTCTGGTCCTCTCTATAACAGCGATAAGAGAATCCCGTTCCTCGTTTATAACAGCAGATAGATCAGCCTGCCGCAATACTCGAAGCTCGGCCGCCAGCTGATCAACCTCCAATAATTTCGCCTCCAGAAGCGAAGCCACCCCTACATCACCAGGAAGATCCCTAAGGATATTTACTTGACCCTGGGCGTATTGTCGGGCCAAGGTGAAGGAGTTTCCCCTTTCCACAGCAGCCTCGATTCCCCTACTCAAATGACGAGGAAAATTGGCAACCACGTCCTGTAACGCATCGTCCAGAACTTCAGCAGAGGATGGCGTCAGGGGAAGCAGGGACGGCAATGTCGGAGAAGTAACGCTAGAGCACGCCACCGGAGGAACAGAGTCCGAGTAGAACCATGCATGAATAGTGGCCAACTCACCTTCCGCCACCCGGAAGGCTTGGATACTCGGTAGGGCAGAAAGGTCGATTCTTGGAGCCACCGGAGCAGAGGATGACGCAAGGACCATCGTTCCCTGCCCCGACTGCCCCGATGACTGGCCCCCTAAACTCGAGCCCCCATAAAGCCTATCAAGACAAGTCGGACGGTGAGGAGGCACACCCTTCTCCACCAATGCCCCTTCGGTTGGGGTGGTCCCAACAACATCCGTCCTCGGCACTAGAGGGGCAGGGCGTGTATGTCCAGAATAACAATCAATCGACGTAACCCGAAGGACGTGATGATAGAGCAGATAGGCTTCCTCACAGGTCAAGATTCGGCTAATCTTACCAGGGGAGGGGCATGAAGGCTGCAGCTCATCCACAACGGGCGTGGTCCCCTCACCCGTGGTCCCCGAGTTAAACCCAGTCACGTCCTCTGTCCCCGTCACCTTGAAGGGGGATACGAATTGATCTGCCTCATCTTGAAAAAGAACAGGCTCGCGGGAGCCCCCGTCTTCCTAGGTCACCGCCTCCACATCTTGAAGCCCTTCTTCTTCTTCTGACACCTAAAAGAGAGAACGAAGATGATTAGAATTGAAGCTCGAAGAAAAGAAGGAAGAAAGAATCGAGAGCAATTTTGTTACCTCTGACGCAGGGTTAACTTCTTCTCCACTTTCTTTTATGGCTAGCAGGCGGTGCCTAGTCGCAACCAGCTTTCGGGATCGAAAAACACCACCAACAGGAGAAACTTGCCTGCTACGTTTCGGAGTAGGACCAGGCGCAACGAGGGACTGATCTCCCAACATCTCATCTGATGAAGCAGGCGGTTGACCCACCTCTGTATCGGCCACTGGAAGGGTAGAGTCATCTTTATCATGCTTGTTGCCTTCATCACCCTCAGCAGCGGAGTCCAAATCTGGTACTTCGGCTCTAGTCTTTCTCTTCTTGGCCCCTTGAGAGCCTTCCTCCAGACCGGTACCAACAATAAAACTGGTACCTGGGTTAAAATCGACCGGGGGTTTGTTCGCCATGACATGATACAAAGACGCCATATACAAGATCTCCACTGACTCCTTAATAGCAGGGACCAAAAAAATGGTACGAGTATGAAACAAATCATAATATTGCCAAGCCCTAATACCATCAAGAAGGCTACCTTCATAACCCAGACAAGAACTGGGGCTATCCAGACAAAGTTGGCTGTATCCAAACTGTCGGCAAACCTGCTAGGCAGATAAGGCTCCAGAAAGACAGTATTGCGATTATGATACACCAGATGTGCGGGACGAATGTTACGCTGCCATAGGAGCATCTGGCCATCCAGAAGCTGAGGGGGTACGATACCGTCAATATGTACAGCCTCTATGTCCCTGGCAGTAAAGCGAGGGACGGATACGAAAATATGATACTTATCTGCCCTCGCCAATGCCATCCGGCAAGCCCGTATGGTCTCATATTCCTAAGGCTCGTCACAATATCGGAAGATAAATGCGTCATCATCTGTCACACCGTCTTCAGAGCCCGGCCTCATCAAAGACGGGTAATGTATCAGCAGCCACCCCATCAAATAGTGATAGGGCAACTCAGTTCGTTCAAAATCCTTGGTCACGTCGTGAGCAATGACTCTGGATATGAAGGTACGAAGGCCACGGTGTATGCTGCACACCATAGCCGGAAGGAGAGCTAGCCTGATTCGCAAAACTAACTTTACAGCCGGAAGGATGAAGTTACGACTAATTCTCTCAATAGAACCGGCTCCTCCCGAGACTACACAATTTCGTAGCCAGATCATCAAAAATCCCGCCAGATGCGCTTTCTCGGATAGCTCTTCAGTATCCTGGTAAAAGTAACCGAAAGTGTCAGTCCTGCTCCCTAAGCCGTCACTGGTAGTGGCCACTCTCTTAGCCGACGACACCAAGTCCTTAACCGCTTCCCGAGATCGAGGGCGACGAGAGGTGACTCGACCTGAGGCATCTGCCGGGAAGAGATAGTGCACCCAATCCTTGGTATAGGGATCATTCCCTTCCGAGTTACCATCCTTTCGGGTTATTTGATGGCATGTGTTATAATGGCACAATATCTTCTGGTAAAGAGCCACGAAACCAGGGTACCGTCGTTCCAAATCCTCGAGTTCCTCATTAGTGGGAGTATACGCTTCAAACGCTTCATCCCCCCAAGGAAGCTTGGAGACCACGTGCATCTCATGGAGCGCGAGTCCCATCCCCCTACAGGTGTGTAAAAGGTCCCCGTACGGCAATTATACATTTCCAGCAGAGACATAAACAGCTTTTTGTTTATGGACAAGCCATGACTGGTACCTCGGATAGCGTGGTAAAGGCCAATCTCGCACAAAAAGACCTCATACTTCTGCAAGATCCAAGTAGACAAATTGATCCACGAGGGAATAGGGTGTACCCAACCAGGGAACGTCAACCGACCCACGGGATAGGAGCCTTTCCGAGCAAGTTGATTTATAAAAGTATCGGCAGTAGAGAATGTAAAGTTAGGGCCTGCCACATTCAGGAAAGAACCTGGGATCAACCCCGTCACAGAACAACTAGTATGCACTTTGCCGGCAGTCATGGACTTCAGATTGTTATTATAATGGATGTTCCCCACAAACATCCCACTTCTGGTAGGGGTTAATGTCTTCCCCATCTTCCGGTCCAACGGGAGCATATTGAACAAAGATAATGGAAAGTGTCGCTCCATCTGGGGGATGCTGATCGCCATCCCGTTAAAAACAAAACTCCAATCCTCCGACACCTCCAGAATATGATCATTCTCCACGGTCAAGGCGTCTCCAAAAAAGAATATAGGCTTCAAATACTCCCCTTCAAATTTCCCAGAGTTCATCATAGCATTAAGGAAATAGAAAGACTGATTCTTGATGGCATTCAATCTAGCCATAGGCTCATCGCTCGGAAACTGGTCCGTCATATGCTGAACAATATGGTCGTACCTATAGCCGAGAGCAGCTTAAGCGCTACCCACCAGGAGTTCTCCAGCAGCGTTAACCGGCAAATTCTCTGAAGAACAGACAGAGAAAAGTAAGTTAAACGGAGGGATGAAAAGAGCTAATTGGGTGCTTTCAAACCCCAGGCGGCTCAAGAAAACATCCATGTGGCCCCATGAAGCTCTCATAAGTCTTATGCGGCTCCAAAAAGCCTCATGCGGCTCGAGTTCAGAAGAACGCTTATGCGGCTCCATACAATAAAAGTCTATGCGGTTTAGCATCACTTATGCGGCTTTGCCGACAAGGCGCGCATACAGACACGGTGGTTTTCTTATGCGGCTCGCAGCTCAGCCGTAGGGCGAACAAGCGATTTACAAAGGCTCGTGCATAAAGTATGCGACGTAGCCATGGCAGTTAGGGTTCTTTAACTCATACATTGTCCTTACCAGTAATGGGGGGGCGAACGTCAGGATGAACATCAGGTACGACGACCGATGGAGTAGCAGCCGCAGCCGAGGCAGAAGTAGTGGCCGCCTTCCTGCCCTTTGCTACCACGGTCTTCTTGGGAGCCATTAATTATCAAAGAGAGGAAGGGCAATCGAGATAGGGAAGGTCTGAGGAAGAAGAAAGAAAATAAAGAAGCCTTCTCTCTCTTCAAAACACCTCATATTTATAGGAAAATAGGAGAAGGAGGACACGTGGGCCAATGACCGACTCATGAAGAACGAAACCGACTCCTTGGGTTTCGTCTCCAAGATTCACCCAAGACGTCAAATCCGAAAGATTTAATGAGCTGATCATTGGGATTTCCCCCTACAAAGATGGCGTTGAAACGAATTTGAGGCAATTAAAGACCCGCACACGTGGCGAGAAGCTATGCGGCTGAACAGTCCCCTGCGGCTGAACCACCTACGCGGCTGAACAACCTATGCGGCCAAGATCTCTATGCGGTCAGGGTTTTATATGCGGCTAGAAGAACACAGCCATGCTTCTTATTCAAAGTATTTCAATTTTGCAAATTGAAAACTTTGAACGGGATCTTATAGAAGCATGGAAAATACTAAAGAAAATAACTCATGCGGCCAAAGAACCCCATGCGGCTCAGAAAGTCCATGCGGCTCGGAGAGTCATGCGACATAAGGGGCTATGTGATCCAAGACATCCCATACAGCTCAGAAAGACACGTGGCAGGACAGCCCTCTCCTTTGCCCTATCGCATTAATTGTTTGACGGCTGACAACTCTGAAAAAGTGACAGCCCTGACACAGAAAGAAGTAATTATGACTCTGTCATAATGACGAATCTCTAGGAAAGAGAAAAGAGATCTCTGACACAAATCCTTCGAGAGCCATAAAAATGCCACGTGGCCTTGCCACGTGGGCGTTCGTATGCGGCTCGCTTCTCATACGGTTCAGAGTGAATCCGTCTTATGTGGCTTAGGCTGAGAAAGCCTCATACGGCTCGAGCAAAGCACTTCTCATGCAGTTTAGAGTGAATCCATCCTATGCGGCTCAGGCCGAGAAAGCCTCATGCGGCTTGAGCGAAGAACTTCTCATGCGGTTCAGAGTGAATCCGTCTTATGCGGCTCAGGCTGAGAAAGCCTCATGCGGCTCGAGCAAAGCACTTCTCATGCGGTTCAGAGTGAATCCGTCCTATGCGGCTCAGGCCGAGGAAGCCTCATGCGGCTTGAGCGAAGAACTTTTTATGTGATTCAAAGTGAATCCATCCTATGCGGCTCAGGCCGAGAAAGCCTCATGCGGCTCGAGCGAAGAACTTCTCATGCGGTTCAAAGTGAATCCATCCTATGCGGCTCAGGCCGAGGAAGCCTCATGCCGCTCAAGTAAAAACTTCTCATGCGGTTCAAGAGGATCATCTCCATGCGGCTCAGGTGGATGTATCCCTATGCGGCTCACAATGATTACCTCCCTGTGGTTCAAAGGCTCAAGGGAGGGCCACTACCCAGACAGCCCTAACACGTGGCCTTAACCCTATGTGGCCCAAAGTCATATGCGACTCACTCGTCGTATGGTTCAGATTCCCCAGTGGCTTCTAGGACACGTGCCCTAAGCCGATTAATTTCTCAGATTTACTACCATCAAAGATTGGGTCAAATCTCAATAATCTGGGATACGTGGCAGGAGAATAAATTTAATTTATTCGCAGATATCAGAAGATCATTATGAAGAAGATTTATTCTAATCAGCATTAACTGCTAACGGGATTTGGTGTAATCTACACTCGATGGCTCGGATTCATCACAATCAAAACTGAACAACCTGGATTGACCAATCTACGGGCCGCCGCCCTCTCCAAGAGCTAATCATTGGCAACCCTAATAATCACATCCCACTATTATAAATAGCAAGGTGCCATTCCCTTGAGGAGAACATCAGAGAAAAATACGCATATACAGAGAGACTCTCCAATAATCAGAGAGAAAAATACATAGAGGGAGAGAGAAGCCAGAAGAATAATAGAGGGAGATCAAGAAGAGCTTTTCATCATCAACGCCAACCGTCTCTTCACAGGAGCCAAGACTGCATACCGATCGTCCAAGGAGTAAGGCAGGGCTGCCGTCGCCTTCCCGAGCCTCTATCGTCACCCCCCAGAATCTAAAATAAATAATTGTACTTAGATTGCTGTACCTAAGTTTTCGTCCCTAGGCTTTCTTTGTACAAGCGAGTTTGTAACGTGAAGTAAAAGTTCGGTCCTCCGATAATTGTTCTGTTCTTTTATATTTTATGGCAAACAGTTCATCACTGGACTCCCCAACACTGGGGAAGTCCACACATGTGTACACGAGACACGAATGTAAAGCAGACACGAAAAGACACGTACGTGTCCGATGAGTGTTGTCGATCGGGGCTACTGGCGGAGGCTGTAGGCGTTGGGGTCGCCGAAGAAAAATAGGACAGGGGTCGCCTCGTCGAGATGCATCGATTGGCGGTGGTGGTTCGTCGGAAAGTGGCTATGGGTGGCTGGAAACCTAGATCTAGGGTTTCGACGAGGGTGGTCGGAGAAAACGAGCTAGAGGGTGGCTAGGGAGGAGCTGTGGTGGTCGGGGTGATGTCTCTAGGCTAGGGTTGAGTCGGGGGGCTTTTATAGGGTGAGAAATGCGGTGGAATTAGGGTTTAGATTAGGGTTTAGGATTAGGGTTACGACGTAATCACCGGAGATGATGGGTGGTCGGGTGACGCTTTTGCAGAAACCCCTCCAATATGAGTTATTACATAAGGACCTACCGCCATAGCAATGTGCAAAAATCTAATTTACACATATACCCCTCCGCTATGCTCTGTGCAAATATAATTTGTACAGACAATTCAAATATTGCATAATAGCTTTAAAACAATTAAAATAATTGCAAAAAGCATTTAAAACATTTTAATAAATTACAAATTAATATTTTTGGCTTTAAAAATCATTTTAAAAATTCTAGAAAAATCCTAATAATTATAATAATTTATTTAAGGTTATAAATGCTATTTAGAATCTTAAATTCTTATTTAATATTTAAAAATATTTAGGGGCTTACAAATCTTCCCTTCTTGAAAATTTTTGTCATGCTCCGATGCCGCAGGACCGATCGTCGTCGCTAAGGTGTGATGTCGCACGGGCCTAGGTTGCGCCCGTGCAAGGCTAAGTCCTTAAACGGCCGATTTGAGCTAGGCCACAGAGTCGCACATAGTGTTTCCATTGCAGCGGAAAGTAAATAAACACAAATTGGAGCGAATTCAAACTCTTTATTGACAATCAAGAAGTTTACAAGCGGTGCTAGGCCGAGTTTACAAGTCTTTCAAGCTCTTCCTCTCCCTCTGAAACATAAAAGGCGTGCCAAGTGGCTTACAAGATGGAATGATTCATGGTGATGTTCCGATACATTATGTCATGTATATGGTGCTTCGGCTCCTTGCAACGCTCCAAGGCTCCAGAGTTGGCTCCGCACCTTAGCACGTTCGAGGGGAGCTTCGCACCCGACGATGCCTCCTGCGTCCTGCAAGCAAACTGTGGTGTGTTACATTTCAATGTCAAGTGCGTGTCCCTGCCTCAGGTCCTAGCACGACGTAGGCATGTTTTCTAACTCAATTTCACGAAGTACTCTTTATCCTTTGGTGTGTTACATTTCAAGCCTGTTCAGAAGGCGCTTCATTTAGTTAACTTAGACTACTTTGTTTCAATTTAAGGACTTGCACGTGGATTGCCACCAGCAAAGTCCACTTAATCTATATGCACCGGTCGCTGGCATCACAAGCCATTTTGGACCCTTCCTGCCATGGTATTTCGCAACTATTCAGAGCGCGCGGCTGGTACACATTGAGAGTGTCTTAAAATACTCCTGCACTTATGTTTCCTGGGTGGCCAAGCCCACACCTAGGCAGCCCGTAAGCCCCCTTGATTTCTATCCGGGCCGGCTACGATCCTCCCTTTGATCGTGCCGCAGAAATACCTTATATCTCCCACATCCCGTATACGAGGGGATAGTCCACGACCATTTCGTATTATTTGTCATTTTAACTTAACGGCTGTCTCTGAGCCGTAGGCTAACCCTTAGCCTTAATGCGTTATCGACAAGGTTGGCGTCCGTGCAGCGCGGGTAGCGAGCCCCGTTGCACGTGTCCGTCATACCTGTCGCTAACCATTCCTTTCTTTCTTATCTTTTATTTATTCTTTATTTTCTTTCTTTCACTTGTCTGTTCGTTTATTGATTCATTCACGCACTCATTCATTCTTTCATTCATACATTATGTAACTTCCCGTGCGGGAGTCGCCTTGGCGACCCATCGGTCCCGAAGTCTTTCAATGTTGCTATACTCTACTCGGAACGACTATGTCGATAGTCTTCCGTTACATTGTTGTAAACCATTCATTGTTTCATTGTCGTACGCATAGGGAACTCGAAATGCAAGCTTGTGTCTTAGCACGAGCGTGGAGTACGGTACGAGAGTTCTCACATTTTCTATATTATTTTCTATATTCTATACAATCATACAAGATGGGTTTATTCCCTTAGCTAGGTGCGTTGAGTCATTCATTTATTAGCATGCGCGGTGTTAACGCCTAGCGATTTTAGCAATAGTGTCCGTATTGTTATGTGTCTAGGCTAAGCAAAGACGGGTTCATCGGAGCCACCTACCTTAACGATGTTCGCATCCGCCGAGCGATACTCCGAGCGCGCCTTTGAAAGTCTGAGTCGGGATTCATCTTAACGGGCCAATGTAAGCCTTGCATCGATTCTTCATCAGGTCAATGCCAACTCTTCGGGTCGACGGCTCGTTTGAGTCATTGTACTTGCCGTTTGAATCGGCGTTCTGCTAGGGCGTAGCGGGTCATTACATAATACACCACTCAAAAGAAGTCTCGTCCTCGAGACTTCCTGAGTGCAGGTCATCCTACCGTTCCTTAACTCATGTCGTGTACGTATCTTAGATAATTCCTGTCGAATGGCTTTATCATTCAATGGCATCGAACTATGCTCGGTTATCCTTCCAAGTTTTATGTTGCATGCGTTTGGTCGATTTTATTGAAAGACATTTCATTCATTTTAGAGTTGATGGCACTTATTCAATTGCCCTGTTTCTTCAACTTGGTTACTATTTTGACATGTCATGGGACTGAAATGGTCGTACAAGGTACGTTGTAATTTATCAAACTTGAGAGTCGTAAGCTGAGACAAACTCACTCATTCGTTCATGCGCATCTCAACACCCACTTGCAGCTGCATTCGAGTTCATCATATCGCTGCGTGGGGACTGTGCATATATTAAAGACGTCCTCCGAATACGTACATTTCAACCAGGCTTAGCAATTAACGAAGTCGGATAAGCTACTCGTGATAGTTTTGATTTGTCGATCGTTTTACTAACTTCGATTTAAAACCGAACTTGCGTGCATCTCACTATCGTTTATCTTGATCCTCAAGATGATCCGATTCGTTTCTTAAGCGTTCTTGTCTACGAAATCAATATGATTTCTTCTTCTTAGTGGAGTCGACCAAGTCTTAAGTACTTTCCATCCGATTCAAGACTAAGTATTACACTATCATTGAGTACGTCTTCTTATCAATGATTCAATTCGTTATCCCAACTTTACTTGCGCATCATCCATTCCTATCATTCGCTTTATTTGGGGCCAATCTCATCGTCGTTCTCGTACACTCCCTGTTTCCCGTCCGACTCTAGGTCTTGCTGCCGCAAGTCTATCGTCCGTCCAGACGATACTGTAAGGTCAATCGCACAAGTTTAATCACTCGGCGTAGGATCGTCTGCCTATCCGTTATCTCATAGGGTCATAGTTACAAGCCAAGTTCGTGGCTTATCGTGCAAGGCCACTGCACGAAGCTCGTCCCAAATCCTATGGTTAAACCATTTATTTATTTGTACGGGAGTTTCTACCCAAGTTTGTTTTGCTCAAATTTTTAAACATCAAGCAGCGTTCACCCTATTCGTATCAACACATTCTCCGCTCCAAATTTGAGCTCGTTTAGGAAAGTTATCCTATGATAGGTTGTCCTCAATCAAATCCTTGACATGTCAATATCGTGCGTCCGCAATAACAATTATCGTAGTCTATCTCTTCAAGTATGTTTGATACAATCCACCTATCTATCCTATCCAATTCACATAGTCGATCACAAGGTCGTCTAGCCTTGCAATATGTCGTGCCCCGATCTCACGCAAGTCTGATTATCCACGGCGGACATGAATCACCATGTCAACATTCCCGCAGAATAATCGTCATCATCGGGACGTAGCTCTTGCATTGAGTCTAGACTTACTCATTTTCGATACGCAGATTGGGTCTACTCAATCCTCAAGTTTTTCTTATTCTTCAATCGCAAGTCCTAACAATCCTCGAATTTACCATCGCTTCAAACCATAAGTCGAAGCAATCAAAATTGCCATGTCATGATATTCTGAGTTCAATCAATCTCGCTGGACATGAATAACCATGCTAACGCTCACGCAGAACGATCGTCCCAAATCTGACGTGACACATGTGAGAGGCTGGAGTTGCGCTCGCGCAAGACAATATTGTTGTCGTTGTGGTTATCACAGAACCATCAAGTCATTTATCTTCTTTATCCAAATATTCATTCTATCAAATCCCAATATTGTATCCTTCAAAGCAATAACTTCTAACATGATCATCATTCATCGAATCAGAGTACCATCGAGTTATCGTACATCGATCTTTGATATGCCTCAATACCATCGATGATGTACATAACCTGACGATCTTCCTTTTGCAACAAATTTCGAGTTGTGCAACTTAATTCCTCAATTCGCATTGTCTCATGCTAACTCGTTGTTGAGCAACATCTATTCCAAATCCATAGTTATTCTCGTAACTTCAAACCAATGTTTTCTATGCACGCTGTCTTCCGATCGTGCTATCTTCGATCTCGTCCATGGGTATTTCACCTTAACTCAAGTTTCAATCCCTTCGACTAAATTCAAAATTGCATGCACGATCTTCTATGTTTCCTCGACCAAGACCTCCATTTGTTTCATTGTTCCGACTCTCTATTCAATCGTTTCTTAATTCGCACTACGCATCCTTAATTCGTCCGAACGATATCTCGTTTGAGACTCCTGAATCATGACCAACTAAGCATTACTCATTCTAAGGCTTGTGCGATATCATCGCTTGCCGACATACTTGTTATATTCGTATATCCTTTAGTCTCGCTCGAACAATTTCTATGTCGTCCATACACCACTCAGGGTTTGAGCCATCAACTAGTCGTCGACACTCGCTCTTATTCTTCTTCGAAGCTATCACATACACCACTCGGGGTCAAGTCATTCTTCAATTCCTCAAAAAATAATTCGATTCCCAATTTATGTGTTCAATTGCACGTTCGCCCATTCCTCAAAGTATAAGAACCATTTTTCCGTGTTTCGCTTTAGCGTTTGGTCAAGTAACGTCGCTATCAATGTACGTTCTAAGTCTCACTTATTCTCGTCCGAGCGATAGTCGGTCTCCCTCACAAACTCGTTCACAGTAGAAGGTCTAGGTGCACGATACTCGGCACAACTTAGCCGAACGGCTGTGTGCATAACCATCCCGTTCGAACTATATTTCGGTCTCGCATACTCGTTGGCTATTGTCAGCGTAAGCTTTTTCAAGCATGCACTGCATTTGCTAACTTTTAGCATTAGTTTTCTTCCAACTTAAGTCCGTCGTGGTTTGGCACAAAGGCCTTCGCCTATCGATCCCGTTCAACCGAGTACTTGTACAAGCTTTTGAAAGTAGTAGACTTATTGTATGGAACATCCCAAGGCACCACGAGAGAGAGCATACACTTCTTTTGTTTCAAAATAAGCTTTCAAAACTGAGAGAATCAAAATGAAGTCCAAGGACGTAAAGCCGTGCTCTGATACCAATCTGTCACGCCCTGCTCCCGCAGGAGCAATCGTCCTTGCTAAGGCGTGATGCCGCACGGGCTTAGGTTGCGCCCGTGCAACGCTAAGTCCATAAACGGCCGATTTGAGCTAGGCCACAGAGTCGCACAGAGTGTTCCCATTTGTAGCGAAAAGTAAATGAACACAAATTGGAGCGAATTCAAACTCTTTATTGACATTCAAGAAGTTTACAAGCGGTGCTAGGCCGACTTTACAAGTCTCTCAAGCTCTCTCTCTCTGAAACATAAAAGGCGTGCCAAGTGACTTACAAGATGGAATGATTCATGGTGATATTTTGATACATTATGTCATGTATATGGTGCTTCAGCTCCTTGCAACGCTCCAAGGCTCCAAAGTTGGCTCCGCGCCTTAGCACGTTCGAGGGGAGCTCCGCACCCGACGACGCCTCCTGCGTCCTGGAAGCAAACTGTGGGGTTATCAGTACATTGTTATGCATTGGTATGGAGGCTGGCTCGCCCCCCAATGCTATCATTACCAAATACATTTTATTTACTTTTGTGCCCCGTCTATAATTTATTGTCTTTGTAATATTGCCTTAGGATCAGTTTTATGCCATATTTTATGACCTATCTCGTGTTACCGATTTCGATGTGTTGTATGGAAATACATGCACGACTTACCCATACTTACCATCTGGCCTTCCCTGTCCAAAGTAAACCAAGTTAGTCAACAATTCATACAAACTTTCAATGTCAAGTGTGTGTCCCTGTCTTAGGTCCTAGCGCGACGTAGGCATGTTTTCTAACTCAATTTCACGAAGTGCTCTTTATTCTTTGGTGTGTTACATTTTAAGCCTGTTCAGAAGGTGCTACATTTAGTTAACTTAGACTACTTTGTTTTAATATATGGACTTGCACGTGGATTGCCACCAGCAAAGTCTACTTAATCTATATGCACCGGTCGCTGGCATCACAAGCTATTTTTGACCCTTCCTGCCATGGTATTTTGCAACTATTCAGAGCGTGCGGCTGGTATACGTTGATAGTGTCTTGAAATACTCCTGTACTTACGTCTCCTAGGTGGCCTAGCCCACACCCAGGCGTAAGCCCTCTTGATTTCCGTCTGGACCGGCTACGATCCTCCCTTTGATCGTGCCGTGGAAATCCCTTATATCTCTCACCTCCCGTATACGAGGGGATTGTCCACAACCATTTCGTATTATTTGTCATTTTAACTTAACGACTGTCTCTGAGCCATAGGCTAACCCTTAGCCTTAATGCGTTATCGACCAGGTTGGCGTCCGTGCAGCGCGGGTAGCGAGCCCCGTTGCACGTGCCCGTCATACCTGTCGCTAACCATTACTTTCTTTCTTATCTTTTATTCATTATTTCTTTTCTTTCTTTTACTTGTCTGTTCGTGTATTGATTCATTCATGCATTCATTCATTCTTTCATTCATACATTATGCAACTCCCCGTACGAGAGTCGCCTTGGAGACCCATCGGTCCCGAAGTCTTTCAATGTTGTTATACTCTACTCGGAACGACTATGTCGATAGTGTTCTGTTTCATTGTTGTAAACCATTCATTATTTCATTGTCGTACGCATAGGGAACTCGAAATACAAGCTTGTGCCTTAGCACAAGCGTGGAGTGTGGTGTAAGAGTTCTCACATTTTCTATGTTTTTTTCCATATTCTATGCAAGTATACAAGATGGGATTATTCCCTTAGCTAGGTGCGTTGAGTCATTCATTTAATAGCATGCGCGGTATTAACGCCTAGCGATTTTAGCAATAGTGTCTGTATAGTTATGTGTCTAGGCTAAGCAAAGACGGGTTCATTGGAGCCACCAACCTTAACGATGTTCGCATCGGCCGAGTGATCCTCCGAGTGCGCCTTTGAAAGTCTAAGTCGGGATTCATCTTGACGGGCCAATATAAGCCTTATATCGATTCTTCATCTGGTCGATGCCAACTCTTCGGATCGACGGCTCGTTTGAGTCGATGCACTTGCCGTTTGAATCGGCGTTCCGCTATGGCGGAGCGGGTCATTACAAATTTTGTCCTCGAAATTCATAAGGATGGAAGACTCTATAAACATCCTAACATAGCAAGCAATATGAACGAAGACTAAGGCTATTATTAAGACTAACCTCTAAGGTATCAAGCGGGAATGGGTGGTTCCCTTGCCGCTGTTGGGTCGAACAAGTAAGGATATCTCTATCTCATGTCTGACTCCCTCTCCCAAGTAGATTCCCACGGAGAGTGACGGCTCCAAGCTAGTCGGACTAAGGGTATGACTTTGTTCCTCAGCCTCTTCTTCCTCCGGTCCAATATCTCTATGGCTGCTCAGTAACCGCAAGGCTCGGTCCGATCTCCAACTCTGAATGATCTAGCACATGGCTAGGGTCTGGAACGTATCTCCTCAGCTGAGACACATAAAAGACATCGTGAACTCCTACTAGGTTGGGTGGAAGTGCAATCCTGTAAGCTACCTCTCCGATCCTGCTGCATATCTCAAATGGTCCAATGTATCTGGGGCTCAACTTGTCGCCTCGCCCAAACCGGATCGTCCCTCTAGTAGGTCATATCTACACCAATACCATATCTCCGTCAGCAAACTCCATCGGTTTGCGACTAGCATCGGCCAAGTGTTTCTACCTGTCCTGAGCAACTCTGAGTCTGTTTCTGATCATCTTGACCTTTCTGATGCATCAGAGATCATCTCTGGCCCAAGCATAACTCTATCCCCAACATCATCCCAAAAGAGCAGTGTATGGCTTCATCGTCCATATAGTGCCTCGAAAGGAGACATACCGATGATGGCTTGGTAGCTGTTGTTGTATGAAAACTCTACCAAGTGTAGATAGCTCTCCCATGATCAGCCAAAGTCCAGCACACAAGTCCTCAGCATGTCCTCTAGCATCTGAATCGTCCTCTCAGACTGTCCATCAGTCTGTGGGTGGTACGATGTACTGAACTTGAGTCGACTGCCCAACTCCTCCTGCAAGCTCCTCCAGTAATGGGACGTGAATCTGCTGTCCCGGTCCGATACGATGCTCACCGGTACTCCGTGCAAGTGAACTATCTGCTGTACGTATAGCTCTGCTAAATTCTCGATGGAGAGCCCCACCTTGAAGGGTATGAAGTGCGCACAATTCGTCAGCCTGTCAACGATGACCTATATGACATCCTTCCCTCCTTGGGAACGAAGAAGCCCTGAAATAAAGTCCATCATAATATGTCCCACTTCCACTCGGGAATGGATAATGGCTGCAATAGACCAACTGGTCTCTGACGCTTCTCCTTGACCTGCTGGCAAACTAGGCATCTCAAAATAAAACGTGATACATCTCTCTTTATCCCGTACCACCAAAGATGTTTTCGCAAGTCACGGTACATCTTGTTGGCACCAGGGTGAATAGAATATCGCGATCGGTGCACCTCCTACAAGACCGCCTCTATTATCTCTTCATTAGGCACACATAACCGGCTGCCATGCCTCAAGGATCCATCCTCTGCTACGGTGAAGTCATCAAGTAATCCAGCTAAAGTCGGGACTCTGAGTCTACGGAGGCTCTCATTTGTAGGCTGAGTCTCCTTGATCTGCTCCATTAAGCCTGACTGAATGTCTAGCGCAATTATCTGTATCATCGATCCTGGTCGAACTATTTCGATGCCGAGCTTCTCCAGATCTTCTTGTAAATATCGATCTATCTTCAGATACCATGCCATCTGATGCCTGCTCAGCGCATCCGCTACCATATTTCTCTTTCCGGGGTGATACTGTAAATCGATGTCGAAGTCCTTCATCAACTCCAACCATCGTCTTTGCCTCATGTTCAGCTCCTTCTGCGTGAACACATACTTCAAGATTTTGTGGTTACTAAAGATTTCCACTCGCTCTTCATATAAGTAGTATTTCCATAACTTGAGTGCAAAGATCACCGCAGCTAACTCTAGGTCGTGGGTAGGATAGTTCTGTTCATGAGTCCGTAATTGCCTAGATGTATAAGCAATCACTTTCCCATGCTGCTGTAGGACACATCCTAGCCCCTTTCCTGAAGTATCGTTGTATATGGTGAAACCTCCAGATCCTAAAGGTAATGTCAGAACTGGAGCGATCGTCAGCCTCCTCTTCAGCTCCTCAAATGCTTTCTGGCAGTCCTCTGACCAGATATACTCTGCGTCCTTCCGCGTCAGTTTTGTCATGGGTTCAGCTATCCTAGCAAAGTCCTGGACGAACTTCCTATAATAGCCTGCTAAACCCAAAAAACTCCTAATCTCTGAAACTGATGTCAGAGTCTTCCATGTCTCTACGACAGCAATCTTTTTGGGATCCACTGAGATCCCCTCTCCAGTGACTACATGATCGAGAAACTCCACTCGGTCTGAAAAGAACTCGTACTTCGACAATTTCGCATACAACCTCTCCTTCCTCAGAATCCTCAAAACTGTCCGCAAGTGCTCTGAGTGCTCCTCCGGCGTCTTAGAGTATATTAGGATGTCGTCGATAAATACTACAAAAAACTTATCCAGATACTAGTGAAATATTTTATTCATCAAGTTCATAAAGACAACTGGCACATTTGTGAGACCAAATGGCATTACCAAAAACTTGTACTGCCCATACTTCGTGTTGAACGCAGTCTTCTGGACATCTTCAGCCCTGACTTTCACCTGGTGGTAACCGAATCTCAAATCTATCTTGGAAAATACCTTCGCCCCACTCAACTGGTCGAACAAATCATCTATCCTCGGGAGAGGATATTTGTTCTTAATGGTGATGGTATTCAACGCATAGTAGTCAATACACAACCGAATTATACCATCCTTCTTTGGCACAAAGAGCACTGGCGCTCCCCATGGAAAAGCACTAGATCGAATGAAACCCTTTTTCAACAGGTCATCAATCTACTCCTTCATTTCCACGGCCTCCTTGGGGTTCACTCTGTAGCAAGCCCATGATACTAGTGATGAACCCGGTACTAAATCTATAGTGAACTCTACATCTCTGTCACCGGAAGTCCTGAAAGATCCTCTTGGAATATATCCATAATCTTCCTGATGATAGGATGTGGCGGTGCTAACTCCCTAACTGTCGCATAACAGTTCGGCTCTAGGCTGATCTTCGGCCATGTCCTTCTGACACTGAATGGTGTCGTACCTGGCGGATTGAACAGAATACTACCCTCATGACAGTCTATAGCTGCGTGAGCATTGCTAAGCCAATCCATCCACAATATGATATCATACCCGGGGAGTGGCATCAGAAAGAATTGTCCTCCAAACTCTCTTCCAGCTATATTAATAGAGCATTTATAGATAGCCCTAATGGGTACTGGTCCACCTCCCATCATTACTCTACTCATCTTCTCTGTAGGTGTAGCTACTAAGTGGTATTTATACAAAAAATCTAATGACAGGAAGCTATGCGATGTACCAGAATCAAACAAGCATAGAGCTAGAAAAGTATGCAAATAAATATGACCTGTGATAACGTCGGCCAAATAATCTGGCTCCAAAACCTGCTCCGGCTCTGCTTCGAGAGCTAGACTATAATCCTTCCCCTGGGGTCCCTTCTGCTGCTGCAGATGTTGCCCGAACCTCTGCTGCTGAGTCGGAAGCAGCGGTCCTCTAGATGGTAGTCCGGCACCAGATACCCTTGCTACTGGGCAGTCTCGAAGCTGATGGGTGATAGACCCACAAGCTAAGTACTGCCCCAACCTCTTCCTACAGATAAAAGCATCACGGCTTGGTCTCTTACAGAATGTACACACAGCTCTCTTCTGCTGCCGTGGTCCCGGGGCTCTAACTGGCAGGGTTGGGTGATGTGGTATGGGAGGACGGTATGTCTGCTGGTGCGGCACCGGTGCTCTCAGCTGGAAAGCCTGACGCTTGGAAGTTCCCTCGTGGTGTACGAAAGTCGGCCTCTTGCAAGACAGAAGACGCTCCTCAATGCTCCGGGCCAACTCTAGGCTCTGGTAGTAGTCAGTCGTCCCGTTCGGTACTAGCAAAATGCCAATGTCTAGGACTAGACCATGGCAAAACCTATGCGTCATCTTCTCTAGGTCTGCAACCAGACTAGGAGCAAAACGACTCAAATGACTAAACTCCGCTGCATACTCGTCAACAGAACGGTTCCCCTGCTGAATGTTCTTCAATTGTAGCCGAATAGCTACTCTAGCGGTGGTCGAGAAGAGTTTCTTCTTGAACTGGATCTTGAACAGATCCTATGTGGCTCTCCCTCTCGCGAATAATGGCTCATTCCTGAACCAAACTCTTGCCAAGTCTGTCAGCAGAAATTCTGCTGCCTCGACCTGAAGGTCACCCGGCAACCTAGCTCCAAGGAGCTTCCTTTCTACCGAGTCTAGCCAGTCATCTGCTACTATGATGCCCTCAATTCCCATGAACTCTCTGGGGTTCAAGCCTATGAAGTCCTTAATGTTCCCCGCTCTCTGTCGAGGCTCTACCAGTGGTGGGACCATTGTACGTTCCTCAGAATGCTCCATGCTCTGGCGGAGTAGGATGGTCTGCTCCTGATGGGTCATTAGGAAGCCCTGAATCAGAGTGAGCAGATTGTTCCCGTTGAGAGTGACGGAAGACTGGGTAGGTATGCTAATAGGTGGTGGTGGGAGTTTCGAGTCCTGTTGGGACTGTGATGTGGAAGGTGGTGGAGGCATTTGGGTTGGTGGATTTGTGGAATGGGGTAGTATGGTAGGTGGGGGTGGAGGTATATCGGTCAACTGGTCAATCGACTGGATAGAAAGTGTGCCATTCTCAGGGGTGGCATACTGGGACGAGCAGGTGAGCACCATCTAATAAATAAAAGGACTTATAAGGACTCTATTAAGTAAACAATCATAAACAACAAGAAAGTCTAATTTTGTAATAAAGAGCATATACTGCGATGAGTTCCTATGTTACAATCCTAGTAATCCTCTAGGTGTTCTAAATATTATTCCTAGTGTTGTCTAGTTACCTTAAGTTCATAATTACAGGCATCCTTGGTATAACGACGTAACCAAATAATTTAGTCAGGATCTGCGTAGGCCACCACATAAAATATCTCACGATCCGCTACCCAAATTGTTGAGTCGGGCCGAGTCATGTCCAGCCTACACTTGAGATAAAGCATAGTAAGTTGTTCTAAAGACAAACAATATATGATCAAAGTGTGCTAATAGTTCTATATGTCATATTGAGTCAGAAATGTTCCAAACACAAAAGTCATCTTGTATATAAATATGTTCCGAAATACAAAGTCAAGACATAAAACTGGATACAGGTCCAGTATCAAAATGCATAGTCTAACAACATGTCTACGCTCAAAAGTCCCGAGCAACTACACAAACTAGACGAGTTTCCCCGTAGGTACATCCTCGTAAGGTAAAGTCTGATTTATCCAGTTTTAGATAAGCATCATAAAGTAACTCCTCCTCGATAAGTATACCTACAATGTTATCCTATCAGGACGGAAGCAAGTACTATTTCTAACAAACTAAATATACGTAGCATGAAATGAACTGAAATGTATTAAACAGGAATCATGGCATATCGTGATTTATCTAGTTTTAGATACATTTCATCAGGGCACTATATGTTTGTTTTAATGTTAAAAATATAGCATGCACGTGATCGGTCAATAGGTAAATAGAATGTACAGCGGTATATATCAATTTTTTCTGAAGTGCACATATATACATTAACGGCATCGGTGTATATCCATACACAAACACGGGATCAGAACTACGACAAAGTTGCATATAGAATGTAACAGTGTACGGTAAATACATACGGAGAAGCGGGCATGATCACGTACTCTACTAACAGTTTCCTCTTAACCCGTTTTATAATATGTGAATGATACGGGAACAGTATAAAGCATGGTGGATACTTAGAGCAGTATAAAGCATGTGAAACATGGAGATATATGATTTGCAGTTTAGGTATCGGTATTTAACATGGTTTTTACACAATTTATTGTATGCAGTAAATAAAGTTTGTAGAGGTACTTGCCTTTAGCAAGGCAAAGTAGTGATGAAAATGCTATACATGCCTGGTGTCCGGGTACTGTCACAATTATGAACTATCTCAGCTATCTAAGTTATAAGCAAGGACTAACACTACTGGAGTGACACGACGTATTTGGATACTTAGCTAAGTGAAATCAGCATAGGAATCTAACGTGAGGTGATATGGTATCTAAACCAACCTCTAGGTCTTCTATTCTAAGGTAGGTTAACATTTAAAATACTAAATACCCAAAAATAACAAGTCAGGACTCAAAAACAATTATTAATTAATAATTTCATCTGTGCACTTCATGCTAGCAATTTTATTAAAATAGTTATATAACTCTAATAATTATAAAACAAAGCTCTAAACTCAACCTTGTTAATTACAGAAAGTTATACTAATTTTCTGGAATTTAAAGACCCTCATAGATATTTATTAAAAAATCAGTAAACAAAAGTACCCTGAAAATGAGTCATATTTTTCTATTTTTATAAAATGCCAAATTTACTTATTAAATCATGTATAAATTATATTAAATTAGATAAATTAACATAGTATTTAAGTACAATTTTTCCTATATTTTAACAGCAATTAAATTATATATAATAATTCAAATACAACAAGTTATAATTTTTGAAAAATAAATAATTAATTATTTAATATTTTATCCACGTATACGAAATTGAACCGAAATCCAGATACGGGACCCAAAGCCATGAATCAAGTTTGATATAACTCGTATAGGCCTTGAATGTATTTAGGCTCATTTGAGTCCACAGAACTCATGCTAGGTCTGGACTCGAATGCGCGTAATCAATCGAAATACGAAGATACATATATTAAAATATATGTATATATAAATGAACATTAAAGTATTTTAATAATATATATTAAGGTAGTGAAATATATAAGTCATAGGATTAAATAATAAAATAACTTGTAAATTTATACATAAGAACATTTTGTACAAAATTATATTTAAAATATATACATATATAATAAATACATTTATATATATATATATATATATATATATATATATTTTATATATATATATATATATATATATATATATATATATATATATATATATATATATATATATATAAATATATATATATATATATAAATATATATATATATATATAAATATATATAAATATATATATATAAATATATAGATATTTATATATACATTTAACAAATATATATATATATATATATATATATATATATATATATATATATATATATATATATATATATATATATATAAATATATATATATTAATTTTTTTTAAAATTTTTTTTAGAACCCCCCTCTTTTATTGATCAAGGCTCAAAAAATAGATGCCTGACACGTATACAAGGACAAAGTATACCACAAAAGGAAAGACAGGGGAGAAGGACGGTCGTAGCCGCCGCCTGACACGTATACAAAGAAAAAGTATACCACAAAAGGAAAGACTGGGGCGAAGGACGGTCGAAGCCGCCGACACTAAGGGATGATCGGGTGCCCGAATGCTGACGAAGTGTGGGAGCAGAGAGAACTCCGTTTACGACATTGCCTGTGAATCTCTCGGATGAGCTGGTCAGCCGAGTATTGGTGTCCCTCGTACCTCGCTTTGTTGTAATTTTTCCATATTGCCCAGGTGGCTGCCGCTGTAACGATCTGGTGGCCGTGGAAAGCGGCTCCCCAGTAGGCCAGAAGATCGATAAAGCGCCCGTCTCCTGGATAGGTGTTGTAGTGGCGGTTGAGGGTGCTCCAGATTTGGTCAGGGAGGCTTCCCTCCTGGAAGATGTAGTCAATAGTTTCCGTCTGTCGCTCGGTGCAGCAATTACAAGCAGACGCCAGGCTAGAGCCGATAGAGTTAAGGTTGTCGTCGGTAGGCAATTTATTTCTCATGACTCTCCACAGGAGGAAGGACCATTTCTTGGGGATTCAAGAATGCCAATACCGCAAAATGAATAGGTCCGATCCGTTCTCTTGGATCATGATTCTCGCCGACCGCACGGAGAAGGCTCCAGAGGCAGCCGATGACCACCTCAGCTTGTCTGCGTTGGGCCCAATAATAAGTCCTAGCTGACGAATGCTGTCCACTGTTTCGTTGCCTGACCACTCCCGAATCCTGTCCCAATTCCAAGCGTTATTGGTAGGGTTCCAAAGGTCTTGGATCTTGCTGTTTCTGGGGGAATTGGTGATGTTTGGGATAAGGTAGTCGCCAATCCACCTTTCCAGGAAGGGGTTGGCCTCGCCAGAACCCAGCTGGAGTCTGATCGCGGGCTCTGCCAAATCTCGACCTCGAATAATGCGCCACCAAGCCGCCGAAGATCTGTTGTTGGCTGAGGCCGTCGCTGGGTGTATGTGTTTAAAGTACTTGGCCTTCATGAACTTGGTCCACAGGTTTTGGCTGGTGCGTAATTTCCACCACAGTTTCATCGAGAAAGCTTTGACGATGTGGTCGAGTTTGGTGAAACCAAGCCTGCCGATCTCGGTGGGGATAGCCATAGTGTCCCAGTTGGCCCAGTGGTGTTTGTCTTGCCCCTTGTTGTGCCCCCAGAAAAAGTTGCAAAAGATCTTCTCAATCGACGCGATAACCTTTCTGGATGGAGAACAGGCCGCTAGGGTGTGGATGGGAATGGAGTTGAGAACATGTTTGATGAGGATAATTTTTTCTCCAGGGGAGAGAGTGGCGTTATGCCATCCTTCGATTTTGTTCCTAATTTTGGTGATCAAGTTCTCGAAGATGCTGGCGTTAGATTTCCCGTACACCAGAGGACAGCCTAGGTAGTTGAAAGGAGGATGAGCCACCGCAATGGAAGTTAGGTTTGTGAGTCTGGTCGCATTCTCGATTTTGAAGTTGTGGTGGGCGTAGATAACGCTCTTGGAAAGGTTGATCTTCTGGCCTGAGCACCTGGAGTACCGTTGCAGGGTGTTGTGAACCACCTCCATCGAACCGATGTCCCCGGAAGAGAAGATGAGTAAATTGTCGACAAAGGCCAGGTGGGTGATGGTGGGATAGCCGCTAGCAGTGTGGTAATACTGGAAGTTAGGGGTGTTGACCATGTTGTTGAGGTTTCTGCTCAGGGCGTCGGCAACAATGATGAAGACCGTCGACGATAGAGGGTCGTCCTGTCTGACTCCGTGGCTAGATTTGAAAAAACCTTCGGGTTGGCCGTTGATAACAGTAGAGAACCATGAGTTGCTGATGGATCTCCAAACGGTGTTGGTCCAATTCTCAGAGAATCCGAAAGCTCTGAAGACCCAGATCATGAATTGCCAATCCAGTCTGTCGTAAGCTTTTTCCATGTCGATTTTGATGGCGATATTGCCCCCTCTGGCTGGTAATTTCATGCAGGTGATAATTTCTTGGGCCAGCATGATGTTGTCTTGAATGTTCCTTCCGCGAACGAATCCGCTTTGCTCCTCCGAGATGATTTTAGGGAGAGTCTCTATCATTATGGTGGTGATGATCTTGGAGATAATTTTGTTGGTGAATGTGCAAAGACTGATAGGTCGGAAATCACGAAAGGAGTTGGGGTTATCTTTTTTTCGGTATGAGGATAAGATTGGCGCTGGATATGGATTTGGGGTAAGGAGCTCCTTCAAGGAAGGCGATGGTCGCTTCGGTGATGTCCTGCTTGATGATATCCCAGCAAGTTTGAAAGAAGGTACCAGAAAAGCCATCAGGTCCGGGTACGCTATGCGCGTTCAAAGCCCACATGGCGTCTTTTACTTCTTGTTCGGTCAGAGGGCGTTCCAGCTGAGCGTTGTCAGAGTCGGTAACAATGGTGGGGATTTGGTTTAGGAAAGAAGTGTCTTTGTGGACCACTTCCTTGGAGAATAGTTTGGTGTAGAATTCGGTGGCCGCCTCTTGGATCCCTTTCTGATCGGATCTGGTGATGCCTTGCTCATCCGTGATATAGTGTATCAAAAGTTTGTTTCTTTTGCCGTTGACGCAGGCGTAGAAGTATTTGGAGTTTTTGTCCCCGTCGTCGTCCCATTTCAGTCTAGCTTTCTGCTTCCAAAACTCGATCTCGACTTTGAGCCTGAATTTGAGCATGGCCTTAGTGAGATTCAAGGCTCTCCTGGCCGCCGGAGAATGGTCAAAAAGGAATAAGGCTTCTGCTCTGGTAACATCGTCCTCTACGACGCGGATAGCTTGGAAAATGTCCCTAAAGGCTAGTTTGCTCCAATTGTGAAGAGCTTTTCTGGTGGCTTTGAGCTTGTTGCTGACCCGAGTAAGAGGATTAGGGGAGTCCTGACTGTTCTACGCTTCGGCCACAATGCTCAGGAATTGCGGGTGGTCGGTCCAAAAGTCGAGGAATTGGAAGTTCTTTTTGGAAGGTTGGGATTTATTTTTAATTTGCATCAGGATAGGGGCGTGGTCTGATTCCATGGAGTTGAGGTGGGACAGGGTGGAATTGATCCTCATGCCGTGCCAGCTGGCGTTGATGAGGGCTCGGTCCAATCTGGAGTATTGACGACGGTCTCCGTCCTGTATGTTACACCAAGTAAATTCGCTGCCTTTGAACTGGAGGGGAGTGAGGTGAGCGTTGAAGATGAAGTTGTTGAAGTCTTGCATGGCTGATAGTGGCGGGGGGGGGGCGGCCTCCGATCTTCTCTTCTCTGCAGGTGATGGCGTTGAAGTCCCCTATGCAAAGCCAGGGGATGTTGGTGTTGTGGAGATAGGTGTCGAGAAGGTCATTCCAGAGGTGTTTCCGTTCTGCGATGACACAGCTACCGTGGACCGCAGAAAGGATAGCCCGCTTCGGAAGGGTGGGGTAAGCGATCCAGCAGGAGAGAGCTTGATGGGTGTCTTGGATAATGTCGAGTTTAACGTCCTTCGACCCGAGAATCCAGATGTCGTGCCTACCAGCAATAGCCGTTGGAAGGCCCAGAGCCAACTGGGTGGATTTAAGACGTTTGGAGGGGATTTTAGGTTCAATGATGATGAAGATGTCGATCTTGTGAATTTTTTGAAGACTGGAAATTCTCCTTAATATCGGTTTATTAGCGAGACCTCGAACATTCCAAGATATGATGTTAAGCATTTAAGGAATTGTGGGGTGTTTTTTGTTCCGCCTTGCGGCAGATCTGGTGAGAACGGTGATGGTTTTGTCAGTGCCAGGAATGCTCCGTTGGTGGTTGGCCGGGTCTGAGGGGGGTTCCTGCGTCGAAGACTTATGGACCTCTCCTTGGTCGGGGGGGCCTATCAGATTGTCGGCTGAGTCGACTGCCGTATCCTCCGAGGGGATGGTTAGGGAGTCGTGGGCACTCTCGATCATCAGATGTTGGAGAGGGCTCCTGCGGCTAAGACTTGTAGACCTCTCCTCACTTGGTTGGGTCCGAGGATAGCGAGGGTGTCTTCGACTGGAAATGATGGATGAGTAACGAGGGAGGGGAAATGGACAAGGGGGTCGGTCCCCTGGCTGATGGTGAGTAGGCGATGATCTACTACGCCTGGGGCGGTGGCGGCCACCTCACTCGAGTCGATGGGGGGGAGGGCGTAGGCCCGAGGGAGGCAGAATCTTCTTGAAGGATGCCGAACTCCGGGTCCTCTGAGTCGAGGATGGCAAATTGGTTGGAGATCTCTATGTGTTGGGGAGTGAAAGGGACAAGGGCCCTGCTCGGGGGTTCGCTGGAGGCTGGCTCACCGATGCTGGAGTCGAAGCGAATATGAGAATTTGGAAGAGAAAGAATGGGCGACTTGGGGTTCTGCCCCTCCGAGAGGATGCTATCTTTTCTGGATGGCTTCTTTTTAAGCTCCGAATGCAAGCGATGACAGTGCTTGGGTAGGTGTCCTCTAAGGTGGCAGTGGTTACAGTACAATATGTGGTTGTCGTAGAGAATTTGTTGGGTGTGGGAGTGGTTGCCTAGCTCGATAGTGATGAAGTTGGGTAGTTCTGCAGAGAGATCTAGTTCAACACAGACTTTGGCGTAGTGGGCTTTGGAGAGGTTACTGGTCTTGGGCATCGACGCTACGTACTTTCCAAAGGAGTTGGCGATACGCTGAAGCGCCGTCGGGACAAAGCATATTAGAGGAAGGTTGGGGAGGGTGATCCAGGCTGCCACCGTTGCAGAATCTCCTTTGGTGTTGAAGTCAGGAGACCACTTAATAATCTTCATCATGTGGGTGTCGATCTTGCAGGTTCCCTTGGACCACACGGTCCTGTGATCGCGATCGAAGGATAGGTGTAGGAGTATGTGTCTGGGGTCGAGTGGGGCCACTCGGTAGTCAGACGACAGATTCCATTTGGCGATCGCTTCCTGCACCCTAGGAAGCTTGGGACACCCTGTGGAAAATATAAGGATGAAAGTGTGAGGAAAAGTTGCTGACAACGATGTCAGTTCCCTGTCGAAGAATGGGATGACGGGGGTGGAGTGCTCGAGGGGGTAATCAATGACTGACAGCTGGACGTCTGGGAAGAAAGAGCCCTTCGAGGGTGATAGATCCGGACGAAGCATGGCGGCGTAGGTAGGTGGGGGCAAAACGGAATAACGGGGCCCGCTGGGACGGGACAGGAGGGAGGAGGGACACTCTGAGGAGGTGGATGCCCGGAGACGGGGAGGGGGTGGGTTGGAAGAGAAGGGGCTAGCCTCCCGTGAGAGGAAGCGGCGGAAGGGGGATCGACTGCCCTGGGAGAGGATCCCTGGGAAGCCGTAGGGGGAGGGAGGAAGCCGCAGGGGACGGACACGGGCAAGGCGGAAGGCCTCTCAGGGGCCGCGGGGGGGGAGGGGGGGGACGACGCCTGAGAAGGGAAAGCGGAAGGAACGGCAGGCAAGGGCGGCGAAGACGGGCTAGCGCGGGCGGAGAAACTTGAGGAGAGTGTGAGCACCCTGAATTTCGGGTTGATTTTTTTTCATTTTATTTTATTTTCTGATTTATTGGTTTCATTAAATAATTTATTGTATTATTTTTCCTTAAGTGTACTTTTCCGTGCTATTGATATTTGGAGTATCAGGGATGTTCAATTCTGGAAATCCTCTTCACGAGTTTTGGAGTGGACACGATTACCTTCATGACGATATGTAGTGTCCCATCCAAACTTGTTCTCTTGTGCTCTTTCTGCTTCGCTGAACTTCGGGTCGGTTTAGACCATTTGATTGATATTTATTTTTCCCACTTTTTTTCCTTGATCATTTTCAGCGCGTTACCATAACATTTAAATTGGGAGCGCCAGACCAGTCATTTCCTTGAAACCAACTCCTCATTGATGATCTACTCGAGACGCTCGTCACCCATGACCTTTGTTTCCCACTCATTCATGTCATTTGAGCTCTATTTGATTCGCACAACTTTCCCGACGCGTGACCCGATTTTATTTCAGGCCACGGCATCACATTCACTTTCCAACTTGATTTGTGGGTCCCCTGTCGACCAAAACCTGTCAGCCCCAATTATGGACATGGTCCACATTGAGCCTACTACCCGTCCGCCACTTGTGTCCCATTTATTGGAATCCCCATGTGCTACTTAATTGCTCATGATCATCGTTTCCTAATTTTAATTCTATTTTTGCTCGATGTCCAATTTTTGTCCAATCCGGCTCCACCGAGCCCAGTCCAGCTCCATGATTTTCTCCATCGTGATGCCCTCACATTTTTCTTGCCCAAAATATTAATTTCTCATTTTTATCTATTTATATTATTTTATGGGAATTTTCCTTGAATTTAATTCCATGGAATGATCCTTTTTCCAACAAATTTAATCCTAGCCCTTTGTTTTCCCAAACAAATCATCACCATTCAATTTCTCCCATGAAATTTCCCCACACTTTCAGCCTTGGCCGGCCCTAACAAATATGGAGAGCACTTTTTTCATCTCTCTCTCTTATCCACTCTTTTTCTCTCTCCACTTTAATAACTTATCCACATCTTTCCCTCTTCCCTCTTTTAAACATCACCATGCAACAGCAGCCATGCATCCCAACCTCCTTCCTCCTCCTCACCCGAGCTCCATGGCCGGAGCTCGACCTTCCCTGGCCGAGCATGGCCGATCTCTTTCTCCTCCTCCACCTTCTTCCTCCTCCTCCTTCAAGAGCAGCCACCACCTTCAACAACCTACAACAACCAGCTCCTCCACACCATTCCACCCCGACCACCATTGTCGACAGCCAGTCTCCTCCTTGGCCGACCTCGCCCCTGGCCGGACCGCCCTGCCCCGACCACGTCGGCCACCTCTCCATCTCCTCCTCCTCTTCCTCCTCCATTTCATCACCACCATCACCTTGGTCTTCAACAACCACCACCACCGAGCCTTTCCGCCACCACTCCCCTCCCCGTGCGGTGCTCGCTGTCGCGTTCGCCGCACGAGTTGCCGCCCTCCGCCGGGCTAGGCTGGGCCTCGTCGCCGTGCAAAACAGCAGCTGCGGTACAGCAACACAATGGCAGCAGCGAAGCCAAGCCTCGCGCGCGCGCTGGCCGCGTTGGTCGCGCCGCCGCCGGCCGTCGTGCCCCGGCGACCCCCCCCCCGTGGGTGGCCCCACTCCGGCGAACTCCAACGAATAGTTCCCTGACGGCCACCGTCCTCCGGGACGCGCCGTCGAGGCGATCCGTGCGTTTGGCACGGGTTCCCGTCGTGACGAGCCCGGAAACGTAGCTGAGACGTCGCCCCGTCGCAGCAACTTCGCGCGCGTTTTCCCGGAGATCCGACCGTTGGATCGGCGATTTCTTCACTCCGTCGCAATCTCGGTATATCCACCTTCGCTCATTTCAAGTTTCGTCCATTAATTTTATCGTTTGATACATGAAAACCGGCCACCAAGTTGACCATTTAAATTGTATTAAATTTGGACAGTTTCACGGGGCCAACTTCGTCAGCTTGTATCTCCTCCACCGTAGCTCCGTTTGGCGTGCTACCAGTTCCGGTGCGAAGCTGGTATAACCCTCTTCCTGCCCCCTTTAGATTTCATTTCAGTTTGAGCTTGTTTGATTGGTTGAATTCGACGCCAAAGTTGGCCGTCCGAATTCATAATTTCCAACTTGTAAAATTCCATTTTTGAACACGGGACTCCAGATTTCATTTCTGACACCACCATTAGACTTGTGGCGTCGTTCTGGCATGTTTTCATATAAAATTTGTTAGATTTGGAGAACGTGGGCCCGGGCACGTATTTCGGTGCAAAGCGGGTCCCACTTTCTGGGTCAACGGGACTTTTTGACGCCGGCTCATCGGGATCCAATTCTGGAGATGCCGTTGAGTTCGTATCGTCATTCTGGACTCGTTGACATATAATTTGCTAGGTTTTGGTGGACATCGGATCGGGCACGCATTTCGGTGCAAGTCAGATACCAATGTCCAGGTCAACGGGTCATTTTGAGATCGGCTCATCGAAATCCAATTTCGGAGATACCGTTGAGTTCGTATCGTCATTCTGGACTCGTTGACAGGTAGTTTGCTAAGTTTTGAGAACCTTGGCTCCGGCACGCATTTCCGTGCAAACCGGAATTCCAAGTTCTGGTCAACGGGCCAAATGGAGATCGGGTCAACGGAATCCAATTCTGGAGATACCATTGGGTTCGTATCGACATTCTGGTTGCGTGAACATATAATTTGTTATATTTTGTAGACTTGTTTTCTTGCACGTATTTCGGTGCAAAACGGCTCCGACACGGACACCGTTTTGACCCAAAATTATCTTTTTGCCCTTGTGTCCAAATTGGACCGTTGGGCAGGCTATCCTAGCTAATTTGACCATTCTGGACACGTTGGCGATGTTCATTTCATCGTCCGACAATGTTTGTTGATAGTTTCTCTGAGTTTAACCTTTCTAATAATTAATTAATAATTAATTCTTATAATGTTTGTATTTCGAGATTAGTACAACGAAACTGAGCTCAGTCAATTCCAGTGATCTCACATCGCTGAAATGGACAAGATGGGCATGTGGATCACTGTAATAAGATTATCAACCTTACCATTGATATTCCTATCTCGATTTACGTGTCGTAAGTTTCGACGTACGAATAACGAAGTACACTTTATATTTTCAATAATTAGACTAGATTGACCCTGTTTGACCAAAGTTGATCAGTTGACCCAAAGTCAACTGTGAGTCAACGCTTGACCTAGTTTGACTAAATTATTGACCGGAGTTGACCTAGAGTTAATTTAACTTAGAAGAACCTAGAATAATATAGATTTCTTGTAGAAATTAATTAATATAACTTGAACACTTTGTGACCTGTGTTGCTTTAAATAGGACTCTGTGGCTTCAGTTGGACCCTCTATACTTATCAGCTCAGGACCGCAGGCGAGTACATTCACTGATAGTTTTCATTGTCTTGATATCTACTATATCCGATTCAGTCGTAGTGTCTTACTTGATTCTCGACACGATAGTTCACGGACTAGTATTAACGGATTCTGGTCATGAGATGTCATTCCTGGATCTCTTGGGATATTGGTACTTGATTGGTCTTGATTCTTGTACTTGTATTGACGCCGATTCCAGAAGAGGATTAGCTCCCCTCTTAGGGAATCCCGCGTCATGACGTGCCATGACCAGATCCATTTATACTATTCGGGGAAAATGGGGGAATTATTGGGGGTATGTGATCAAACCCTATTGTAACTATATTTGCTAGCGTCACCCTCACTCCACGTAGGGTGTCGCAGATACCATTCCCGGTTATCCAGGTTGGGCGGCATGATTCTCCGTTGAGTTTCCCGCGGATTGCCGAGCCAAGTGGATAACGCGGCATTACTACCTTTTAGCCGATCACATATCACTCTAATAATTCAAACCACTTTTACTTTATTTGTCATGTCTTATATTCCAGCTTCAGCTTTACTTACTGTACTTTTACCCTGCTATGATTCATTTCTCATATGCTCTACCTGCTTTTATACCGTACTTGATTATGGGACTAGGTTCTATTTGGAAGAAGGGTTACAACCCCGGTCCTTGTTTGGTTTAAGGGTTGTAACTCGGCTTTCGAATGGTTCCCAAGTCGCCTTTACTCTTTGTCTTGTATTTCATTATTACTGTCTCTTATAGTATTTCTCAATTCACATGGAACTGCTGTTGGTGTTTTGTACTTGCTCATTTTCCTGACAGGATACGTTGACAAATTTTACAGATGCTTGGGATTGCCTGCTAGCCTAGAGGAGACCATTAGAGGTTGTTTAGATAGTTTTTCTTAGTTGTCTGGAGATGTATTATTTTATGGATTACTGTATTTCAGTTTTGAGATGTATTCGGAGTTTGTATCTTAGATACTTAGATTTCTCTCTGTTGTACCTCTTTTGGATTTCATGTTTTATCTATCTTCCTTTATGCTCTACCCTAGATGTGATTGAGTATGTATCTGCTATGTCACCCCCATTCGGGGAGTATAAACTGTTAGTCTTATACTATTAGATGCATTGAGACCTAGGACAGCGTTCTACCGCCGACACTGCGGCGTAGGCTGGGCGTTGTTACGTTCTCGTGCCCTAATTCTAGGGTGCGGGTCGTGACACGTTTTTAGTGGTGGCCCATGCAGGTCGAGACTAAAGTGTAGTGGTATTCGAACTAGAGTACCACTACAGCCTGCAGTAGGATTAGGATATATTTTGAAGGTACTCAATCACAGTTAGGACCCTTGAGAGATTCCTGGGACGACCCTGGAGGATCTTATTTAATTTCGATTTGAAAACTCGTTTTCCTTGATTTTATTTATCTTTACCTTCTGTTGATTGAATTTGACTTTGATGGATTATGGTTGAATTCGGGTTTGTATTTATTGATTTTGAAGGAAGATTATTAAATTTTAAATTTTGATGATAGCTGTCGCATTTGAGTTGTATTTTCATGGATTTTAGTTCATTTTTGGATTTTGATGTTCGTTGATAAATTGAATTGATTTTTGAGTATTCATTGTTGATTTAAATTAATTTTGTCAAGATGAAATTATATGGGCTAGGTCATCTAAGTTATGGAGATCTAGTCTATGCGGTCACATTAGTCAGCATGGTGAGGACATATAGTCTGACTTGGATCTATTTCTCGGGTATGGGAATTTAAGGTTTTCGCAGCCAAGCGCGCGGCATCGCGAAAATGTTAAATACCATGATTCTAGAGGTATGTGTCCAAGTCGAGGACTATGTGATTATCGTAGCCTTGCTTACTAGCATGACGAGGATTAGGGTACCATGATTTTGACCTGACGCATATGATTATCAGATTTTACTTTAAATGTTTTCGAACACGTTTCGCTACTTTTGTTTATGTCCTTCAAAAAAAATTATTATTAATTGTCTTGTTTGGTTGCTTCTCATTATTTAACTTAAGAGTAGGTTTGCCCGTTTTTATAAAATTTTGCGTAACTTCTTGCTATGAGTTTCTTCTTAATACAATGAATCGATGATTTTGCTAGACCTTATCTTGGATTTGAAAATTTAGCTCTGGATTTCAAAAAAAAAAAAAAAAGGTTCTTCTTTAAATAGATAAGCAAAACAGATTTTTATCGTTATTCCTTTCTTGCTATTATTCTTACAAAAAAAAAATGCCATGATTAGTGTAACTTGATAGCTGTTGTTTTGAAACCCAATTTCTCATATACAATTTCATATGTATTCACGTACACACACGCCTACTATCAACCATATGAACATGTCCCCATACACATAATGCTAGTTTTCCCTCTTTAACGCTCTATATATATTGTGATTGGATTTCGATGCAATTGACTTTATTCCTTAACTAGTGATTTTGATTTTTCCTTGGATAGTACTTTTTTTTCAGATAATTGGTAGTTACCTTCATTTTATTTTGATGAGTACCAGTTTTCATATAGGATGGTAGATTGCCTTACAGTTTGATGGTTTGTTGTCTCTGTAACCTTTTGTTTAGCACCCTGGATTGCTTGTGTGTTTGATACCCTATAACCGTTTTGGTTAGCATGACTAGTATACCTAGATGGGACTTACTACCACCGTATGCCATGACCCAGTATGTCGTCCTCTTGATCACATGCTTTGTTTTAATCTGGGACTTTGATTTTGGGGGTTTGACCTAGAGGGAGTATGGACGTTTTAATTTCGAGGACAAAATTTTTATAAGGTGGGTAGGATGTGAGCACCCTAAATTTCGGGTTGATTTTTTTTCATTTTATTTTATTTTCTGATTTATTGGTTTCATTAAATAATTTATTGAATTATTTTCCTTAAGTGTACTTTTCCGTGCCATTGATATTTGGAGTATCAGGGATGTTCAATTCTGGAAATCCTCTTCACGAGTTTTGGAGTGGACACGATTACCTTCATGACGGTATGTAGTGTCCCATCCAAACTTGTTCTCTTGTGCTCTTTCTGCTTCGCTGAACTTCGGGTCGGTTTAGACCATTTGATTGATATTTATTTTTCCCACTTTTTTTCCTTGATCATTTTCAGCGCGTTACCATAACATTTAAATTGGGAGCGCCAGACCAGTCATTTCCTTGAAACCAACTCCTCATTGATGATCTACTCGAGACGCTCGTCACCCATGACCTTTGTTTCCCACTCATTCATGTCATTTTGAGCTCCATTTGATTCGCACAACTTTTCCGACGCGTGACCCGATTTTATTTCAGGCTACGGCGTCACATTCACTTTCCAACTTGATTTGTGGGTCCCCTGTCGACCAAAACCTGTCAGCCCCAATTATGGACATGGCCCACATTGAGCCTACTACCCGTCCGCCACTTGTGTCCCATTTATTGGAATCCCCATGTGCTACTTAATTGCTCATGATCATCGTTTCCTAATTTTAATTCTATTTTTGCTCGATGTCCAATTTTCGTCCAATCCGGCTCCACCGAGCCCAGTCCAGCTCCATGATTTTCTCCATCGTGATGCCCTCACATTTTTCTTGCCCAAAAATATTAATTTCTCATTTTTATCTATTTATATTATTTTATGGGAATTTTCCTTGAATTTAATTCCATGGAATGATCCTTTTTCCAACAAATTTAATCCTAGCCCTTTGTTTTCCCAAACAAATCATCACCATTCAATTTCTCCCATGAAATTTCCCCACACTCTCAGCCTTGGCCAGCCCTAACAAATGTGGAGAGCACTTTTTTCATCTCTCTCTCTTATCCACTCTTTTTCTCTCTCCACTTTAATAACTTATCCACATCTTTCCCTCTTCCCTCTTTTAAACATCACCATGCAACAGCAGCCATGCATCCCAACCTCCTTCCTCCTCCTCACCCGAGCTCCATGGCCGGAGCTCGACCTTCCCTGGCCGAGCATGGCCGATCTCTTTCTCCTCCTCCACCTTCTTCCTCCTCCTCCTTCAAGAGCAGCCACCACCTTCAACAACCTACAACAACCAGCTCCTCCACACCATTCCACCCCGACCACCATTGTCGACAGCCAGTCTCCTCCTTGGCCGACCTCGCCCCTGGCCGGACCGCCCTGCCCCGACCACGTCGGCCACCTCTCCATCTCCTCCTCCTCTTCCTCCTCCATTTCATCACCACCATCACCTTGGTCTTCAACAACCACCACCACCGAGCCTTTCCGCCACCACTCCCCTCCCCGTGCGGTGCTCGCTGTCGCGTTCGCCGCGCGAGTTGCCGCCCTCCGCCGGGCTAGGCTGGGCCTCGTCGCCGTGCAAAACAGCAGCTGCGGTGCAGCAACACAATGGCAGCAGCGAAGCCAAGCCTCGCGCGCGCGCTGGCCGCGTTGGTCGCGCCGCCGCCGGCCGTCGTGCCCCGGCGACCCCCCCCCGTGGGTGGCCCCACTCCGGCGAACTCCAACGAATAGTTCCCTGACGGCCACCGTCCTCCGGGACGCGCCGTCGAGGCGATCCGTGCGTTTGGCACGGGTTCCCGTCGTGACGAGCCCGGAAACGTAGCTGAGACGTCGCCCCGTCGCAGCAACTTCGCGCACGTTTTCCCGGAGATCCGACCGTTGGATCTGCGATTTCTTCACTCCGTCGCAATCTCGGTATATCCACCTTCGCTCATGTCAAGTTTCGTCCGTTAATTTTATCGTTTGATACATGAAAACCGGCCACCAAGTTGACCATTTAAATTGTATTAAATTTGGACAGTTTCGCGGGGCCAACTTCGTCAGCTTGTATCTCCTCCACCGCAGCTCCGTTTGGCGTGCTACCGGTTCCGGTGCGAAGCTGGTATAACCCTCTTCCTGCCCCCTTTAGATTTCATTTCAGTTTGAGCTTGTTTGATTGGTTGAATTCGACGCCAAAGTTGGCCGTCCGAATTCATAATTTCCAAGTTGTAAAATTCCATTTTTGAACACGGGACTCCAGATTTCATTTCTGACACCACCATTAGACTTGTGGCGTCGTTCTGGCATGTTTTCATATAAAATTTGTTAGATTTGGAGAACGTGGGCCCGGGCACGCATTTCGGTGCAAAGCGGGTCCCACTTTCTGGGTCAACGGAACTTTTTGACGCCGGCTCATCGGGATCCAATTCTGGAGATACCGTTGAGTTCGTATCGTCATTTTGGACTCGTTGACATATAATTTGCTAGGTTTTGGTGGACATCGGATCGGGCACGCATTTCGGTACAAGTCAGATACCAATGTCCAGGTCAACGGGTCATTTTGAGATCGGCTCATCGAAATCCAATTCCGGAGATACCGTTGAGTTCGTATCATCATTCTGGACTCGTTGACAGGTAGTTTGCTAAGTTTTGAGAACCTTGGCTCCGGCACGCATTTCCATGCAAACCGGAATTCCAAGTTCTGGTCAACGGGCCAAATGGAGATCGGGTCAACGGAATCCAATTCTGGAGATACCGTTGGATTCGTATCGACATTCTGGTTGCGTGAACATATAATTTGTTATATTTTGTAGACTTGTTTTCTTGCACGTATTTCGGTGCAAAACGGCTCCGACACGGACACCGTTTTGACCCAAAATTATCTTTTTGCCCTTGTATCCAAATTGGACCGTTGGGCAGGCTATCCTAGCTAATTTGACCATTCTGGACACGTTGGCGATGTTCATTTCATCGTCCGACAATGTTTGTTGATAGTTTCTCTGAGTTTAACCTTTCTAATAACTAATTAATAATTAATTCTTATAATGTTTGTATTTCGAGATTAGTACAACGAAACTGAGCTCAGTCAATTCCAGTGATCTCACATCGCTGAAATGGACAAGATGGGCACGTGGATCACTGTAATAAGATTATCAACCTTACCATTGATATTCCTATCTCGATTTACGTGTCGTAAGTTTCGACGTACGAATAACGAAGTACACTTTATATTTTCAATAATTAGACTAGATTGACCCTGTTTGACCAAAGTTGATCAGTTGACCCAAAGTCAACTGTGAGTCAACGCTTGACCTAGTTTGACTAAATTATTGACCGGAGTTGACCTAGAGTTAATTTAACTTAGAAGAACCTAGAATAATATAGATTTCTTGTAGAAATTCATTAATATAACTTGAACACTTTGTGACCTGTGTTGCTTTAAATAGGACTCTGTGGCTTCAGTTGGACCCTCTATACTTATCAGCTCAGGACCGCAGGCGAGTATATTCACTGATAGTTTTCATTGTCTTGATATCTACTATATCCGATTCAGTCGTAGTGTCTTACTTGATTCTCGACACGATAGTTCACGGACTAGTATTAACGGATTCTGGTCATGAGATGTCATTCCTGGATCTATTGGGATATTGGTACTTGATTGGTCTTGATTCTTGTACTTGTATTGACGCCGATTCCAGAAGAGGATTAGCTCCCCTCTTAGGGAATCCCGCGTCATGACGTGCCATGACCAGATCCATTTATACTATTCGGGGAAAATGGGGGAATTATTGGGGGTATGTGATCAAACCCTATTGTAACTATATTTGCTAGCGTCACCCTCACTCCACGTAGGGTGTCGCTGATACCATTCCCGGTTATCCAGGTTGGGCGGCATGATTCTCCGTTGAGTTTCCCGCGGATTGCCGAGCCAAGTGGATAACGCGGCATTACTACCTTTTAGCCGATCACATATCACTCTAATAATTCAAACCACTTTTACTTTATTTGTCATGTCTTATATTCCAGCTTCAGCTTTACTTACTGTACTTTTACCCTGCTATGATTCATTTCTCATATGCTCTACCTGCTTTTATACCGTACTTGATTATGGGACTAGGTTCTATTTGGAAGAAGGGTTACAACCCCGGTCCTTGTTTGGTTTAAGGGTTGTAACTCGGCTTTCGAATGGTTCCCAAGTCGCCTTTACTCTTTGTCTTGTATTTCATTATTACTGTCTCTTATAGTATTTCTCAATTCACATGGAACTGCTGTTGGTGTTTTGTACTTGCTCATTTTCCTGACAGGATACGTTGACAAATTTTACAGATGCTTGGGATTGCCTGCTAGCCTAGAGGAGACCATTAGAGGTTGTTTAGATAGTTTTTCTTAGTTGTCTGGAGATGTATTATTTTATGGATTACTGTATTTCAGTTTTGAGATGTATTCGGAGTTTGTATCTTAGACACTTAGATTTCTCTCTGTTGTACCTCTTTTGGATTTCATGTTTTATCTATCTTCCTTTATGCTCTACCCTAGATGTGATTGAGTATGTATCTGCTATGTCACCCCCATTCGGGGAGTATAAACTGTTAGTCTTATACTATTAGATGCATTGAGACCTAGGACAGCATTCTACCGCCGACACTGCGACGTAGGCTGGGCGTTGTTACGTTCTCGTGCCCTAATTCTAGGGTGCGGGTCGTGACAGAGAGGAAGGGGGCTAGGGTGGCCGGTGCTCCAGCTGAAGAAGGGGGAAGGTCTGGGCATCGGGAGCTGGGGAGGGGATGCGCAAAGGACGGAGGATAGGTGGAGGACGATAATGGGGGGGGGGTAGTAGAGGCGAGAGGGGGGAGACAGAGAGGCACCGAGCGGGAGACTGGATAGCGCAGGGGCGCTGACGAGGGAAACGTGTTACGCACAGAGAGGCGTGGGGGGAATGGATGGCGCCGCTGAAAGCGTACCGAGAAAGGGGGAAAGGGTCGCGCCAGACTACGCAGATGGGATCGCGCCAGACTGCACAGAGGGGAGGAAGCCTCCGAGCGCTTGTGCAATCCAACTCTGCTGCTCAGCGAGGGAGGCCACGAACGCCTGGATCTGCGCCAAAAAGGAGAAAATCTCGTTTTGCGCAGCAACGTCCATGCAAGAGAGAGGGGAAGCCTCGTTAAGCGCGCCCACGTGGTGGAGGGACTCGAGGTGCCCAGGGGCGGGGGGCCCGAGGCCAGCTCTGCAGAGGGACGCGTCTCCCGAGGGCGGGGGACTCTAGGTGCCCAGGTTCGAAAACTTGGACGCGGGAGAGGGGAGACGCTGCGACAGGAAGTCGGCGGCGCCGGCTCCGGCGTGGCCGAGCACCGGAGCGAGGGAGGGCTTGGGGACATCCAGCGAATATCGAGGAGTGGAGCCGCTCCGCAGGACCAGCACAGGGGTGGCTCCGGGCGGCGATGGGGGAGGATATGCAGGCGGGGCCGAGGAGACTGGAAGGGGAGAGGGAGGGAAGAGATGGTGAAGCTGGCGGAGCCAGTCCAGAACCTCAGGCGGCCAGGGGTGAGCATCGGAGGAGGTGATCAGAGGAGAAACACGGGGACACGCGCACGGTACCGGAGAGAAGGGGGGCGGCCGGCCTAGGCCGGCCAAGGGAGAAGGTCCAGACGCTCGGGAGGGAGGGGGACGAAGACCATAGGAGCTTTAGTTTTATATATATATATATATATATATATTTATATATATATATATATATATATATATATATATATTATATAAAAAAATATATATATATATAATATAAATATATATGTATATAAAAAAATACTTAATATAAAAAATATATATATATATAAATACAGTATATACATATATTATATATAACGGTATATATATAATAATATATACATAATACATATATATATATATATATATATATATATATATATATATATATATATATATATATATATATATATATATATATATATATATTTTTTTTTTTATATATATATATATATATATATATATATATATACTTATACATACATATATATATAAATACATATACATATATATAAAACCCGGACCAAAACCCATTGGGCCCAAACCCAAAACCCGATATGAACAGTATACCCATTAAGTAAATAACCTTTACTGTGCAGGTTTGAACCCGTTACTGTGCATTCAAACTCGAAAACCAAATCCAATAGACCCGTGTCCTGACAGTTAAGGACATGAGTTTTGAACCCGATACCGAGTCCTGTGTCCTGGGGCTAAAATGACACGCACGACACGAATGTCGCGTGTCCACGTTCATCACTGGACTCCCCAACATTGGGTGAGTCCACACATGTGTAAATGAGACACGAAAGCAAAGAGGACACAAAAAGACACGTACGTGTCCGATGGTTGTTGTCGATCGGGGCTGCTGGCGATGGCTGTAGGCGTTGGGGTCGTCGGAAAAAAATAGGACGGGGGTCGCTTCGTCGAGTCACGTCTATTGGCGGTGGTGGTTCGTCGGGAAGTGGCTCTGGGTGGCTGGAAACCTAGATCTAGGGTTCCGGCGAGGGTGGTCGAAGAAGACAGGCTAGGGCGTGGCTAGGACGGAGCTGTGGTGGTCGTCGTGATATTTCTAGGCTTGGGTTGAGTCGGGGGGCTTTTATAGGGTGAGAAAGGCGGTGGAATTAGGGTTTAGATTAGGGATTAGGGTTAGGGTTACGGCGTAATCATCGGAGATGATAACGGCCGAAGGCGGTGGTCGGGTGACGCTTTTGCTGAACCCCCCCCCCCCCCCCCCCCAATATGAGTTATTACATAATGACCCACCGCCATAGCAATATGCAAAAATCCAATTTGCACATATACCCCTCCGCTATGCTCTGTACAAATATAATTTGCACAGACAATTCAAATATTGTATAATGGCTTTAAAACAATTAAAATAATTACAAAAAGCATTTAAAACCTTTTAATAAATTGCAAATTAATATTTTTGGCTTTAAAAATCATTTTAAAATTCTAGAAAAATCCTAATAATTATAATAATTTATTTTAAGGATATAAATGCTATTTTAAATCTTAAATTCTTATTTAAAATAATTAAAAATATTTAGGGGCTTACACCTAACCCTAGAAACTCCACTTTTATGGCTCTTTTTCTTCCCATACTCAAGATCTAAAACTTTTGGAGGGATCTCTTCCATCTTTTCTCCTTTGGATGAGGTATAATTTCATATTCTTCTCTATTTCCTTTTCAAAATTTGAAAATCTCCATGGCTCCAAGGCTCTTTGGTAGAGGCAAGAGAAGAAGAAGTGATGGTGCATCATCTTTCCGTCCTCCTCCTTCTCTTGTTCCTCTAATCCATCCTCTTTTTAATCCACCACCATCACAAGACCCCAATACATTCAATGAACAAATTTTTGTATCATTGTAGGTTTCCAATGAATGGTTTGCCGATTTTCATTCACGAAGTGTGTATGCAGGTCATCCAATTAATTTTACTATTTTTTTGGCTTATGATTCATTGTTCCATGATCTTTGTTTAGATGAGTTAGTTTCTACCTCTTCTATAGTTTATTTGAATGCTATCCAATTGTTTTATTATAACCAAACCTTTGACGATACACGGATCTACTCTCGTGTCGTTGGTATCGACATTACTTTTGATGACTTTGAGCTTACGGAATATCTTGAGATTCTGGAACCCAATTCTTGGGAGAAACTTGTCAATGCCCGCAAGTTTCAATTTCACGATAGATCGTCACTCGAAATCTTCAAGGATGACTTGTGTACTCCAAACACTCGTCCCCGCAAGCTACGGGCTAAATATCTTAACCCGTATTTTTATGAACTTCATCGCATTATTTTCTCTGCGTTCTTACCCAAAGCTGAATCGACCGATGAATTATCTTATCTTGAGATCCCTGCTCTTTACCATCTCCACTTCCATGTCCCTTTTAACTTTCCGTACACGATGATGGACTGGACGATTAGTGCACGGAAGAGACCCCAATCATTGGTCTATGCCCTGTATCTGCCGATGATCTTTCGTTCGTTCCATATTCCACTTCATGAGTGCCAGTTCCTTCCTGTCCCTTCCTATCTATCTAAGGCACGGAGGCTTCTGACAGCTGTTGAGTCCCCAGTTGAGTCTGAGCACTCCAAGTCTGATGCTAATACTGATCCTCCTGCTCTTGGCTAACCTGCACCCGAGCCTCCTGCTACCCTTGAGTCCATTCAGACTATGCTGCAAGATCATTTTTGATTGGAGGTGATCGCTAGACTCAGATAGATTATCGTACCACCTTACAAATGACGGCCATCAACAACACCCTGCATGACATCCAGTACTCCCGGGCTACTCATCATATGGTGTCTTACCCTATGGTACGGGACCCTTCTCGTGAAGGTTACCGTATCGACGACACTTGGGTCAAGGAGTATTTGGATCCGGATGCAGCGTTTGTTGATCCTCGTCGCTCTGCCAGCGGCCCATATGACTTTGCTGGACCTTCCCATGATCCGTGACGGCCGTGGTCCCTTTTATGATACTGCTGCTGACGCTTAGGATTTCTTTTTGCACTTTGTCATTTTTATAACATAGGTATGTAGTTGAACTCTTTGCTTTGTACTACTTTATGCTTATATAGCTTCTATTTCGATTATTTACTAGTTATCTCTTACTTTGGATTTGAGCCTTGGTTGTGTGATTGCATACTTTCTCCATGGTTATTTTTTGTTTAGAAACTTATCGTTCATCTTGTTAAATGCCAAAGGGGAAGAATATGTGATATTTGCTTAACCATTTTTGATAAATACTTGTGTTATGTGTTATATTATTTGGACTAGTACTTGTATCCGGACTTCTCTATTTACGGAGGAGCCGAAATGTCCATCTATGGGGGAGCTATATACGTGTCCAGGTAAGAATGTTGTGACACACAGATATCGTAATTTTGTCAATTATCAAAATGAGGGAGATTATTGGCCCAAACTGGATCGCAGTCAACCTAATCTTGATTAGTAAATCAATATTTGACATGATCCAATTCGACACATAAATCGACATCAAGCTAAAAATCAGACGACTATCACATATCAAGTCAGACAATCGTCATCGACGACTGCTCGACGAATACTGCTAGAAATTGTCATCGAAAGTCAGTATTTTTTACACTTTTATTGTGTCTAGGCTAATGTACATTGAGTCGCACCAAGTACCTCAACCATAGACTAGATAACCAAAAAGTTCCACAAACAAAAAGCTAAACTGCCAAAGCCTAACAAGCCCATGAGCATTCTGTCTCCAAGGAGGCAGAGTTCGGGACGAACTCTACCCCCACACAGAGTTCGGGCCGAACTCTATCTCCTAATTTCCATAGCTAATTTTTAGGGATTGCTCATTGCAAGTTGTCCAACGGCCAAATTTTTTAATTTTTGTACAGAGTTCTGGCCGAACTCTGCCTCCCAAAACTAGTATATATAGGCACCTTTTTCTCTCATTTGAATTCATCCAATCTTCTCTTCTCTTCTACTCTTATAGCCTATGCATCCTAAAGAGCTATACTCTTCCCATCTACTAGCCACAAAACTTCCCAAGCCTACAAGGTGCTCGGTCAATTAGAAGTCACTTGGAAAATTCCAAGTTAAATACATAGCAAGTATATTTAGTAATATATAAAAAAAACAAAAAAAATCATTTTCTCGTGATGTCCTTCGATCTTGCCTGTTGACCATTCTTTATTCTCCCGCAACCCCCAGGCTAACCCGACCTAAAAACTCAACATGCGTGTATATAAGTCAATTAGAAGTTTGTGTGCAAGAGTCTTGAAGAAGTCACTTGGAAAATTCCAAGTTTCGCCTCAATGATCTTTTCAAGAAGTTGGCATGCTCTTCTGAGAAAAGGCATGTGGTTGTAAAGCTATTTCATAAATTGTCACGCCCCAGAACCAGAATACTGGAGAGCGGGGGCAGACATAGCCAGCTACGTATATTGAAATGGATTCCATCTCGCTATACGGTCACGGCTGTCTAGGATACATGAGGGTTTATCTACAAGCCAGCAGTCTCTTAAGGTCAAGAACAAGCCTATTGTCTCAATCACAAGCAAGTAAATAGATGTTACAAGATGTATGATCATTAAATATACAATAATAAGGCGTCCCAAATATTACATATTCAGCTGATCATGAAGCTAGTCGTTACAAAATGTTAGGACTAGCAAGAGTTTAGTCATACATGATCAACCCTAGGATTCGTCAATCATGTTACAGCCCGTAGGCAGACAGTAAGTAAAGTGCAATCGAGCTAAACAGGTGCTCGTCGGCTAAACGCCTCAAAAGAATATTTTTACAATAGAGTGGGAGAGCCAAAAATAACCCACTCGTTGCCAGGGTTCCGTCTAGTGGCCACCATCTGGCTGGGAAGTCGGTAGATCCTCTGGAGTTGCTCCGAAATCTGGCCACCCAAAACCAGCTGGGTCAGACCCCAGAAAGAGCAAGTGCCACAAAGTAGGCTTCACTTAAGAACTAAAACCACCAATCAGCACAGGAATATAAATATAAAAAAAAAATAAGGACTGGAATAAAAGGAAACATATCAGGATGATATACGACGAGATAACCATGGAACTATTCAGATAGCCAGGTTACAACCCGTAAACCAAACAAGGACCGGGGTTGTAACCCTTCTTCTGAACAGAACTTGGAATTCTCACCATTTATCGGTAAAGTAAATACAAGCATTCTGGTCATTCAATAATCTGGAACAGGATCGGGGCAAGACTTGAATAGTTAGTGTCACGCCCCAGTTCCGGAATACTGGGACGTACACGGCCAGCTACACCGTATAAGGTACGAATACGCTATACGGTGATCACGGCTGTCCAGTTTGGTTGGGTATCCTAGCATGCAATCAATCTATGGCCTAAATTCGATCTCATATCCACAGGTAAATCACAATGAAACAATATCAAGAGAGGTAATCATATGAAAACAGGAAATACTCATATGGAAATCAGGAATCTACAATACAGAATAATAGTGTAGACGAATATACCTTCCCACAGTTCCTAGCATGGTCGGGAACTGAAGCACACCCTCCAAGTCAAGTCTGGAAGATCCACCGGGTGGGTCTCAGATAATCTGGGAACAATCCAGGGTTGGTCAGGCCAACCGTAGCAAGTACCAGAAAGGAAGGCTCAAGGACGGGCGAAGAAAACCAGCAGGATAAAATAAGACGAGAATAACATCTAAAAAAAATAGTAAATAAAGGTAAGGGATCGTGCGGTACCAACGCACGATAACAATCCACAAGTATAGAGAAGCTAACACAATCACAATCTCCCTAGCATCCACTAACACCTGCATTGCCCGCTGGAAATCAATATCAGCTGGCTAGCAGGCAACAAGCCAATCATCACAGAAGGAGAAGCGGCCACACAATGCCTACGGCTTGCTATTATTAACTAACTAGGGTTATCACATGCCTAATTACTAACAAGATGCAGTTGAGGTATTCCTATAGCCACAAGCCCTACAGACTATCCAGGTTATCCAGGACGAATATATATATATATAGTGGGTACATCGCCCGGGAGACAAATGTACCCTAATAGCTAGCTGGAGGGGTGCAACACATGACAGTGTACTGGAAATGTGCCCTACTCGACGGCAGGCTACAAATCCCATGAGCGACCAGATAACGGGATTGCCTGTAGCCGGAATACCTCGATCTATATGAGCTACTTGATCAATCTAGTTGTTAACCTAGTCAGATTCATTACTGACCGTGGTAACCAGGAATCCATGTCCTAGACATGATGCAAGACGAGACAGGTAGTTTGTACAAGCACAATCAGGAAAATCAACCACGGTGTCAAGACAAGGTCATACCTAGCAAGTCAGGACTGGCTGTCGCAACAGCGATCAAGAGTAAACATGTCATGTCGAGAGTACTAGTCAGGAGTGCGCCACCACGGGCCACTATCAGGAATCAAGATATACATGTCAGGTTTACTCGTCATGTCCAGAGTGCTAGTCAGGAGTGCGCCTCGACGGGCCACTATCAAGAATCAAGACAGGTCCAGGTCATCGTGTAATACCAGGAACAAGGTCAACCCTATCAGTCACAAGAAGTCACATGCCCAAATCGTGACATGGATATCAAGTCGGGTACAAGATCAAAATCTCCACTATAATAACCTGTCAAGTACACATGGGAACCTACAGCTCAAATCATCAAGTCGGTCCATCCACCAGATCAATCTAGCAAGAGTCTCCCATCCATGATGGAGTGAATATCACGTCAATAAAGACAACCACCAAATACCAAGCTCATTCCCCTAACAATACTAGGCCCTCTGACTCACAAGAATCCTCCAAGTCAATGATCACAAGCCACTAGAAAACAAGCCCCTCAACTACCAAGACACAGCAATCAAACCAGGTTCCTCAACTATCAGAATACACAAAGGTACCAGGTTTTGGGCGTTTGGGAAGTCGAGTAAAAATCATATAATAATACCCTCGATATTCTTCTCGTTCCACGGAATATTCGAAATTACCAAAATCCAAGAATCCACATAGATCCACCAAGTCAATATCCCAAGATCGTACTCTCCATAATACTCAATCCTCAGTCACATCCACAAGTCACATCTCCCAATACATAGGACAACTGTCAGCTCTATCTGACAGACTAGGACAACCCCTAGGATGAAGGGTTAGGGGACAAGAGTCCGGTAATAAACGCCGTCGGAAGTGGCAAGGATTACATGGACCGCTCTGGAGCAAATCCACAACCCTTAAACCAAACAAGGACCAGGGTTGCAGACCGTCTCCCGAGTGGAACTGTTCTCCTTATGCTACCCGACGGACAAGACAGGTCAGGAGCTAGGCGACTAATCTAGTATGGAGTCTACCTAGCAGGCAAGGGGATCAGGTATACTATACCAAGGTGAACAGGCACGAGCCCAGTCCAGCAAACCAAAGGAATGGTTCTGCCCAGTCCTTCGAACCAAATTCTCGATCGGGAATTTTGGAAGAATCCGGCAGAGTCTCCTCTGTATTCTGGACGGGAGCACCCTACGAATTGGGGCTAAAATCTACTCGGCACAACCCGCCGCAGAATCGCAGAATCGCAGGCTCGCAAGCTGAGAGCACTAAGTCTCAGCTACCAGTAGCTCTACGATGCGTACTGGGAACAAATCGATAGCCGAGAACACTAAGCCCCAGCCTCCAGCAGCTCTACGAGGCGTACTGGGAAATCAATCGAACCCGAGACCACTAGGTCCCGGCTTCCAGCAGCGCTACGATGCGTACTGGGCGCCAAGCCAACATGCATAATAATAGAATAACCGCCTCGCAGGGCGCATCACAGCACATGTTCATAATTCTAACCCAAGCGCAACCACAGCGACAAGAATAGTTCGCCAAGCCGTTACCCGACCGCGAGTCGGACACGGGGCATACAGGGACAATCCATACGTGTGAGTCGTGCTCGTGTCCTCGGAGGTGTGGATGACCCATCCGATTTGCCCGATACGGTCTATCCCGGTATCGGACCAAGCTATCCTAAGTTATCATCATGGCAGATCTACTACTAGGCTACACTAATCATGGTAATAAAATTTACAAGTATAAATTAATTAAATACAATAAAATTCCAGGAGAGAGAGGGCAAGAGCCGCCGATGAGCAAGGGATACTTGCCTAGAGGGCTCGGCTAGGTAAGCAAGTCTTCAGCAGTCGCGATCCACGCTAGCACGCCAATCGAGATCCTCAGAACACACAATAAATAATCATCAGCACCAAATAATAAAATAATAGAATAATCACAAGAGACGGCAGAAGGCTATACCGTGTGGGTCCCGCAAGCAGTGCAGGGATCTGGTACGGAAACCGAGGTACGCTGATCGATACGGACACGCAAACCGAGACGTGCATGTATATCGAGACGTGCACAAGAATCGAGATAGCACGAATATCGAGATGAACGGAAAATATGTGCACATAAACCGAGACGTGCACGTAGATCGAGAAAATCACGAATATCTGAATGGTCCACGAATCATCGTCACGCAAATCGAGGTGAGCACGCGAATCAAGACGGAGCGAGGCTCAAGGAAGCACGCAAATCAATGCGGCATACAAGTCGACGTATGCACGCAAATCGATGCGGTGCAAAGTCCAAAACAATACACAAACCAAGGCGGCACGGAAATCCGTACGTACACGCAAATCGAGATGGCACAAAGGCCGGGGCACGAAAACTGAGACAACGCTCAAATCAAGATGGCACGGTGCCCGAGGCAGCGCGGGGCTCGAGGCGTCCCGCTGCCCAAGGCAACACGTAGACCGAGGTACACGTAAAATGAGACGACACATACACCGAGGTGCATACGACCCAAAAATACGAGGAAGCGTACCAACCGAGGGTGCGCTGCCCGAGGAACACGCTGCACGAGGCAGCGCACTGCTCGAGGCAACACGCTTCCCGTGGCGCGCCAATCGTGGTGCTCGCTCCCCGAGGAGCTCACAGCCCAAGGAGAGGAGACGGAGGAACAGGCGGTGGCCGTCGGGGAAGCCCGGCCAGGCGAGGTCGGGGCTCCCGGCGGTGGGAGGACAGAGAGGGGGAGACGGAGGAGCTCACCGGAGGGGGTTGCCGGCGGAGAGGAAGGCGGCCGGAGCTAGGGGCTCGGCCAGGCGAAGGTGGCCGGAGTCCATGGCGGTGGCGGCGATGATGGTGGCGAGGGTGGTGCTGGCAGCAGCGAGGGGAGGCAGAGGTGATGGCGACGATGATGGTGGTGGTCGTCGCGGATGCCACGGAGGCAGCGGTGGCCGGCCATGAAGATGGTGGTGGAGGGAAGCAGTGGTGGTGGCGGTGCTGGAGGGTGATGGCGGCGGTGGTGGAAAATGGTGGTGACAGGGCTGCGGTGGAGATGGGCGGCAGGAGGTCGGGGAGAGGCCGAGAGGGAGAGAGTAGTAAGGGAGAGGGAGATCGGGCCGAGGAGAGGGTGAGGAAGAGAGAGAATTGGACGAAGAGTGAAGAGAGAGAGAGAGAGGAAAAAAATGGGGGGGGGGTGTTCTCCTGTAAGGAGAAAATGAGGGGGTAGGTGAGAGAGAGGTTAGGTAGGGGTTTGGGTAGGTTAGATTATTAAAATAAATAAATAATAATGATGATGATAGTAACAATAGCAATAATAATAATAATAGCAAAAATAGAAATAGGAATAATCCTGACCAGGAAGTTAACAATGCTATCTCCATAATAAATAAAATTTTAAACAATACGAAATTTTAAAATAACCAAAAATATTAAATACAGTCGGATGCCTATTTTCAAAATAGGGATCTGACATCCTACCCACCTTACAAAAATTTCGTCCTCCAAATTTCAAAATTATCAAAATAGGGTTTTCAAAACTAATACATATATTCATATATATGCCATGAAAACTCTACCCACCTTACAGAAATCAAGTAATATAACAAGAAATGAACAAAATCTCAATATGAAAACATCAAAGGGAACAAGGTCCAGCTAAATAAATCAACTCGCAAGGTAAATCCAAAACACCGAGAAGATCTCGAAAATCAAGGTCTCGTATACACGAAATAACCCCATAAATCGAAACAAGTATAAAATGCCGAAAACAATGTCAGAAAACGTAAAATCCCAACTGCATAAAATCCTCACAAATCATAAAATACAGGATATCTGTTTCGAACCGATGACCGTAGTTCCTAATATCCGAAAAATGTGTGTCATGATCATTCCTTGCCGCGCCATCCGGAATGGCTGCAAAAGGTGCATCAGGACACTATAATCGAGCGGCTGCAACTTTCGTTACCACGCCGTCAAGGTATACTAGGGTCACCCGGTACTCTTGACAATTACCCAAAACGAATCAAATCCATAACCCAAACATCCGAATCACTAAAATCACAAAATCTCCAGCAATACATCAAGTCCTAGAAAACCATCAAAATCCAAAATCCAGGTGAATCGTAACACACATTCAAAAATATTTTCAATAATAACCACAAGATAGCTTTTCTAGAAAAATACTCCATATCCGTAGAAAAATACTCCAAATCAAGGATCTATATCAAAATATAATGTATAGCAAGTATATCTATAAAAATAATATCTGAAGTAGATAATCATGAGTGCGGAACTTTCCGAAATCAAGGAAGCCGAATCGATACAAGAATATCCCTCGAATACTCAACAAATGTTAAAATATCTAATCTCAGAGTCCTGATGAAATCTTCATTCTGCAGCAATCCAGCCAACGCACGAAGAGGGCGATAATGATACTAAGTCAACGCACGAAAGGGATAACAAGAAATCAACCAAGGCGAAACACCGGTAGAGAGTACAGAACCCAAGAAAAATAATCATGTAACCCAAATAATGGAGATAAGATAACATCTCATCAAATAAGGTGATCGACATGACCAACTATAGGATCATATCTATCAAACAAGGATCAGAGGTAGATAACACGAATAAGACAGGGCAAAGCAAAATAGGTCCAGGTAGAGATGAGGACCGATTCACATGTTCAAGGGAGCGAAGGACAAGTGTAACAAGTAGGAATACCAAGGAATAGTGGACTGAGATCAATAATCATGTGATACCCAACAAAATCTCAAAACGAGACCTGCATGGGCCACCACTAAAACCATGTCACGCCCCAGTTCCGGAATACGGGGACGTACACGGCCAGCTACACCGTATAAGGTACGAATACGCTATACGGTGATGACGGCTGTCCAGTCTGGTCGGGTATCCTAGCATACAATCAATCTATGGCCTAAATCCGATCTCATATCCACAGGTAAATCACAATAAAACAATATCAAGAGAGGTAATCATATAAAAACAGGAAATACTCATATGAAAATCAGGAATCTACAGTACAGAATAATAGTGTAGACGAATATACCTTCCCACAGTTCCTAGCATGGTCGGGAACTGAAGCATACCCTCCAAGTCAAGTCTGGAAGATCCACCGGGTCGGTCTCAGATAATCTGGGAACAATCCAGGGTTGGTCAGGCCAACCGCAGCAAGTACCAGAAAGGAAGGCTCAAGGACGGGCGAAGAAAACCAGCAGGATAAAATAAGACGAGAATAACATCTAAAAAAAACAGTAAATAAAGGTAAGGGATCGTGCGGTACCAATGCACGATAACAATCCACAAGTATAGAGAAGCTAACACAATCACAATCTCCCTAGCATCCACTAACACCTGCATTGCCCGCTGGAAATCAATATCAGCTGGCTAGCAGGCAACAAGCCAATCAACACAGAAGGAGAAGCGGCCACACAATGCCTACGGCTTGCTATTATTAACTAACTAGGGTTATCACATGCATAATTACTAACAAGATACAGTTGAGGTATTCCTATAGCCACAAGCCCTGCAGACTATCCAGGTTATCCAGGACGAATATATATATAGTGGGTACATCGCCCGGGAGATAAATGTACCCTAATAGCTAGCTGGAGGGATGCAACACATGACAGTGTGCTGGAAATGTGCCCTACTCGACGGCAGGCTACAAATCCCATGAGCGCCCAGATAACGGGATTGCTTGTAGCCGGAATACCTCGATCTATATGAGCTACTTGATCAATCTAGTTGTTAACCTAGTCAGATTCATTATGAATTCCTGACCGTGGTAACCAGGAATCCATGTCCTAGACATGATGTAAGACGAGACAGGTAGTTTGTACAAGCACAATCAGGAAAATCAACCACGGTGTCAAGACAAGGTCATACCTAGCAAGTCAGGACTAGCTGTTACAACAGCGATCAAGAGTAAACATGTCATGTCGAGAGTACTAGTCAGGAGTGCGCCACCACGGGCCACTATCAGGAATCAAGATATACATGTCAGGTTTACTCGTCATGTCCAGAGTGCTAGTCAGGAGTACGCCTCGACGGGCCACTATCAAGAATCAAGACAGGTCCAGGTCATCGTGTAATACCAGGAACAAGGTCAACCCTATCAGTCACAAGAAGTCACATGCCCAAATCTTGACATAGATATCAAGTCAGGTACAAGATCAAAATCTCCACTATAATAACCTGTCAAGTACACATGGGAACCTACAGCTCAAATCATCAAGTCGGTCCATCCACCAGATCAATCTAGCAAGAGTCTCCCATCCATGATGGAGTGAATATCACGTCAATAAAGACAACCACCAAATACCAAGCTTATTCCCCTAACAATGCTAGGCCCTCTGACTCACAAGAATCCTCCAAGTCAATGATCACAAGCCACTAGAAAACAAGCCCCTCAACTACCAAGACACAGCAATCAAACCAGGTTCCTCAACTACCGGAATACACAAAGGTACCAGGTTTTGGGCGTTTGGGAAGTCGAGTAAAAATCATATAATAATACCCTCGATATTCTTCTCGTTCCACGAAATATTCAAAATCACCAAAATCCAAGAATCCACATAGATCCACCAAGTCAATATCCCAAGATCGTACTCTCCATAATACTCAATCCTCAGTCACATCCACAAGTCACATCTCCCAATACATAGGACAACTGTCAGCTCTATCTGACAGACTAGGACAACCCCTAGGATGAAGGGTTAGGGGACAAGAGTTCGGTAATAAACGCCGCCGGAAGTGGCAAGGATTACATGGACCGCTCTGGAGCAAATCCACAACCCTTAAACCAAACAAGGACCAGGGTTGCAGACCGTCTCCCGAGTGGAACTGTTCACCTTATGCTACCCGACGGACAAGACAGGTCAGGAGCTAGGCGACTAATCTAGTATGGAGTCTACCTAGCAGGCAAGGGGATCAGGTATACTATACCAAGGTGAACAGGCACGAGCCCAGTCCAGCAAACCAAAGGAATGGTTCTGCCCAGTCCTTCGAACCAAATTCCCGATCGGGAATTTTGGAAGAATCCGGCAGAGTCTTCTCTGTATTCTGGACGGGAGCACCCTACGAATTGGGGCTAAAATCCACTCGGCGTAACCCGCCGCAGAATCGCAGAATCGCAGGCTCGCAAGCTGAGAGCACTAAGTCTCAGCTACCAGTAGCTCTACGATGCGTACTGGGAACAAATCGATAGCCGAGAACACTAAGCCCCGGCCTCCAGCAGCTCTACGAGGCGTACTGGGAAATTAATCGAACCCGAGACCACTAGGTCCCGGCTTCCAGCAGCGCTACGATTGGTACTGGGTGCCAAGCCAACATGCATAATAATAGAATAACCGCCTCGCAGGGCGCATCACAGCACATGTTCATAATTCTAACCCAAGCGCAACCACAGCCACAAGAATAGTTCGCCAAGCCGTTACCCGACCGCGAGTCAAACACGGGGCATACAGGGATAATCCATACGTGTGAGTCGTGCTCGTGTCCTCGAAGGTGTGGATGACCCATCCGAGTTGTCCGATACGGTCTATCCCGGTATCGGACCAAGCTATCCTAAGTTATCATCATGGCAGATCTACTACTAGGCTACACTAATCATGGTAATAAAATTTACAAGTACAAATTAATTAAATGCAATAAAATTCCAGGAGAGAGAGGGCAAGAGCCGCCGATGAGCAAGGGATACTTGCCTAGAGGTCTCGGCTAGGTAAGCAAGTCTTCAGCAGTCGCGATCCACGCTAGCACGCTAATCGAGATCCTCAGAACACACAATAAATAATCATCAGCACCAAATAATAAAATAATAAAATAATTACAAGAGACGGCAGAAGGCTATACCGTGTGGGTCCCACAAGCAGTGCAGGGATCTGGCACAGAAACCGAGGTACGCGGATCGATACGGACACGCAAATCGAGATGTGCACGTATATCGAGACGCGCACGAGAATCGAAATTGCACGAATATCGAGATGAACAGGAAATACGTGCACGTAAACCGAGACGTGCACGTAGATCGAGAAAATCGTGAATATCTGAATGGTCTACGAATCACGCGTCACGCAAATCGAGGCGAGCACGCGAATCGAGACGGAGCGAGGCTCAAGGAAGCACGCAAATCAATACGGCATACAAGTCGACGTATGCACGCAAATCGATGCGGTGCGAAGTCCAAAATAATACACAAACCAAGGCGGCACGCAAATCCGTACGTACATACAAATCGAGATGGCATAAAGGCCGGGGCACGAAAACTGAGACAACGCTCAAATCATGATGGCACGGTTCTCGAGACAGCGCGGGGCTCGAGGCGTCCCGCTGCCCAAGGCAACGCATAGACCGAGGTATACGCAAAACGAGATGACACGTACACCGAGGTACACACGACCCAAAAATACGAGGATGCGCACCAACCGAGGGTGCGCTGCCCGAGGAATACGCTGCATGAGGCAGCGCACTGCTCGAGGCAATACGCTGCCCGAGGCGCACCAATCGTGGGGCTCGCTCCCCGAGGAGCTCACAGCCCAAGGAGAGGAGGCGGAGGAACAGGCGGTGGCCGTCGGAGAAGCCCGGCCAGACGAGCTCGGGGCTCCCGGCGGTGGGAGGACAGAGAGGGGGAGACGGAGGAGCTCACCGGAGGGGGTTGCCGACGGAGAGGAAGGCGGCCGGAGCTGGGGGCTCGGCCAGACGAAGGTGGCCGGAGTCTATGGCGGTGGCGGCGATGATGGTGGCGAGGGTGGTGCTGGCAGCAGCAAGGGGAGGCAGAGGTGATGGCGACGATGATGGTGGTGGTCGTCGCGGATGCCACGGAGGCGGCGGTGGCCGGCCATGAAGATGGTGGTGGAGGGAAGCAGTGGTGGTGGCGATGCTGGAGGGTGATGGCGGCGGTGGTGGAAAATGGTGGTGACAGGGCTGCGGTGGAGATGGGCGGCCGGAGGTCGGAGAGAGGCCGAGAGGGAGAGAGTAGTAAGGGAGAGGGAGATCGGGCCGGGGAGAGGGTGAGGATGAGAGAGAATTGGACGGAGAGTGAAGAGAGAGAGAGAGAGGAAAAAAATGGGGGGGGGGTGTTCTCCTGTAAGGAGAAAATGAGGGGGTAGGTGAGAGAGAGGTTAGGTAGGGGTTTGGGTAGGTTAGATTATTAAAATAAATAAATAATAATGATGATGATAGTAACAATAGCAATAATAATAATAATAGCAAAAATAGAAATAGGAATAATCCTGACCAGGAAGTTAACAATGCTATCTCCATAATAAATAAAATTTTAAACAAGACAAAATTTTAAAATAACCAAAAATATTAAATACAGTCGGATGCCTATTTTCAAAATAGGGATCTGACAGTTAGACTCCATTCAATCATTTCACGGCCAAGCAAGAATTATGGCTTGATACTTTAACTAACTAGGGTTATCACAGGCCTAGTTACTAGCAAGATGCAGTGAGATTATTCTACAGCCACAAGCCCTGCAGACCATCCAGGTCACCCAGGTCGAGAGATTAGGGTTGAATTCAGGTGGGTACATCGTCCAGGAAACGTATGTACCCTTAAACAGTTTGAAGGGTGCAACACATGACAGTGTGCTGGAAATGTGCCCTACTCGACGGCAGGCTACAGATCCCAAGCGCGCCCAGGTAACGGGATTGCCTGTAGCTGGGAAATCTCTTCATGGCTAATGTATTAATCTAGTTGTTAACCTTAGTCCATTTTAGTAGGCACTCCTTACCGTGGTACTCAGGAGTCCCATCCTAGACATGATGCAAGACAGGACTGGTTTATTCATGCAAGCATAATCGCCCACGATGTCCGGCCATTATACAGGTTATGTCAGGTCAAGCAGCCGTCGTAACAGCTTATCAAGATATAACATGTCAGGTTATCAGGTCAAGTATACTAGTCAGGAGTACGCCACGACGGGCCACTATCATGTCATGTCAGGTTATTATGTCAGGAGTGCACCACTACGGGTCACTATCATATCATGCTCAATTATCAATTCCAAACATATCAAGTAAATTCGTGATTATCAAGTTCAGGACAAAAGGCGTAAAGATATAAAATGGACGTTAAATATCTAATAAAATATTAATATATAGGGCTATAGAAGATCAAGGGTAATCAGGCTACGCTCAAGCCAGGCTACGCTCAGGCTAGCGTACGCTCAGGTCTGCGTACGCTCGAGCTAGCGTACCAAAGGGTCCATACACTCCCAATGGGAAGCGTACGCAAGGGTCAGCGTACACAAGAGCACGCTCAAGCTACAGGTCAGCGTACGCTCAAGCTAGCGTACGCTCAAGACTGCGTACGCTCAAGCTATGCGTACACTCGAGGCCAGCGTATCAAGGTTAGCGTACGTGCGCTAAAGAGCAGCGTACTCAAGTTAGCGTACGCTCACTAAAGAGTAGCGTACCAAGGCTAGCGTACGCTCGCTAAAGAGCAGCGTACACAAGTTAGCGTATGCTCACTAAAGAGCAGCGTACCAAGGCTAGCGTACGCTCGCTAAAGAGCAGCGTACCAAGGCTAGCGTACGCTCACTAAAGAGCAGCGTACACAAGTTAGCGTACGCTAACTAAAGAGCAGCGTACCAAGGCTAGCGTACGCTCGCTAAAAAGCAGCGTACCAAGGCTAGCATACGCTCACTAAAGAGCAGCGTACAGCTCAGCAGCATAAGCTAAAAGCTAGCTCACTGCTCATTATCTTCTCCAAATGGCAAGAACAGCAAGAGCTCTAAAGTTGAATCTAAGCTTGAATTGTCCAAATCTTGGTCAAAACAAGTCCGAATCCAACTTTCCAAAGGTCAAAATTGGGTAGAATGAAATGCGCTACAACATAGAACCATCAAAACTTGAAAACAAAGAAGTTTAATAGATCAAAACCACAAAAATCCCAAAATAGCAAAACTCTAGATCTATAAGAATTAAAGCCTCAAAATGGAAAATGACAAGTTCTAATGTGGTTTAGAATCATGAGGAGAAGCTAATAAAACCATCAAAAGGAGTTCTCTTGTGGAAGCAAGTTGCACTTGCCTATGGTGTTCTTGGTTGGTGGAGAAGAGTAATGGTGGGGGAAGGAGAAGTAAATGAGAATTATGGAGAGAGAGAAAGAAGAAATGGCAATAAATATCAAAGGTGGTGGTAGGTAGGGGGGTTGTGGTGGAAATGAAGGAGAAGCATAGGCTAAGGTGTTCCACCCTTGGCCCATGATGAACCAAGCATTGGGCCGGCCGAACCAAGCCAACCCAAACCGAGAGTTAAACCAAGCCGAGAGCTAAACAAGGAATAATACAAGAAAAAAACACATACACGTATTTCCAAAATACGTAATACGAACCACAGGCATTACATAAATAGCAGATTTAAATCATGAGCTATAGTTCTCAGGCCTGGACATGTCCTTCACGAGGGAAACCAGGTTAAAAATTGCTGTGTCTGCGTATGCTCTCTGATCTTCATTTCATTTCCGCACTTATACTCTGATTAATTATTTGCTAGTTGGGATTGAATAATGTTAATTTTTAATTGTTTATTACTGACACAAGTACTCTATTTACCCTCCTCTAGAGTTGCCTACACGTACTTCAGCCCATACATCAAGGAAGTGTTCTTCCTAACCCATGCCTAGTATGTTGTATCCACAACACATAATCCCTATTAACCGCTAAGTCAAACTAAACATTCAACACTATTAGCGGTTAACCTTATCGCGCAGCTTATACGTACTGGTTGCCAGCCAGTCACATATATCCGATTTTTATATGCGACTCGCAATAACGTGGTACAAATGTGTCAAGGCCTATGTATTCAACACATAAATGGTGGTCCCTTAAATTTAAGTTCAATGTGTAAAAAAATATTACATGGCAGGAAATACAACTAAACAGTAAGATCTATCAAGTTAAGCCATGTATCACAATTTATTTTACAGAAAGTAAATAATAAGTAAATGAATGAAATATGAGCTAAAATAAATAGACTACTAATTGTAAGATATCTTGCCTGAGGTTTGTGAGAGATGTAGCAAAATTCGACAGTCAGAATCGTCAGCACGAAAGTCAAAATCTACAAACAGCCCCAGATGCTGAAACAAACATCAAGAATATGTTTAGTATAAAATATATGTCTAGGAAATACCTGTCCAAAAGTATAATTCTGGAACAGGGGCAAAATCGTAATTTTGAGTCAAAACGATGTCCGTCATTGGACCCATTTTGTACTGAAATGCGTGCCAGTATCTACTATCTCTAAAGTCATTAAATTACATGTCTACAGATCCGATTTGAGGAGACGAACCCAACCATATGTCCCAAGTTGGATTCCGGCGGGCCGTGCACAAATTTGCTCTTTGGAACGGGTCGCGGGCCCGCGAAATAGGCGTTCCGATCGGCCTTCTCAGAATCGGACCAAATTTGGCATACATGACCAAAAAAATTATTGGTCCTATTGGCGCAAGTTTCGTCTCAATAGGACGAACATGCAGAAAGTTATGGGCTAATTTGCAAAGGGTCGATACGGGGGTATCTCTTCGATACACACTGATTTCGTCGCGCACGCGCAACGAAATCGAGTTCCGTCTGTTTTCACACATCGCCAACGTCCATATATGCCTTTCGATGCATATAGTGCGTGACCATGTCTCGCGGTTTGTCGGGGCGGACGCCGTTTCGGTTCATTTTCCTAAAAATTTTTGTTTTCAAAAATTATTTTTCTTAAACTTAGGAATAGGAAATCTTTGCATACAGGGAATAATAAATTAAATTAAAAGAAAGGTTTTGAAGTTCCATAGGTGTTCTAAAATACTGTTCAAAAGGTTATAAAAATTTTCTACAGGATTGATCAGGATGTAACTCCCAATATGGGTGGTTGGATTGATTTTGTGTTTAGAATCCGAACAATTTTTTAGGGATTTTTACATCAATTTCTAGGACCGATGGATCGGCTAACCCAAAACTAGTTAGGGGGAACTTCGAGAGGGTCATACTGGGTTTTACCAGGACTTTACAATACTAAAATTGTTCTAGTATCAGAGAAAAAATTTGTATGCAAACATAGGTACCTGAAACTCCTCAAAACAGGGGACTCCTTGTTTGATGTCGGCCATTGGCGGTGCTGGCTGTCCTTGTAGTGCCGTTGGCCATCGCGCCGGCCAGTGGTGGTAGTGGCACGTCGTAGGATGGGTTCGCCGGGGGTAGGTGCAGAGGGGTGGCGTTGCTATGGTTTTGTAGGGTCGGCTTGCTTTCCGCAATGTGTATACTTATATACACGCATGTTGAGTTTTTAGGTCGGGTTAGCCTGGGGGTTACGGGAGAATAAAGAATGGTCAACTTGCAAGATCGAAGGACATCACGAGAAAATGATTTTTTTTGTTTTTTTATATATTACTAAATATACTTGCTATGTATTTAACTTACTAAATTAAGCAGTACAGTAATTAAAAATACTAAAATCCTTTTCATTAAAAATTTCTCATAAATAATAATACACAAACCATTTTTTGTTTAACAAAAATTAGAAAATGGTGAAAAAGTAAAATTACAATAACGAAAATCCAATAAAATTTTAGGGGGATTACAGAGTATATCGCTGCAGGACGCAGTTGTGCTCAGATTTTATGGATGAAGGAAACCCTAGAATTCTATAATCTGTACTACACTAAGATTTCCATTTACTGATAACACTTCCACTATTAATTTGACTAAGAACCTACTATGTCATTCACGCACTAAGCACATAGGAATACAACATTATTTTTTGCGTGATCACCAACAACACGGGGATATCTATTTAGAGTTCATTGACACAGAACATCAACTGATAGACATATTCACAACCACTAGCCGAAGATCGTTTCAACTATATACGTCGATAGTTAGGCATACTTAAATTTTCAGAGTTCTAATGTGTTATGATTAATAAAAATACTTTAAAAATTATAATTTAGTGATTTATTAATTGAAGTTATTTTGGGTACAAGTTGAAAGGGTCCTTCTGTCAACAAGGCTTAAAGTCTAAGCGATACGGTTTCATGTGTCTTCGGACTATCGCTAGCTGGGATCCGACCACTTGATCTAAGCCAAGGTAATGCATATTAATTAAATCAAAGAATTACAAGTTTGTGATTTATTTTTATAATTCATTACTCAAATATGACCAAAAATCAAGTGACCAACTCGGACCGAACTCGAACCGAGTTCTGACCGAACTCTGTGGGGACATATTATATATCCAGCAGCGCGAACATCAGCCCCCATCTTCTTTTTCCTCCCAAATCAACCGCCCCAAAGCTTAAAAAACCTAACCCTAGATCCTAGAAATCCACTTCCAAAGTCTTTTAACTCGATTTTCCTTGGATCTAAGGCTCTCAGAAGGCATTCTCTACCGTCTTTGATCTCTTTTGAGGTATATTTCCCACTTTTCTTTCTAAATTTTTTCATGGCTCCTAGAATCCATAAGGGAAAGAAAACTAGAGATACTGTCACATCTTCCATATCGAAATAAGAATCCATCAATATGTTCAGTCCTTCTCGTCCTGATGACTGTTTGCCATGAAATATAAAAGAATAGAACAATTATCGGAGGACCGGACTTTTACTTCATGTTACAAACTCGCTTGTACAAAGAAAGCCTAGGGACAAAAACTTAGGTACAGCAGTCTAAGTACAATTGTTTATTTTAGATTCTGAGGGGTGACGATAGAGGCTCGGGAAGGCGACGGCAGCCCTGCCTTACTACTTGGACGATCGGTATGCATCCTTGGCTCCTGTGAAGAGATGGTTGGCATTGATGAAGAAATGCTCTTCTTGCTCTCCCTCTATTATTCTTCTGGCTTCTCTCTCTGTGTATTATCTCCCTGATTATTGGGGGAGCCTCTCTGTATATGCGTATCTCTCTCTGATTGTGTATATTTTCACAAGGGAACAGCACCTTGCTATTTATAATAGTGGGATGTGATCATTAGGGTTGCCAATGATTACATCTTGGAGATGGCGGTGGCCTGTGGATTGGTCAATCTAGGCCGTTCGTTTTTTGATTGTGACGAATCCGAGCCATTGAGTGTAGATTACACCAAATCCTATCAGCAATTAATGCTGATTGGAATAAATCTTTCTCATAATAATCTTCTGATGTCTGCAAATAAATTAAATTTATTCTCCTGCCACGTGTCCCAGATTATAGGGATTTGACCCAATCTTTGATTAATCTGAGAAATTGATCGGCTTAGGACACGTGTCCTAGGAGCCACTGTGGGGATCTGAACCACATGACGAGTGAATCGCATATGATTTTGGACCACATATGGTTAGGGCCACGTGTCAGGGCTGCCTGGGTAGTGGCCCTCCCTTGAGCCTTTGAACCACAGGGAGGTAATCATTGTAAGCCGCATAGGGATACATCCGCCTGAGCCGCATAGAAATGGTCCTCTTGAACCGCATGAGAAGTCTTTGCTCGAGCCGCATGAGGCTGTCTTGGCCTAAGCCGCATAGGACGGATTCATTCTGAACCGCATGGGAAGTCTTTGCTTGAGCCGCATGAGGCTGTCTCGGCCTGAGCCGCATAGGACAGCTTCATTCTGAACCGCATGGGAAGTCTTTGCTCGAGCCGTAAATGAACGCCCACGTGGCAAGGCCATGTGGCCTTTTTATGGCTCTTGGGGGATTTGTGTCGGAGATCTCTCTCTTCCCTAGAAGTCTGTCATTATGACAGAGTCATAACTTCTTCTTTTTGTGTCAGGGATGTCACTTTTTCAGAGTTGTCAGCCGTCAAACAATTAATATGAGGGGGCAGAGAAGAGGACAATCCTGCCACGTGTCTTCGGAGACGCATGGGATGTCTTGGGCCGCATAGTCCCTTATGCCGCATGACTCTTTGAGCCGCATGGACTTTTTGAGCCGCATGGGGTTCTTTTGGCCGCATGGGTCATTTTCTTTAATATTTTCCATGCTTCTACAAGACCCCCTTCAAAGTTTTCAATTTGCAAAATTGAAATACTTTGAATAAGAAGCATGGTCGTATTCTTCTGGCCGTATATAAAACCCTGACCGCATAGAGATCTTGGCCGCATAGATTGTTCAGCCGCAGGAATATCTCATCCGCATAGCTTTTTGCCACGTCATTATTTACCACGTATGGCAATCTTTTGCACTTAAATGTTGTTGATTTGCTGTTAGCTTTAAATGCCACTTTTTGGTACGGGATCCGAGGAGCTTGGCCTTCATTTTCGGCAGCTTATTTTGATAACCGAAGAGTCGGTCTGCGTGTATGCACGGGGATCGAAACGCTTCGCTTTTGTTTATCAATATGGATGACTTTGGCCGCAGAGACTTCTTTACCTTCTCTTTCGTTCACTCTTTTTGCTGTCTTCTCTTTCTGATCTTCTTTGTCCGCCCGTCGAAGCAATGGCTCCTAAGTCTTCTAAAGTCATCTCTGCCGCCACGAAGGGCAAGAGGGTGACGTCTTCGTCAGCCGTCAAGCCTGAAGCGCCCGAAGTGCCCTCTGATGTTCGTCCTGCTTTCAATGGTAAGGGTTGCATTTGAATCTTGAGTACCCATGGCTCTGCTGCATATTTATGCACAAGCCTCCACCCAAGTTGATGGCAGAGCCGCATATGCTGTATGGGCCGCATGACCTTCTCATACCCGAGCCGCATAGAAAATATCCCATATTTGAACCACATGAGAAGGATTTAAGTCTCTAGATAAAAAAACCGCATAAAGTCTCCTTTGAACGGAGCCGTATATGTTTCTAGCAGGCTGAACCGCATAGCATTTTGTGCCGCATGAGCTCTTCTATTAGAACTGTGTATATTCATCTGATCCGCATAAGCTATCGAGCTAAAGTTATATGGAACTCCCATCTAATTTGGGCCGCATGAGACTGTATTGACTCGAACCGCATAGGCTTCCTAGAAACTGCATCTCTTGAGACCCAATTGGACTGGAGCCGCATAAGGCTTTATTGACCCGAACCGCATAGGCTCGTGGGAGCTTCTTTATTCAGTAATTTTTTTTGGCTTTAACCATCTTTTAATCCTATTTTCTCTTTGTCCTTTCTTCAGTGAACCTCCCAACCAACCCAGCAGGAGAGCTCCTTGTGGGTTCAGCTCAGTTCGTCGTGGGCGTGCGGCTTGATGACTTAATCCGTCGTATAGTGGATCAGCTTCCCACTAATAAACCTAGGGAGAGGGTGGCTGCTATTAATAACCAACCTTTCTGTTTTCTTTATTCAATGATGAATTCGGAGAAGCTAAATAGAGAATATCTGAAATCGGTCTTTCTCTTTGGGGACGTTTTTTCCATAAAGAACTCCCGATTGCTGGATGTCTCAGAGCATTGAGATTTTTCTGTAGACGGACTAGAGATTCATATCCCCGAGATGGAGCGACATTATCCTCTCTTATGGTTTAACATGGTACCGTTGGGCAGGACAATGGTGGGCTTCCTGACTCCTACCCAACAGGGAATATTTGTGAGCAACATCCTCTACAACAGGCGCACGGGTTTAGTATGTGCGGGCAAGGAATCCGTGAGTCGGACTGTGATGGGGCTGCTCCCTGGCACTTTTATAAACATGACAGGCCCTAATTTTACCTTCACTCTAGCTGATACTTTTCTGAATCAGCTCGCTCGCAAGGGGTCTTATCCCGTAGGCAGGTTGTCGCTGCTGAACTGGATCAACCCTATTCCTACATGGACTAATCTTACCTCATGGATTTTGAGGAAGTATAGGGAATTCCTTCGGGAAATTGACCTCTACTACGCCGTCAAGGGTACCTGCTACGGGTTTCCCATTAACAAGCCCTTGTTTATGGCTCTATTGGAGCTGTATAATCGACGTACAGGGACTTTCTTTGCCCCCGGAGGAGAGCTGGGGCTTGCTCTTCATGAGATGAACGTTGTTTCTAGATTGCCGTGGGGAGGTGAAGCTTTTGAAGCATATACACCGACGAACGAAGAATTCGAAGACCTGGATCGACGATTTCCTGGTTTCGTCACCGTGTACCAAGAACTGTTGTGTCATCATAGCGCCTGCCACCAGATGGCTATCAAGAAAGAAAATAGCTCAGAAGGGAGCGCCCCTCACACCACGGCCTGGATTTTGTATCTTTTCAAGTTGGGTCCTTCCGGCCAAGTTTTGTCTCGAACTTCTCGAACCCCGGAGGAGGTGAAGGATATGATATTGAAGGTCAAGAGGTCAAGGTCTACCCGTGACCGATTTGGGAGTCGCACTGACTCCCTCAGTTACTTCCACAATGGTACCCGGGAGATGTCTGATAAAGCGATCTTAGCTGGGTTCTTGATGGTGTGGCTACGCAATTGTGTAGTCTCGGGCGGTACGAGTTCTATGGAAAGGATCAGCCGCCATTTCATTCTTTCTGTTGTGAAATTGGTCTTCAAGGTAAGACTGGCGCTCCTTCCGGCCATGGTGTGTAGCATACACCACGGTCTTTGCGCCTTTTCATCCAAAGTCATTGCTCGTGATGTGTCGATGGACTTTGAACGGATAGAACTACCATACCACTACCTCATGGGGTGGTTATTGATGCACTATCGGTCGTTGATGAGGCCGGGACCTGATGAAAATGTTACCGATGATGACGCCTTCCTTTTTCGGTATCGTCATCAGCCTTGGGAGCATGATACCATGCCGGCCTACCAGAGGGCGTTGGCAAGAGTTGATGGGCCCGAATTCTTCGTATCTCTCCCTGAATTCACCACTGGAGAAGTAAGAAGGGTACACGTTGACGGCGTTGATCCTCCCCAACTTTTATCTGAGAAGATGCTTCTTTGGTTACGCAACATCCGTCCGACGCACCTGGTGTATCGTTACCGGAATAGAGTATACCTGGAGCATTATCTGCCAGTAGATTTTCCCGTTAATTCGGGTATAGTTAATTGTTCCTGGATCGCCCTAGCGCTTGCTTGAGCTTTGAGGGCAGTGTGCTCGATGGTGTCCGGGCTTGGCATTATTATAATGCGACCCATACCCGGGCCAGCTTCTCAATCCCTGATGCCAAGGTGGCAGGGTATATCTTGTATATAGCGGCCCTTTATCATGTTGCAGCGAGCAAGCCTCCTGTCGATTTTGATATGAATACTAGCTTCATCGTTGGCACCGGTTTGTCTGAGAAGCCAGAAGGGTCCAAGAAGAGGAAGAGGGGGGGTGAACAGGGTTCCTGTGCCAGACTCAGAGTCTACTAGGGCGGATGAGGAAGATGACGAACAAGATGCTGATGACTCATCTCATTCTTCGGACGAGGAAGTTGGGAATCAACCCCCTGTCGTGCCGGCTGAAAGGGCCGTGGGTCAATCGTTTACTTTGTCTGACGAGGTGGTGGAGGATCAACCATCTGCGGTACCTGGCCTTTCGCGTAAACGAAGCAGGCGCATGACTACCGCTGATGACCAAACCTATTCCACGAAGCACGCTGCGGTAAGACGTCGCAGGCCGTTTATTGATGATGTGGACGTTGTTTCTGAGGTGATTTGGGCTTCAGCTGTTTCCTTTCTTCTTCTTCTATGTTATGGCCTAATTATTTGTTTCTTTTGCTCTTTATAGGCATCAGATGAGCTCGCTTCTCAGGACCCGATTACCGAGGCTGATCCGGTCCTGTCTCATTTAGTCAGTGATGTGTGCACCGCTATCATTGCTGCTGGGGTGCTTCCGGTTGCGGCCGAGGATTCCCACCTTGCTGGGACCTCAACCCAGGGGGATGGAGGCTTTACTGCGCCCGTCCCTGAGACATCTGAACCCCAACATAATGACTTTGTGGGTAGGGAAACTACGCCGGCTGTGAACGAGCCGTCGCCCCCACGCTCTTCCCCTGATAATACAAATCAAACCATAGCTCGTAAATAAGCCTATGTGTTCTTGTCATCTTTTTTTTCTGATTATGTCGACTAATGGTTGCTTTGGATGTTCAGATCCTAACCCTTCATTGCCAGTAATTGATATTGCTGGATCGTACCCTACCGGAGAGGGCCTGACGGAACCTTCCTGTATCGAGGGACCTTTGTCTGGGTCGAGCTCGGGGTCCCAGGTAGTAGTGCAGCTGGGACAAAGGACGATGCTGCCTGTGTCCTCCTCTGCGAATGTAGTTTCGGAGGTCAACCTTTCCTTCCTACCGAGCATCCAGGCTCTTCGGGCGGCGGAAGAGGAGTTAGCCGCCATTCAAGCATCTTTCCGTATGGAATTTGCTTCTTTGGTGGCGGGTATAGTAACTTCTGAAGCTGCTCCTCCGATACCGTCTGCCACTCTCCCTCTGACACCGTCCTCTACAGAGGTCTTGGATGACGCGTTACAGGACGTGGTTGCCAGTTTCTATCGCCACCTGAAGAGGGGGATCGAGGCAGCAGTAGAAAGGGGGACTCCCTTTACTCTGGCCCGTCGATGTGCCGGTGGCCAGATTAATATCCTTAAGACACTCCCTGGAGGAGGGAAACTGGCTGCGCTTGGAGCCTAAGCTATTAGAAGCTGATCGTCTCGTGGCCCAGTTTCGCTTGTTGCAACAGACTGATTTACCCGCGGTCATAAATCAAGAGCGCAACTTCCTCATTACCGCGGTGGAGAAGTTGATGGCTGCCCGGAAATCGCTCAAGCCGGCTATATTGAAGGACCGCCAGGATCTGACTCGGTTGTACGACCAATGGAGCCGTCGGACTGAAGATTGCACAACTCGGGAAGCGAATGCTTCCCGCGGGGTAACTGATGCCCGAGAACAGATCCTCGAGCTCCAGAGAAAACTGGCCTTCCTGGAGTCAGAGCTTGAGGCTGCTCGTATTGAGAAAGGGATTGCTATTCAGGAGGCTGACAAGTACAATAGGACTTCTGCTAATCTAGAGCTTGCCCTAAAGAAGATGGAGAACAATTGGCAGGCGTATATGCATTTGAATGACGCAGAGCAGTTATCCCAAGAGGTCGAGCGTCAAGCTAAGCAGAGGCTTGATCGGGGGACTGTCTTGGTAAAAAACCGTCTCTTGGAGTTGTGCAATGCCGAACTATAGTCGGCCTTTTATTCTTGTTTTGTCCCTGTTTTCTTTCTTTCTGAAGGGGACATGATCCCGAAATATGTAATACTTTTTTCTTCCTTCAAATAAAGAGTACTTTCCCTTCTACCCTTCATTTACGTTTGTTTATTGTACCTGCGATATTACGGTGATGTTCTCTCCCGCATAGGGGATATATTTGTGGACCTGTTACCCGTGGCATACCTTAGTTTTAGGTACAGATAACAAGTTTTGGTCAGGATACCTGAAGCAGCCATGGCAAAGTGGTCATGGGTGCTCTTGGTATTGGAAAAAGGAATGCCGTAGAGCAGCTGGGATCCTGGGGCATGATGAGATGGTGGATTTATGCTAAGAAGCTTAGCAAGGGATATTTGTGGGCCTATTATCCTTGGCGTATCCTGGTTTAGAATACGGATAATAGGATGAAGGGGAACCGACATACTTGCTTAGAGGTAACGAGGACATGGCAAGTAGGAAAGTTTTTTAAACGTAGAGTCTTCATACTCAGAGGTAATGAGTACATGGCAGGAGTGAACTCGACGGAGGGTATTGGTGGTCAACAGAGGACATTTGTGGTCAACAGAGGACATTTGTGGTCAACAGGGGACATTTGTGGACCCATTACCCTTAGCGTGCTCCGATTGTGGGTACATGTAATAGGTCGAAAGGGGATCATCATACTTACTCACAGGTAATGCGGACATGGCAAGTATGAAAGTTTCTTCGATGGATCCTTCCCATTCAGAGGTAATGAGAACATGACAGGAGTGGGCTCAATGAAGGAGGGCACATAGAACGACTCAGAGGTAATGAGGACATGGAAGTTCTATGTAAGGGGTGATTTGTTTTTGGTGGAAATAGGACGACTCAGAGGTAATGAGGACATGGCCGTCTTGGAAGTTTGTGGACCGGTTACCCTTTTTGTGTACTAGGAGTGCAGGTAGTGGATCATGAGGGAGGATCTCTTATAGGAAGAAAGTTCAGCGGTACGGTTATACATGACTTTCTTTCAAAAGAGTGACCGGGATGTAAGTTCAGGGGTACCAACGGGTACATAACTCGACAATCCATGAATATTGGAATCAAACGTAAGTTCAGAGGTACCAGCGGGTACATGACTTGGTAATTTGGGATATCTTTGTGGAAGAAGGGCATGAGTTCAGCGGTACAAGAGGGTACGTGACTCGAAAATCTGGAATATTGTGGGTGTGAGTTCAGCGGTACCAGCGGGTACATGACTCGGGAATCTGGAGAATGGTGAGTGTGAGTTCAGCGGTACCAGCGGGCACATGACTCGATGACCTGGAAAATTGTGAAGGTGAGTTCAGCGGTACCAGCGGGTACATGACTCAATAATCTGGAAAATTGTGAGGGTGAGTTCAGCGGTACTAGCGGGTACATGACTCAATAATCTGGAAAATGTTGTTTAGACATAATATTTCTTCAGGAACTTGCCGTTGACGGGCAACATGAGTAAGTCTCCGTTTTGTTTAGCGAGGCTGTAAGCACCGTTGGAGAACACGGCCTCGATGACAAATGGACCTTCCCTTTTTGGCTGGAACTTCCTGGCGGTCTTGTGAGTCATGACCATTGGCCTCCGGACTGCCAGAACAAGATCAACCATTTGGAATGTTCTGATTTTGACCTTCTTGTTGAAGGCTCCTGAGATGCGTGCTTGGTATAGCTCGATCCTTTGCTGAGCTAGGAGGCGCTTTTCATCTAAGGCCTCCAACTCTTGTAGTCGACGTCGGTAGTTGTCATCCATCGTCAATTGATATGTGAGGGCGACGCAGAGTGAGGGTATTTGAGTCTCTAATGGGAGAACTGCCTCACTTTCGTATACTAGAGAGAATGGTGTATTCCCGGTGGCTATTCGAACTGTGGTACGATAAGCCCATAAGTATTCGCCGAGATTTTCGTTCCAGTCCCGCTTGTTGGAGGAAACAAACTTCTTGAGGAGTTTGATGATTGTTTTATTGAATGCCTCCGCTAACCCGTTCGCTGCCGGGTTATACGGTGTCGAAGCAATATTCTGAATACGGTGCTTATCGCAAAACCGATAGAAAGCGTGGCTTGCAAACTGCGGACCATTATCATGGATGATCCTTCGGGGCAGTCCAAAGCGGTAGATGACATGATGATTAAGGAAGCTGATCACGTTTGAAGTCTTGACTTCTGCGAATGGGATAGCCTCCGTCCATTTGGAGAAGTAATCAGTGATCGCAAGTATGAAGCAATGTCCTCGGGAGGAAGGTAGGGTGATTGGACCAATGATATCCATTCCCCATGCTTCGAATGGCCAGGACGCCACTGTCGGATGTAGAAATTCGGATGGTTGGTGAATGAAGTCCGCTTGGACTTGGCAGGCTTTGCATTTTCTAGCATAGTCTATCGCATCTGCCGCCATTGTGGGCCAGTAGTAGCCCATTCGACGGAGACGGTCTTACAATTTAGGACCAGGCTGGTGGGCCCCGCAGACACCGTCATGAGCTTCTCGTACGGCTTCTTTGGCTTCTATATTTGACAGACACCGAAGCAGTAATCCGTCGTAGGAGCGACGATACAGCATTTTCGTCTCTGTATCGTAGAAGAATCTGAGAGAACGTCGTCTGATGGAAGTGGCTTCCTTTGGGTTCTCGGGCAGGATGTCGTAGACGACGAAGTCGATGAATGGTTGTCTCCAATCTGGGGCATCATCGATCGTCTGTGCGGAATAACTCGCCATAAATTGCACATTGTTCTTGGGATAGACCAGTTCGTGGCCTATCACATCCACTAATTGGCGATCATAGTTCGGAACTGCTAGGGAAGCGACAAGAGCAGCTAAAGCATCAGCTACGATATTTCGGAGTCTGGGAACATGTTCGATGAAGAATCCCTCGAACGACGAGATGATGTCAATCGCTATTTGGTGATAAGGGATCATGTCTTCGTGGCGGACCTCATATGAGCCCCGTATCTGATTGACGATTAGTTGGGAATCGCCGTATGCTTCAAGATATTCTACCCCCAGCTCTCTTGCGAGTTGGAGGCTAATGACCAGAGCGTTGTACTTGGCCACATTGTTAGAGCAGGGCTCGGTGAGGGAGTAAGCGCGGTTAATCACCAATCCGGAAGGGGAGATCAGCACTACCCCGACTCCGACGACTATATTGCCTTTAGGTCCGGTCCTCGAAGCACCGTCAAAGAACATTCGCCATATATTATCGTGAGAGGTTGCATACGAGTCGGCGACCTCATCTGGGATCTCTTCATATATTCTGGAGGACTCCGAGCCTGGATGGGCTGCTAAGAAGTCTGCCAGGGCTTGACCTTTGACTGCCTTTTGTGGGACGAAGATCATATGATAAGGGGACAGCAATATTGCCCATGTAGCGAGTCGAGAGCTGAGTGCCCCTGGTTTAGTCATGAGGACCCTGAGAGGGTTGACTCATGAGATCACATGTATCGTTTGACCGGTAACATAGTGTCACATTTTCTGAATGGCGAACACCAGGGCGAGGCATTCCTTCTCCACAACGGTGTATCGGTGCTCTGGCCCAATCATCATTCGGCTGAGGTAATATATGGCTTGCTCATGGCCTGCATCATTGTTTTGTGCGAGCAGAGCCCCGAGGAAATGTTCCATTGCTCGTACATAGAGCAGGAATGGTTTTCCAGGAACCGAGGCCACCAAAACTGGAGGATTCGACAAATATTCTTTGATGTTGTCGAAAGCACGCTGACATTCCTCGTCCCATACGAATGAGACTCCTTTCTTCATGAGATGCATGAATGGTCGACATCGCCCGGAGAGGTTAGAAATGAACCTCCTGATGTAAGCTAGCCTCCCTTGGAGGCCTCTGAGTTCGCGAAGGTTTCTCGGGGGACCCATCTCCATGATTGCCTTTGTTTTCTCCGGGTCTACATGGATACCTTGTGCTGTGATGATGAAGCCCAAGAACTTCCCGCTGGATACGCCCAGAAAGGACTTCGTAGGGTTCATTTTCAAATTGTGTGCTCGCATTAGGTCGAATACCGTCTTTAGATCCTGCAGATGGTCTCCCTTGCGGCGACTCTTAACGGCTATATCGTCAACATAGTACTCCACTGTCTTGCGCAAGTGGTCTTTGAAGATGATGCTCATGGCTTTTTGTTATGTGGTGCCAGCATTCTTTAAACCGAAAGGCATAACTGTGTAGCAGTATGTGCCAATCGGTGTTCGAAATGATGTATACTTTTCGTCGTCAGGAGACATCTTGATTTGGTTGTACCCCGAGAAGCCATCCACGAATGACATACGTTCAAAATTGCAGGTATTGTCAATCATGATGTCTGTGACAGGGAGGGGGAACTCATCTTTGGGGCATGCCTCGTTCAGATTGCGGAAGTCGATGCAGATTCGAATCTTCCCATTCTTCTTGCGGACGGGTACTATATTGGCGACCCAATTGGGATGTTGCTCCTCACGAATGAAGACACTGGTTATCAGTTTGTTGACTTCAGCTTCGATCGCGTCCATGATGCCTGGACGAAAGCGTCGATGTTGTTGCTTGACTGGCTTCGTATCTGGCCGAATGTTGAGTTTGTGAAGAGCAATGTCGGGATTTAACCCTGGCATGTCTTCATAGCTCCAGGCGAACACATCAATGTATTCTCTGATAAGTGCTAGCAGCGATACCCGTTCTTCGTCTGCTAGGCTTTTACTGACAAAAATTGGTTTTGGAGAAGATTCGCTGCCGAGGTCAACCTGTATGACTTCATCTTCAGTAGGAGGTTCTCTCAGTTCGAACCATTTTTCCTATTGTCTATCCAATTACTGGGCCCACGGCTCTAGCTCGAGGATCTCGGGGATGTCTTCGTCTTCTTCGTAAGCGTCGGTGAATGCCATGTTGACTGACAAGACTTGTCTGAACACGTCTCCGATGCTAGTATCCGAGTCAGAAGTTGGTGACCCGGTTGAATGTGACTGCCAGTCGCATTCTTCATCTGAACTCTCAGGGGTCGTAGTAGGCGTTACATACCCTAACCCGCATCGAGTTTTGCTATAGTAGTCCCGTGGTTTGCCCGCCGGGACTGGCGGCTTCAAAGATAATCGTTGCCCAGTACCATAGTTTAAACCTGGCGTCGTCTCCAGATCATACCCCTATTTCTGCATGAGATATTTGGATTGGGGGCTATAAAGATACAAAGGCAGTCTTCCGGCATCTGACCCGAGGTCGGCCTCCTCTATGGTGAAGGGATGCGGGTCGTCCTTCCGGCCGAAGATGATTGGATGGTCTCCTCCTTTGATTATTCGATAAGCGTCTTCTGCTGGAGTAAGCTGGATTAAGGTGTGCACATTTGTCACCTGTGTGTGTAGGTGAGTTCCTATACCGTGTTCCATAGCATACATTGTACATAGCTTATTGAGCTCGGTGTAGTTCAAAGATAACCCTTTATTGATGAAGTAAGGTATCTTTTCTAGGAGGATTACATCATCAGCGGAGGGGACATTAGTATGGGTAGCCACATACTTGGCTAGCTCCGGTTCCTCTTCGGCTACCCCCTGTGTAAATGAAGACTGAGAGGACGACCTGGGAAGCTTGATTGTCAGTGGTTCAGTTGATGGAGCAGAGCGTGGAGTAGTTGGCAGACTAGCGACCCCCAGTTTAGTACTCGATGTGGAGCGAGGAGTGGCCGGTTCGCTAGAAGTATCAGACCTCGTATCGGGGTGACGACCCTTCTTGGGAAGGAGTATCGTCAGTGGCCTATCGGAGGGATTGAGCTTCTCCGTTTGGGGTTGACCGACTCTCGGCAGTCTGATTGTCAATAGCCCAGTTGTGGGTCTCGGTACTTGGCCGGACCTTGGCAGCCGGATTATCATCTGCTCTTTCTGTACCGAGAGGCTGATCGCGTCCTTACGCAGAGTGGCAGTAAGGGGTGCGGACTTGCCCGGTTTACGAGCTTGGAGGTAGATCGTCAGAGGTTCTTCTGATCCCATGGCCGTTTCGGTACCAGCTTGTTCATTTCCTTCATCAAGGTGCCTCTTCGACTTTTCGTATAGGCAAGAGTCCGAGTAGTAAGATTTGACCCCTTTGAAGGGATCGATGTCAGCAAATTCCGTCTTCACGAAGCCGTATTTGTCGATATATTTGAAGCACTGGTGTAGCGTGGAAGGCACGATCATATAATCGTGTATCCATGGGCGCCCCAAGAGGATGTTGTAAGAAGTGTCTGTATCTATGACGTAGCAGGTGACTTCGGATTGGAGATCGCCAATCTGACACTTCAGACGAATCTTCCCAATAGGGTAGTTCCTGCCCGAATTAAAACTGCTGATGGCGGTGCTTGTAGGTGTCAGATGATGCATTGGGATGCAGAGATGATGTAGCAGACCCTTCGGAATGATGCTTATAGAAGAGCCAGGATCAATGTGCATCCGATCCACCTTCACATCGCCGATGTATTCCGTGTAGTATAGCGGGCGATTATGTAGGTGGGTTTTGATGAGCATGTCCTGCGGAGTGAAGACGATGTTGGACATTGCTTCCGTGCAGGCACTGTCTTGGAGATCCACGGGTGAGTCCTCCCAGGTGAGGTTGGATTGAGCCAGATAGGCATCGGCATTTTAGAGTGCTTCGCTCAATGCAATACGTATGTCCTTGGAGAGCCTTAGGAGTTCGTACAGAGACAACTTGGCCGGTGTGTTAGCCAATTGCGCTAAGATGTCAAAGTTGTAGGGCCTCTCTAGCCCTTGGGCTGCTTCTTTTCGGAGAGATTTGTCGAAGCGAGTCTCCCTCGGCCTAGGCTTGTCGGTCGTCGAAGGCTGAGCCGGTCCCGGAGCCTCAGTTGTAGTGGGTTGATGATTTTCAGCTGGATTATCTATCGCAGGTTGGGATTGCGCTGCGGACCGCGTGACGACGGCTGTAGCTTCCTCGTTGTCTGCCGAGATTGTGTGGCAGGTCCTGACTTTTCTACTTGTTTTTTTGTCGGTGGAAGATGGTGTGGGCCGAGTCACTTCTGACACCAAGTCTGGATGGATCCACATGACCTTTCCTCGTGATGTGGTGAGGGGTACTAGACCAGCAGCCTGATCTCGGGGAGGTGGAAGATTGGTAATCCCCATTGTCGCCAGAAGGATGGGGACCACCCCGTCTTGAGTTTCTATCGGAGAGAAGCTGCCGAATTGTACAGACATCATATTGGCCGCCATGGTTACCTCTTTGAAATCGATGGCCAGAGCGTTCGAATCGATGAGGTTTTGGATGTTCCGTTTCAGCTGGTAAGAATCGTGTGTAGCATGATGAACATAGCGATAATAATGGCAGTACTTTGGATTCTCCATCTCTGCCGGCCGCGGTTCCCGTCTTGGCGGAGGAAGATGAATCCTGTCCCCTTGTATGAGCATGTCCAAGATGGGCTTGACGTGACCGTCTTCGAAGGAGTAAGTGATTTACGGCCATTGTTTGTCTGCTGGCTTTGGCTTAAGTTTTTGTGCTGTATCGGCCACATAGCCTGCTTTTCCTTGCTGTCCCGATTGTTGGAGGGGCTACCCCCATTATCGTTGTTGGTACGCTTGCCCTTGTTTTCTACTTCCGAGTTGTGCAATCCCAGTTGGCGAGCCTTCTTCAGTCGTTCTTCGACGCTAGTGGCGCTGATGATGAACGCCTTCCAATCTTTGAATTGACTTTCGCCCATCCAGAGACTGATCGTTGGAAGCAGTCTCTTTTGGCAAATTTCAATTAAAGAGGAATCTAGATTTTCGGAGGGCAACTTTATGGCGGTCTGGCGGAACCGCTCAATATAGTTTCTCGTCAGCTCCTTCTCCCCTTGGATGACGTCTATGAGGGTGGACATGGTGACGTCCTGCCCTACCTCGTAGAATCTCTCCAAGAACATGCGCTTGAAGCCGACGAAGGAGTGGATGCAGTTGTCCGGCAGATCACGATACCAGTCGAAAGCGACTCCTTCCAATGCCCCAATGAATAATCGCATGAGGATAGCATTATCATGGGGCAGATGGTTAGTGGTGACCTCGAAGTAAGTGATGTACCGACTTGCTGAGGTCTTGCCATCATACGGATTGATATTGAATGGCTTATATCTTGGTAGGAACGGAACATCCCTCCATTCAGCAGGGTATGGTTGCCGTATTCTGAGGTCTTGAGCATTTTCTCGGGCATGGAATATGGCTCGGAGCTCCTGAACCTCTCTTCTTACTTCTCGGGCCTCATCTGTCGCGGTAGGGGCTGTTACTTCGGGAGGATTATTGCCCGGGTTTGGTGCCGCTGAGTTCGAGTCCGCATTCACCGTGGGGCCCGTGCTTGTTTGGCCAGGCGTTCCTCCTTGCAGAGTTGGAAGGGCCGCTTTAATCTCATCTACAGATTTGACAAAAGCAAGTAATATGGCTTCGAGATTGTCGATGCACTGGCGATCACTGGAACCACCTTGATTGCTGTCCGTCATGAACACCGTCCTTACTTGAGGAGTGATAGAAGGAACGGTGGAGGATGTGCCCTCCGAGTCGTACCCATGCATCGAGAAGTCATCGGGGTAGGTAGGAATGTTCTCTTCGGGCTCAGACTCTGAGGGAAAGGTATCCCTAGCCTCAGAGCTTGCTTCGTCTTGAGAGTCATGGATGTCCTCGGGGACATCAGTGTCTGTTGTACCTGATGGGAGAGTTGTTTGTCCGGGCTTGGCTCCTTGAAATATCGGATTGTTGTGGATGTTCGGAAGAGTGCTACCCCCAGTTCCCACGACCCCCAGCGATGTGGATGATGAATTTCATATTACGGCAGATTTTGTCTTTGAACGGGTGTGTTGGAATACTCCGGTGGAGGACAACCATTTCGACGACTGTTTTTTAGCTGTAGTGGTTGATATCTTGGGACTGGAGATGCTTGTCTTCTTCCTTCTCCCCTCGGAGGGGACTTTCTGAGTGGAATTGCAGGAGACAACAGGAGGTGCCTCGTCCTCTGAGCTCGGATGCTGTTATCTTTGGAAGACTGATGGCCGATTTTCCGTCGCTGTCACGTTATTGCAACAGCAGTTGACGATAATTTGGGTGCAGTGACGTCCAAGCGAGGACTCTTTGCACACCGAAGCTCCTCATCTTTCCTTGCGTTTGTGGAGGATCGCCTCACGCAGGTCAGAGGAACCACTTTGTCCTTTTGCCGCCGGGGGCTGGACTCGAGCGGTTCTATACAACTTTCTATCAGAGGCCCGTGTGATAGTCAACAGGACGCCCCGAGAGTCAAAGGTTGGGACAGCTAACTGGGCTTGATGAGCCCGCGCTGTCCTAGACTTCTTCTTTTTAGCGCTTACGGGTGCGTAATAAGAAGAGTCTAAGTTGAATACCACAGAGTCTGGCTTATCATCCAGAGAACTATCAGGGTCAGGACCGTATGAGAGACGGTCGAAGACTGATCGAGAGGAGCGTGGAACGGATGCTATGCGGCTAGAATTGAGTACCGTGCAGGTTGTCTGCATGCGGTTGTCTTCTGTTGTCGGATGACTTGTTTTTGTGCGGCTAGGAGTCACGACCGTACAGGCTGGCCGTATGCGGTTGGCAATTGTGGCCGCATGGGTTTTCTGCAAGCGATTGACTTCCATAGACGCATGAGTTTCATCCATGTGGTTTGCAACTGTAGCCGCATAAGCTATGCGACTAACAGATATGGCCGTATGAGTTTTCTTCATGCGGCTAGTGGATGTAGCCGCATGAGCTTTCTCCCTGCGGCTAATACCCTTATACGGCTCTGATCGCATAGAGTTCCTCTTTGCCCCTGCAAGTCCAGCATCATAGTATTTTCTTCTGCCGGACTTGGGGACAGCAGAGTTGTCTACGGTCTAAAGTGGAGCCGCAGAAGAGTCTTGCTCGCCGTCTTGAACAACAGAGGGTATCTCTGCAAGAGCTTCAGTAGGAATAAAGGATAGGGGTCTCTACTCCTTGCGGGCCTTCTTTGTGCGGGCTCGCTTCTGGACCGGGCCAGCGCTCTTGTCGGAGAGCATTTCTTCGAACGCCTGTTGGTCGAACCGGGCGACCATCTTTTGTTGCGTGGAGCCAAGCTTGGCTGCATCCGATTGCATCACCAACTCCTCAGCCGTAGAGAAGTTTGTACCCAGCAGAGTCGCCATCGTGTTTGCCATAAAATATAAAAGAACAGAACAATTATCGGAGGACCGGACTTTTACTTCACGTTACAAACTCGCTTGTACAAAGAAAGCCTAGGGACGAAAACCTAGGTACAGCAGTCTAAGTACAATTGTTTATTTTAGATTCTGGGGGGTGACGATAGAGGCTCGGGAAGGCGACGACAGCCCTGCCTTACTCCTTGGACGATCGGTATGCAGCCTTGGCTCCTGTGAAGAGATGGTTGGCGTTGATGAAGAAATGCTCTTCTTGCTCTCCCTCTATTATTCTTCTGGCTTCTCTCTCTCTGTGTATTTTCTCCCTGATTATTGGGGGAGCCTCTCTGTATATGCGTATCTCTCTCTGATAGTATATATTTTCACAAGGGAATGGCACCTTGCTATTTATAATAGTGGGATGTGATCATTAGGGTTGCCAATGATTACATCTTGGAGATGGCGACGGCCTATGGATTGGTCAATCTAGGCCGTTCGTTTTTTGATTGTGACGAATCCGAGCCATTGAGTATAGATTACACCAAATCCCATCAGCAATTAATACTGATTGGAATAAATCTTTCTCATAATGATCTTCTGATGTCTGCGAATAAATTAAATTTATTCTCCTGCCACGTGTCCCAGATTATGGGGATTTGACCCAATCTTTGATTAATCTGAGAAATTGATCGGCTTAGGACACGTGTCCTAGGAGCCACTGTGGGGATCTGAACCACATGACGAGTGAGCCGCATATAATTTTGGGCCACATATGGTTAGGGCCACGTATCAGGGCTGCCTGGGTAGTGGCCCTCCCTTGAGCCTTTGAACCACAGGGAGGTAAACATTGTTAGCCGCATAGGAATACATCCGCCTGAGCCGCATGGAAATGGTCCTCTTGAACCGCATGAGAAGTCTTTGCTCGAGCCGCATGAGGCTGTCTTGGCCTGAGCCGCATAGGACGGATTCATTCTGAACCGTATGAGAAGTCTTTGCTTGAGCCGCATGAGGCTGTCTCGGCCTGAGCCGCATAGGACGGCTTCATTCTGAACCGCATGGGAAGTCTTTGCTTGAGCCGCATATGAACGCCCACATGGCAAGGCCATGTGGCCTTTTTATGGCTCTTGGGGGATTTGTGTCAGAGATCTCTCTCTCTTCCCTAGAAGTCTGTCATTATGACAGAGTCATAATTTCTTCTTTTTGTGTCAGGGCTGTCACTTTTTCAGAGTTGTCAGCCGTCAAACAATTAATGCGAGGGGGCAGAGAAGAGGACTATCCTGCCACGTGTCTTCGGAGCCGCATGGGATGTCTTGGGCCGCATAGTCCCTTATGCCGCATGACTCTTTAAGCCGCACGGGCTTTCTGAGCCGCATGGGGTTCTTTTGGCCGCATGGGTCATTTTCTTTAATATTTTCCATGCTTCTATAATGACGATGAGGATTATGATCCGACACTTTATTTCATGTGAGAGACCATTTTTGGTTTGATCATTTTAGGTATTAAGAAATTTGTCCGGGTAAAACAATAAACTTTACCATTTTCTCGAAATTTGCGGTCACTTTTGAAACCTTAGGACTTCGTAAATTTTAGAAATTTCCAATCCAATTCATGATAATGCAGTTCTTATGTTTTATTGCAACCTACAAGAATCAAATGACTACATTCATTCTTCTATCAGCGAAAAGGAATTTAAATTCAAATCTGTCGACTTGAGCGAATATTTTCTAATGCTAGACATTGGTGACGCTCTCATCGATATTACAAAGGTTCAATTTTCTGAAGGCATGACACTTGAATCTATTGAGGTCCCGTTGTGTTATCCGGATTCGGTTCCCCAAAAACGGTTGTATGTACGTAACCTTAACCAACACTTTTATAAGCTACATCGTATTATCATTTCATTTATTCTACCTAAGACGAGATCCACTGACGAGATCATATTCTTAGAGCTATCTGCGATGTATCACATCCACTTTGGGATTACCTATTCTTTTTCCAAGACTATGTAATCTTTTATGATCAACTATCGGAGGGCAGGCCATAACCTCCTATATCTTATGGATCTGGTGACAATCTTCCAGAAATTTGATATTGACGTAGAGACTTGTCTCATCTCTGGAACGCCTTTAGAGCTTCTTAGGTCTAGGAAGTTCCCTCTCCCTCCTGGTGATGCTCTACCTCCAACACCACCTTCTCTAGTCATAGCCTCAGCAGGCGCTTCGGGCCTTGTATCTCCAGGTCATACTATTGGCGAGCTCCATCAACGGTTTGACGCTTTTGTCACTCTCTATGGATATTAGCCTCAGGCTGATTGACTCGCTTTAGTGACGCTGAGTTCTGCCATATTTCTCAGGACCAAGTCTTGAGGAATGCTATTGTAGACATCCAATGGATGATGTCTCATCATCATACTGCTCCAACGACTATCTTCGGTCACCCTGCTTTTGACGAACGGAGACTTATGGATGATCCCACATTCGCCTTCTTCGACCCGACGACAACTTATTTTGATCCAACCGAGCCGCCTGCTAATGCTTAGCCTGATGTTGCTCATGGTGGTGCTGATAGCTTATCAGATGTTTTGGTCTACTATTTTGTGTGGATTTGTCTGGTTGTTGATGATCTGAGATGTAGTGACACTTTTTACTTTTTATGCTTTTGGACTTGATTCTCTGTAGTGATTTCTTATTATGCCCTTTGGCTTCTTAGTTGTAGTGGCATTTTTATTTATTATATGATTTGTTAGTTTTTTCTCTACTGCTGATGTTCTAGTACTGTTACTGCTGATATTTTAGTTCATATTACATGAGATGTTGACTTGTTATTTCCTATCATATTTTGGTATCACTCTATTTTTCTTTGTGTTGCTTGACTCATAACTTGCGGGGGAGTCATATTTTGAGTACATGACAAGATAGAGAATAAGCATACCAAAATAAAATTTTCAAGATTTCTTCAGATAAGTTAGTTAAAATTTCAAAGTTCAATAATATATTCACTATATTTTGGTATAGACTCAAAGTTTGTCAATTATCAAAATGGGGGAGATTTTTGGGCCCATTGGTCATGATCACACCTAATTTTAATAATCAACATCAACTTTGGTCGATAGACAAAATATACATACTACTACAGGTTTCAAGACTGCACCTACTACCACTACAAGCTACAAAAGTCTTGTCGTCATCACAGAACCAAATACAATGGGATCAAGATCAAGTTTTTCAATATTTATTTTGTATTTTTATTTTTATTGAGTTTAGGAAAAATATGTAAGGTTGATCATGATCGGTACTGGCTCAGCTAATCTCAGTCCACAAAAATTATAGCCTACCTATCCACAAATATATATCCAAAAGTCCACATACCAAAATAGCCCAAAATCTAATCATTTGGCACAAAACATTTCTGACAGAACACAGACAGAACTCGTCCAGAACTCGGTCGAGTACGGCCCGAGTTCGGTCAGGGTGGTTTGAACAAAATTTTTTAATTCCCTATAAATCTGCATCCAACGTTCGAATGCGAGATTTCTGCATCCGAACTCTACCCGAATTCAGTCTACAAAAATACTATAAATAGAAAAGAAGTTTCACATTTCTAAATCACTGATTCACTCATTCCTTCTCTTCTCTATTCATTTCTATGTGTTTTCTATGAGATACACTTTTAAATCAAGCCTATAGTACTCTTATCTAAGTCAATGAAGTTTCTGTTTAATCTAGAGTTTGGTTGTGAAGAGTTGTATCGGAGGCTGTATTCAAGAAAACGTTCTAGTTTTCAAATTGCCTTCTGGAATCGGTCGTGCACTAGTCACCCAGCACAGTGTTGTGAAGTCCATCGTGTACTTGTCCCCAAGCATGGTATTGTAAGATTTGTAATACTCAGTTAAAGCTTGTGCCATAGTGGATTAATATCGAACAGGAGTACTCGAGAATGGATTAGTCCTCCACGAGAGAAACCGATATATACCGTTGTGTCATGGAGTTTGATCTTCTTAACTCTTACTTCTTTGCAAGTTGTTTACTGCTATTTCATTTGCTCTTACTTGCCATAGTATATAAATTTTTACATATGAGATTTATTTCGCTGCGTACACACACGTACTCTATTCACCCTCCTCTAGAGGTGCTCAATGGTCCTACAGTCTGTGCTCGAATGACTACAACTAAAAGAGGAAGATGAGCTAACCTTGCCTCCTACTACTCAGTATGGAAGTCTCATTTCCTGAGAAATAGTTCAAAGGCATGCCCATCAGTCTCGACCAGTTTGTCAACACATCCACCACGAAGCTCTTGATTGGCCACACCTACACAACGAGTGTTCCTGGAAACCCGTTCAAAAGCAAGGGCTTCCACATCTTAGTCCGGGTGTACCATCCATTCAACTTTCAAAGTGGCTCTACAGGCTGGGAGTATCAATCCTCCTGTAGATGGGGGTAGTCATCATACCGAGTCTGAGATAATGCATCAATGGAAGTTTACCCCGAGGAAATTGTGACTCAGGATCAGAAGCAGAAAGTGAGAAATCTATAACACTGTCTGCTTCACCACATATAGTGACGGTATACATGGTCGACAATGATGAAGAAGGCTCTAATGATTGTCAGCGCCTTGATGCCTTAGAAGCAATGATGCACACCATGAGCGCCTCGATGCAGTCCCTAATGCAGGCCATATTCGATATCCGGGCAAACATTGTCCCGCTACAGCTAAGGACTTCGGGACAAACTAGTCAGGACCCAGGGACCAACGGGAAGTCTAACGTCCCCGCTCCTCCAACAACTGGCATCCTTTTACTGTCCTGCTCGTCTGACCCTTCACCTACAGACGACACTCAGGAAACTATTTTGGATCTGCAAGCTCGCCTTAACTCTATAAATATCTGGGAAAAGATGCAAAAGCTTGGGATAAGGCAACTGTACCTTCTCGAATGGAACAACCTTGTCTTTTCGTCCAAAAACAAGCCTCAATAGCTGATCCCGTTCAATGGGAAAGGGTCACCGGTCAGTTTATAAATTAATTTAAATCCATGACGGCCATTTACCCCGAGATGATGCCCTACTCACAAAGTTGTTTATTGGGGCATTAACTGACATTGCTTACGAGCGTTTATACAGACTTTCGAACAATTGCATCACGTTATTTGATGACCTTCGGCGGCTATTTTTCTTCTGCTTCTATGATAGTAGGATGGACATGAATGTCCACTCCCATTGAATTACCCAGAAAGAAAGGGCGCCTGTGCGTACTTTCATCGAACGCTTCCGGCAAACTACTCTGAAGATGCCTCCAGGTATACCTGAGTCTATTCTCTTGGACACTTGCAGTTGGAACCTACTGCTAGAAATTAAGCTCTATTTGAGCACGGCACAACATAGGGACATGTCGGCGTTCATTGCAAGCACCGACATAGCCGAAAAGAACGTAAGGGATGTCTATTTACTTAGACTCCAACTTCTTGGCTCAAAAGCTAGAGGAAAGCACCCTCAAAGCAGCAACAGTGGCCACAATGCTCAAGAAAAGGAGTCCCTTACCGTCAACGTGTCCAAAGGTTCAGTGTAGCCCAAACCGAAAGTACCTATACCATCAAGGCCTAAGGAAATATACTCCTTTGGCGATAATCAAGTTGTCGACATCTTCAACATACTGATATAGAACAACATACTCTGATTGCCTGATCCCAGACATCCAGAGAAGTTGGGCAGGGTCGATGACCCAAAGTACTGTCTTTTGCATTATTACATCCACCACCCTATAAGAGACTGCTAATGTTGAAGAACCAGATCTAGAGGCTCATTAACTCAAAGGCCATTACCCTCGACTTTAAGGATAAAATTGCCACTACAAACTTGTTGTCGCTTCAGTTTGGCAGTCAACCTCCTGCTAGCATGCGATCAACCGATAGGAAGGGTGTCCCTCACACCGCAAGGTAAATTTATGTACCAGTTAGGCCCATACCGTGCACATAAATTTAATACGTGCACAGAAACTGCTATAACGCATGCAATTCTTTGTCTCGTGCGGCCAATAAGGCCTTTCATGCCCACGCCGTGCCCATAAATTAGTCACAAGCACAGAAACTTGTATTTCTCTTCCCCATTGCTATGACTTGTGCTCGCATATTCGGGTACGGGTTGTGAGTGCGTCCAACCTACGCTGCAGAATTGATGGTAGTTAGTCGTCTAAACCTTCATAGTCATCAATTAATCTCAAGAACAATCTTTGCTCAATCATGACACTAGACAAGAAACAAAACCAAAACCAAGCCAACAAACGATCACAACATCCACTATCAATTTTGAGTACATCAACATGTTCTATATCTGGAAACAAATTTGGTAATCCATATCCTCAAAGAAATAACTCATACATCCAATACAACCGACTTTATCCAAACCATCTGATACATTAAAGTAATATATCCTAATCTTCTTAGAGTCTCCGAGAACCTTCCTCGAGTCGTCATCCAAACCAAGTCATGTCCTCAAGCCCTGGCCTAATGTCAACTATCCAATCAGGAAAGGAGCAAAGTATAATCCTCCAAACAAATGTCGTACAATAGAAAATAAAGCAATAAAGTAAATACGAAAGGATAATGAACCAGAATATGTGACAAAGAACAATGCCATATTATGCAACCGATAACATGAACAACTATGAGAATAACCATGATAAAAAAATATGACCATAAACCATGTGAAATTAAAATACCATATTTAATATATAGTCGGTTGGGATAATACAGCACATCCAAAGATGGCTATTAAAGATAGGAGTACGACACGACATCCGCGAAGTGTATGTGTGCTATTACTGATATATACGTTATCAATTGGGTGTGACCACATACCTACTTTGTATTTTTCCTACCCAAGATACGAAACAATCAATAATGATAAGTCATGATCCATTTATGATAGTCAAGATCAATATGTTGGCCCATTGGTCATGGTCGAACCTGATTTTAATAATTGATCTAACCCTGTCTCGATATAAGGGCTACTTGGACGATTATTGAGAACTGCTACCGTTCCATTCAAGGCTGAAGCTTTTTTGCCACATGAGTCGGTATTTCATATTCAATATAATTTTATAATTCTATTGAGTTTAGGAATATGATATACACCGAGTCGTACTAGCAAATAGGGTATCCCAGAACATTTTCAAAATATCATTTGTTTTGAAAATAGCTTATTTTACAAAAAGCTCCTGACTACTTTTAAACTTTTTAAAAAGACCAAAAACCAATTTGCAAAAAATCCTAAAAATAAAACTCTGAGAATTCAGCCCGAGTTCGATTAGTGCCCGTTGGATTTAAACTTTGTCATCCCACAGTTACTGTCACGTCCCGTACCCTGTTTAGGGGCACGAGCACGTGGGTACGTCCAGCCTACGCCGCAGTATCGATGGTATAACGCTGTAAAGGTCATCTAGAATATATAGAATCTAAGAAACAATAATATAACTTGTCATCTCCGTACGGAGGAATATAATCACTACTCAATCACATAAATCTAAGGAAGATAAGCACAATGATAAAGATAAGGTTAAAGATGAAGTAATTAGTCTGAAATGGTGCTGAGCCACAATCACAAGTTCATAATTTAAGGACATAACACAAGATCCCAAATAAATACCACAAGTCACAAAGTATCAAGCTGGAATATAATCCAGACAAAATCTAGCTAAACTAAGTCACTACAGGTTGTGCATCCTCTACGAGCACCGGGTCCACATGCTGGTCCTGGTCGTAGGCTCCATCTATGCCAATCCCGTAGTAGGTCGGGCAATCTGCATCTAAATCATCTAAAAAAATGGGGGTTATCCTGTCAGGATATGAGCAAGTAGAAACACTAACAGCAGTTCCATGTGAATTGACAAATACTATAAGAGACAATTATAATAAAATATAAGACGAAATGTCAAGACTGAAAGTAAAACGATACAAAAGAACTGGATATCATGTCATATGTGAGATATAAGATAAAAATGGAATATAAACATTAAAAAGTATTCTGAGGTATTATGTAAACATAAAAGGAAAGTGCCATGAGATATTACAGAGTTATGTGATCGGCTTGGGTCATGATCAGTCTGTTCCATTTGACCGACTATGCACAGGTAGTATAATAGTATAGGGATTAGGCCGGCCAAAATAAAAAGCTATTCACTAGTATTATAAGGTCATGCTACACCCTACGTGTGGTGAGGGTGGAGCTATGCAAAAGTAATAAACAAGTAGGGTTAATGATCACATAACCTCTAATAACTTTCCTTCCCCGAGTAGTATAATGACTCCAGACATGACACAGGATTCGAAAAGCAAGGGGCCAGCCCACTCCCAAATCGGTGTCTATACAAGTACAGGAAACAATATCGAATAATGTACTCGTATACCAGGTAAACCAGGAATGACATCTCATGGCGAGATTCACGTATACTAGTCCGTGTATCCTCGTGTAGAGAATCAAGTATAACACTACAATGAATCGGATATAGTAAATATCAAAGCAATGAAAACTATCAGAGAATGTACTTGCCTGAGGTCCTGAGCTGAGAAAATCGAAACTATAACCCACTCAATGAGCCACGAACGGTCAACTCGCACAACAGTCTCCTAATGCTGAAACAGACATTACCAACATTCTCAGAATGGTCAAATTAGCGAGAAAAGCCTACCCATAAGTCCAATTCTGAACACAGGGGCAAAATGGTAATTTTGGGTCCAAATGGTGTTCGCTGTTGGACCCACTTTGCACCGAAAAATATACCAGAACCTACAATCTCTAAATTTATCAAACTATATGTCTACAGGTCCGGTTTAACGAAGCGAACCCAACCGTATGTCCAAAGTTGGTTTCGGTAGGCCGTGCTCAAATTCGCCCGTTGGATCGCGTCGCAGGCCCGCCAAAATAGCGTTCCGATCGACCTTCTCAGAATCAGACCAAACATGGCATATAGGACCAGAAAAATGATACGTCATGTTGGCACAATTTTTGTCTCGATATGACGAGCGTGCACAAAGTAATTGACAAATTTACAAAAAGGCCGATACGGTAAATTTTGACGGATACGCATCAAATTCGCGCGCACACACGACCAATTTGAATTCCGTCAAATTACACATGGCCACAAAGTCGATACTCACCTTTCGATACTTTCTGTTCACGATCACGTCATCCGGATTGACTGGACGGACGCCGTATCGGGACATTTTTTTCTAAAAATTCAGTTCTTGAAAACAGTTTTTTCTCCAACTTTACAAACCAATAACTTTCGATATAATACATTAATATTAAATATACAAGAAGAATTTTGATGTTCTATATGTTGTCTACAAGTGCCTTCAGACCGATTTTGAAAACTAACAAGCTAGTTGCAAATCGGCCACAAAGTTGCGGTTTCGGGACAGTTTCTAAACCTAGAAAATCGAGTTTTTTCTCAATTTTGGAACTCGTTTTTTGTCGCACATGATGCGAATAGGCACGAACTATTTGAAGAAAATTAAAGGTGTATAGGTTAGGATCATACCGGAAGAAACGGCTCGGAAATTGATCGAGCGAGCGTGGCAAAACGTTGCTCCGAAGTTGGCTCCGTGGTGCTTGCTGCTGCTGTCAAAGATGAGTGTGCGTCGGCGATCGACGGCGGCTCCGTCGGTCGTGGTGCCGACGCTGGGTCGTCGGGATGGCGGTGGGTGACGGCTAGGGTTTTGATAAAAAAAATCTCTCTCTCTCTCCCTCGAAATATATAAATATATACATGGGGAGTCGGGTTCGGCCGAACGAAAACGCTAGCCCAAGGGCTCGGGTTGGAGTTCTGCTTCGCTAAAGGAGGGAAAGGGTTATGGGCTTTGTACAGTGTGCGTGTGTGTGTGGCTTTGGTTTGTATGTATTTGATTCTTATTTTTTTATTCTTTCTTTCTTTCTTTATTCCTTCCTTTCTTTAATACTTTATATTATAAACATTCATTCATACATACATACATACATACATACATACATACATACATATACATAATATTCGTATAAATAAAACCCATTATCCACTCTCCCCTTTATACATATTTTATTTAAAACTATTTTTTATTTCCCTTTTATAAATAGTTATATATATATATATATATATATATATATATATATATATATATATAATATATATATATATATATATATATATATATATATATATATACATACACCATAAATGGAATAATACACAGAAATATAAATAAAATATGAATTTATTTATAAATAAAAACTAAATATTTTATACTCCATATTTACTAAATATATTAAAAAGTTTTATAAATAAAAACTCATATATATATATATATATATATATATATATATATTTTTATATATATATATATATATATATATATATATATATATATATATATATATATATATATATATATATATATATATATATATATATATATATATATATATATATAATATATATATATATATATATATATATATATATATATATATATATATATATACATATATTTATTTATATATAAAAACATAAACCTACCATAAATGAATATTATTTCTAAAATTAAAAATAAATATTATGTAGTTATATTTATGCAATATATTAACATTTTTTACAAGTAAAAACTCAATAGTACACAAATACTTATCTTTAAAAATTAATAATTTAACCACGAAATAATTACACTAATATTAATAACTTAAGTAAATATTTAAATAATAGTAATTAAAAAATATAAATGACTATAATGTCCCTATCTCGGATAGTGGGGGTGACAAATCTACCCTCCTAATAAAAATTTCGTCCTCAAAATTAGAGCAAGCTAGCACAATAACACTAGTAAGAACAAATAGAAAAATATATATATATATATATATATATATATATATATATATATATTTAAAATATATATATATATATATATATATATATATATATATATATATATATATATATATATATATATATTTCTATACCTCAAGGCTCGAAGAGATAAGGGTAACGCTCCCGGAGCACCTTCTCCCGACGATCCAGAATCTCCATAGGCTGCTCTGGATAGCGGAGAGTAGGCCCCACCTCTAACTCGGAGTGATCCAATACATGACTAGGGTCTGCCACGTACCGCCACAACTGCGACACATGGAACACGTTATGAACTTCCTCGAGCGTAGGCGGCAAGTCTAGTCGATAGGATACTGCACCAACCCTTCCAAGAATAGTGAAAGGTCCGTTGAAGTGCGGACTAAGCTTCCCGCCTCGGCCAAAGCGAATCGTGCCCCGAGTCGGAGAAATTCTCAGGAACACCATATCGCCAACCTAGACACAAGACAAGACTAAATACAAGACCCTAAAGCAAACAAGCACAAACAGAAAAATTGTTACTAACCTCGAACTCTAACGGTCTCCGGTGGCTATCGGCCCAATGCCGATGTCTATCCTGAGCCACCCAAAGTCTATCCCTGATCAACTTAACCTTCTCTGCTGCATCCACCACCATCTCCGGGCCAAGCAAAACTCTTTCACCGATATCGTCCCATGACAAAGGAGTGCGACATATCCGTCCGTTTGGAGGTGATACGCGGTACTGAACTTGAGCTGGGTACCCAAGCTAGTATGCAAACTCCTCAAGAAGTGGAAAGTGAAATGACTATCCCGCTCCGAGACTATGCTCAATAAAACTCTGTGAAATCTGAGTATTTGCCATACATATATCTCTGCCAGCTTCTCCGTATATAGTCCCACCTTAAAAGGCAAAAAGTGGGCCAATTTGTTCAATCTATCTATGATGACCCAAATTGCGTCTTTTCTTCCTGGAGATCATGGAAGTCCTGATACAAAGTCCATAGTGTTCTGCTCCCACTTCTACTCTGGAATGGGTAGTAGTTGAAACAGACAACCTGGACTCTATCTCTCGGCTTTCACCTGCTGGCGTACTAAGCATCGAGATACAACTGAGCTACCTCTCGCTTCATGCCATACCACCATACGTGCTCCCTCAGGTCTCTGTACATCTTATTGGCTGTACGATGCATAGAGTACTGAGAACGATGTACTTCCTGCAGAATCTCCTCCCGAAGCTCTCCACTCGGAACACACAACCTAGAACCGTGCCTCAGCGACCCATCTTCGGCTATAGAGAAAACGTCTAGCAATCTCGCTTGCACCTGCTCCCTGATGCTCCTTAGGGCCACATCCTCAAATTATGTTAATCTGACCATGTCCATCAATGCAGACTGAATATGTAAACCCCACATCCAAATCTATGTACTCAAAATGACCACCTCGATACCCAACCTTTCCAGATCAGCCAATAGATGATGATCTGCCGCCAAATACATAGCGACTGGATACCTGCTCAAGGCATCTACAACTACGATGGCCTTTATTGGATGGTACTGCAACTGGATATCGAAGTCCTTTATCAGTTCAAGCTACCTCCTCTTTCTCATGTTCAATTCCTTCTGGGTGAGCATGTACTTCAAGCTCTTATGATCTGTGAAGATCTCAACTTACTGGCACACTCTATCCAGGATACTATACTACACTTATGGGATACTACCTTCTATTGCCTTCCTCAAATGAATGCAGGTAAATAAGTAGCATGCGGGCCTCAGTTGATTGGGACACAAGTGTCATGTGGGTAGTAGGCTTAATGTGGGTCGTGTCCATATTTTGGGTCGACAAGTTTGGGTCAAAATGGTGTCCCAATTCGAGTCGAAAATAAAAGTGACTTCGTGGGGTGAATCAAGATTGGGCCTTGTGTCAAAAAAGTCATGTGATAAAATGAAGCACAAGATGGTATGGCTGAGTAGGACACGGAGGTCATGGGTGTAGGGTGTCTTGTCTAGATCATGCATATGAAGTTTGTTTTGAGAAAACAACTAGTCTTGTGCTCCTAAATTAAAAGTCATGGCAATATGCATATGATAATCATAAATAAAAGTGGGAATGGTTAATGGCCTAAATTGATCCAAAAATTGTACGATACAAAGGTAGTACAAGAGAACGTGTTTGAATGGACATAATATATCAAAATAAAGATAATCTTGTCTACTACAAACTCATGAATCAGAAATTGACATCTATGACGCTCCAGAAATAAAAGTCACGGAAGAACATTCGTTTATCTAGGATACTCTCTCTACCCAAGTCTTAACGCTGTCTACACAATGCACTAACTCATTTATATGATACTTGGATGGTACCCCTATACTAGGTTGTTCATGTCTCTCCTCCAACTAGACACTAAACTGTTGATGCCTAAACTCATATAACACTTGAAATACTTTGCCTCTAGCTACTAGGGTACTCCTCCTATTCTGGTACCTGGTGCAACTCCTACCTTAACACTTATTAATCACTCTAGGGTTCTTATCTATATCTAATTATCAACAATCATATACAATACTTCCTAACCATACTCTAAACTATTAACACAATTACCTAAGGTCACAAACTAATTGCAAATCACCAAGCCATCACACTACGAAGAACCTAGAATAAAATGAGACTATATAAGGACCTGGACTAAATAACTGAAACTATCCCTACTCCTAAGCTAATTGATGATGGAATAGAATCTATAATAACATAAGTAAAATGATAGAGATGATATGTTACGACCCTTATCAATATACAATATGATAATCATACATGTCTGTCCAAAATCATGATACTCAGAGTCATCGCCATGCCAGTAAGCAAGGCTGCGATAAATGGTAAATTTCATAATTGGGTATACACCTCTATGATCATGTCGTCTGGGATCCTCGCCACGCCGACTAGTATGGCTACAAGAAATACCAAATCTCATAACCATGATATGTACATCCGAAGTTAGGTCCCTACGTTTCCGCCACGCCGGCTAATATGGCTACAATAAACTCCAGGTTCCATAACCAAGTAGACTTTTTACCTTCCCTGTTATTCCGTCAACATATGTTATCAAAAGATACCGCAACTCGGGCCATATAATTCATCTGGATATGGCAATCAAAATCAATGATGATACATCAAAATCAAATTCAATAACAAAGAGCAAGGGTGAACAGAAATAATAGGAAAGGATTTTAAATTGACGTTCAACCGAGATTCTCAAGGGTCGTCCCAGGAATCTCTAAAGAATCCTAAGCAAAGAGATCAATATGTCACATGATAAGATATCTTGAAGGAAGAATAATTTATTTCGAAATGCAAGGAGAGTTGTCTTGATAATCAAAAGATTAAAATTTTCCTAATATGTGATTGAGTAACTCCTATCGTAACCTAAAACCTATATCCTAAGAGGAGGCTCGTAATTGGCACTCTAACTCGAGCACCATACGAAATCGCACTAGTTGTGACTCTGACCTGCAAGGGCCACCAAAAAAACGTGTCACGACCCGTACCCTATTTAGGGGCACGAGCACGTGGGTACGTCCATCCTACGCTACAGTATCGGCGGTAGAATGCTGTAAAGGTCATCTAGAATATATAGAATCTAAGACACAATAATATAACCTGTCATCTCCTCACGGAGGAATATAATCACCACTTAATCACATAAATCTAAGAAAGATATGCACGATGATAAAGATAAGGATAAAGATGAAGTAATTAGTCTGAAATGGTGCTGAGCCACAATCCCAAGTTCAAAATTTAAAGTCATAACAAGATCCCAAATAAATACTAAAAGTCTTAAAGTATCAAGCTGGAATATAATCTAGACAAAATCTAGCTAAACTAAGTCGCTACAGGCTGTGAATCCTCTACGAGGACCGGGTCCACAGGCTGGTCCTGGTCGTAGGCTCCATCTATGCCAAACCCATAGTAGGTCGGGCAATCTGCATCTAAGTCCTCTGAAAAACAATAGAGGTTATCCTGTTAGGATATGAGCAAGTACAAACACTAACAGCAGTTCCATGTGAATTGACAAATACTATATGAGACAATTATAATGAAATACAAGATGAATGTCAAGACTGAAAGTAAAATGGTACAAGAAAACTGGATATCATGTCATGTGTGAGATATAAGATAAAACTGGAATATAAACAGTGGAAAGTATTCTGAGGTATGATGTAAACATAAAAAGAAAGTGCCATGAGATATTAGAGCGTTATGTGATCGGCTTGGTTCAAGATCAGGCTGTTCCATTTGACCGACTATGTACAGGCAGTATAAGGTCAGGCTACACCCTACGTGTGGTGAGGGTGGAGCTATGTACAAGTAATAAACAAGTAGAGGTAATGATCACATAACCTCTAATAACTCCCCATTCCCGAGTAGTATAATGACTCCAGACATGACATGTCATGACACAGAATTTGAAGAGCAGGTGGCCAGCCTACTCCCAAATTGGTGTCGACATAAGTACATGATACAATATCGAACAATGTACTTATATACCAGGTAAACCAGGAATGACATCTCATGGCGAGATTCACGTATACTAGTCCGTGTATCCTCGTGTAGAGAATCAAGTATAACACTACAACTGAATCGGATATAGTAGATATCAAAGCAATAAAAACTATCAGAGAATGTACTTGCCTGAGGTCCTGAGCTGAGAAAATTGAAACTACAACCCACTCAAAGAGCCATAAACAGTCAACTCGCACAACAGTCATCTAATGCCGAAACAGACATTACAAATGTTCTCAGAATGGTCAAATTAGCTAAAAATGCCTACACATAAGTAAAATTCTGGACACAGGGGCAAAACGGTAATTTTGGGACAAAATGGTGTCCACCGTTGGACCCACATTGCACCGAAAAATATGCCAGAACCTACAGTCTCAAAAGTCATCAAACTACATGTCTACAAGTTCGATTTGACGTGTCACACCTCGCTCCCGTAGGAGCGATCGTCCTCGCTAAGGCGTGATGCCGCACGAGCCTAGATTGCGCTCGTACAAGGCAGTTTCATAACGGCCGATTACAACGGCATCGATGGGGTCGTCGCACAGAAGTCCCAAGCAGAAATATTGAATCATGCAGCAAAAATTTAGAATGAACACCCATGAACACAAGTCATTCAAAAGAAACACTTTATTGATATTGAATACATGATTATATTTGTGGGCGCAAGGCCAAATTACAAGTCTCTCGTGCTCACTTTTTTCTTGTTTACAAGTTACTCTGCTCTCTCTCATCTCTCGATTACAATGCTTGAACCAGCGAAAGCTTCGGAAGGCGATGTCCATACATTATGTCCTGTATAAGTCTTCAATCCACGCGGCCGTACGCTTCGAATCGCCAAGGAACTTCGTGCCTCGACGCATCCAAGCGAGCTCCGCACCACGAGCTTCTACCTGTGCCTGCACATGAACACTGTGTGGGTGTCAACACTCAACTGTACTAGTGGAGTGAGCTTCTAGCCCACCCATACATAACCGACACGTTCATTTACTTTGTGCAGCTTAAACCCTTCCGATTGTCTTTCTAGTCTTGCCTTATGATCAGTTTTAAGACTTGACATCTAACCAACTCGACGTGCAACAACATGGTCGTGCTACAATACAAACGTGTATTTCGATCGAGGCAGTGCCTCATCGTGCATGAACTTGACCAAACTTGAACTCAGAACGGTAGGGTCGTGCCGTACTCTATTTAGGACCTTAACGTATTCAAGACTGTGCTTTTCGGAGGAACAACTTATGTGGACTCGGCCGTGCCAAGACTTTCACTTAAACTCAAGTTCACTAGGCCAATTTTCGTGCCAACGATTCAAATGCCAAAGACGACAACGGGACGACACGTGCAGGTCATGCCTCTAGACCTTGCTTAGACTTGTTCGTGCTTCAAGATTGAGGCCGCGTCTCGTAACATATCAAGACTTATCATGCTACCGCCTTGCGGCCTTCCTGATCGACTCATTTGCTAACTTAGACAAGACTTGTGAAACATAGTGTTGATTCTATGAATATCCCGATGCCATCTATCGTGCCAAGTACGGTGCCTATGCTGCAGTCCATTCTTAGGCCCAGACCTTGTGTTACCGACTAAACCTACATTCAAGCTCTAGACCCAAATCCAAAGGCATACATGCGGTATGTCGCTATCTGCCGACGCATCTACATGAGTGGTCACTAGCAATGTCAAGCTATTTTGGACTGGCTCGTGGGATATCGGTCTTGTCCCTACACGGGTAGCTAGCCCGAAGGCGCCGAAGTCTCCTATGCGGTTATCCAGCATCCTACTTTGAGCCGCAACTCGCTTCCCCTGGGTCGAATGATTCCGGCGCCCCGACAATCATTCGAGAAGACTACACCTTGTCGACAAGTTGTCCAATGACCATGCATACTCAACTCGATCTATCAAATCCTTCCTTAACATGACCATGCTTTTCTTTAACTCTTTCGAGACTTAACGAGACTCCCAAGCCGCGGGACCGATCTCGTGTGCGGGACTTAACAAGACTTAGCGAGACTCCCAAGCCAGGGGACCATCTCGTGTGCGGGACATACCAAGACTTAGCGAGACTCCCAAGTAGCGGGACCGATCTCGACGACAACAAGTCGTATGGATTTCTTTTGATCGTGGCATACTCTTTACTAGATCCAACGTAGCTCGTGCCTTAGACAAACCTGGTTCTATAGGCGACGCTATCGCTCAAGTCATATACTTTATACGACGAGCCTTGTTTTCAAGGGACTACGCGACTTGACAACCGCAGATAGAGCGGGACAGTGCTAGAAATGGCTTTGATAGCCCAGTACAACACTTGTCTAACTTGTTCGGGCAACGACTCGACGAGCAAGGCCTACACCGAGCTACGCATCGAGGGAACGTGCTATGCACGGGGTCGACTTGAACAACCAAGTTCGTGCCTAGACTTAGGCCAACAAGCCGTGCAAGACGACTTAACCAACGGAACATGCGAAGGCTATGCCAAGCCGTGCGGGACATGCGAAGGCTATGCCAAGCCTTGCACAACGGGACCGTGCATGCTTTATTAAGCATTCATGCAGGCGACGCCTATGACTTAGGCTAACTCGAACGTTGGGACAAAACAACGAAATCGTGAATGCTTTTCAAGTATTCAAGCGGGCGACGCCTATGACTTAGGCTTATTCGAGTGTCGGGGCAACTTAGCAACTTAAGCCAACTTCCTTCTCCCAAGCCACGGGATCGAAGGATCGAGTATCATTTGAAAGCACGCTGAACACACTTCTAAGACGGTTGTGGGACCTTTTCCAAGTTCTAGCATATTTCGACCCGTTGGGATTACTCCCTTAGCTATGTGCGTTCGTAGCTTTTAGTTTAGCCTATTTGTGCAAGTTGAAAACATTGCGAGTTATTATGTGAAGGCTAAGATAAGGCGAGTTCACCGAAACTACCCCACCTGTGCGAGGAGTCACCTCGGACGAGCGAGCCTTCGAGCAGCCGTTGTAAGGCTAAGTTCCAACGCCGTCGGCATTTCGATTCCTCCGATTTACTTTGCGGGACGGGGCACTACAACATACACCACTCTGAACAAGTCTCATCCTCGAGACTTTCCTGAAGGCAAGCCATCCTACCATTTCTATGGCCAAGACTAATCGGGCTAAGATACGGAACTATCGTACACACTTCGCCTACGCGTTTCTTCAATTCTGAGCCACGCTCGTAATATTATCAATCTTTCCTTCAACACGATTTCGAATTCTCGACACTCTTCCATTCTCCAAGTCTTATTTCCATTCAACGTATCCCTTGGCTGGATCGTGCATGCATTCCAGGCGTCCTTGAAATACATGCATTCAGGTAAACCGCATGATAGAGAATTCATCATTCTCACTCGAGTCGTATCGTGCACATACTCAGGCGTCCCTGAAATATATGCATGTCAGCCGAATCTCGTGAGCATGGTTTCCTATTTATGATTCACGCTATCCATCCATGCCAATCCTCAAGGTCAATCTTTTGATTGCTAACACTTGAAACAGGGCGTCTCGCCTAACCGCTAGGCCAATCTTTTCGAGGTTATGTCAATGTCAGGATTGGAATCATAGTTCCCCAACAATAATGCCAACACTGACCCCAATCCTAGGGTCAAACCAAAGTCGGTAGTACAGGATTTTCTACCCAAGCTCGCGTCACTCAGATTTCTAAACATCGAGCACGATCACCTATACTTATCAATGCATTCGTTGCGCGTATTCGAATTCATTCAAATTACCAACTCTAACCAATTCATGTATTCGATCACGAGGTCATCTAGCTCGACAATACATTGTACCCCAATCTCACACGAGTCCGATTATCTGTGATGGTTCATGAATCACCATGCAACGCTCCTGCGGAATAATCATTCTCATCGGGGCGTAACTCTTGTTTGAGTTTAGACTAACTCATTTTCGATACGCAGATTGGACCTACGCAATCCTCAAATTCGATCGTCAAGCACGCTAGGTCATTCTCGAGTCTACCTTCACGTCAAACCACAAGTCGAAGCAATCAGATTGCCACGCCATCCAAGTTCGATCACTCCCACTGTATGAATCACCATACCAGCGCTCACGCGGAGTGATCATCTCAAATTGGCACGATGCATGTACGAGGCTGGAGTTGCGCTCGCATAAGACAAGAATGTCGAAGTTATGGTTATCGGCGAAGCAAATCCAAATGTTTCATTTTTATCCAAGTCGAGATTTCAATTTGATAGTCGATTTGTCATTCGTTCAACTAGAAAAATCCTCGAGCCAAGTTTACCTCTTCCTCGATACAGTTCCATATCCCAAGTATAGTATCCATCGAAACAATGACATTTGCACGATCGTCATTCGTCGAGTTAGAGTACCCCCGAGTTATCGTATATCGATCTTTGATATGCCTCAATATCATCGACGATATGCGTAACTTGACGATCTTCCTTTGCGACCAATTTTGAGTCATGCGTTGATGCTGTTGTCCGAGTTGGATATTTCACAACTTTCTCGATATTTAAGATCAAGTTCAATCGCTATTCCTCAAGCTTATTTCAAGTTCGTTTGTTTAAAACTCAAGTCATATTTTATTTGCATCAATCCGATATCGTACGCGCGATCCTCTATGTTTCCTCGATCAAGACCATTCATTTTCATTCATCATTCCGAATCATTTTCTAACATGCGTTGCCCAATCACAAGTTGTCCGAACGACATCTCGTTCGGGACATTCGAAGTCACGATCAACTAAGCGTGACGCGCTCTAAGGCTTTACGCGATCGTATCGCCTCGCCGACGTACTCGTTATTATTTCTAATCTTCAATCTTCGCTCAAATGATTTCCAAGAAAATCCATACACCACTCGAATTTGAGCCATCCATTCTATTCCTCAATCATCTTCGTGTCGTTCACTATGACATCCTTCAGATTCGTTCGACGAATCTCTAGAATAATCGCCCGCGCCGTATCGACGTACTAAGTCGTTCGTACTATTTCCTCGAAATCCAAGTCAATCCTCCGTGTACGCCTAAGCGTTAACTCGATAGCATTCCTATTGATAGACAGTCTAAGTGCAGCTTCGCTCCCAACCGAGCGATACTTAATATCGCTCGTGACTCGTTTGCACCAAAAGGTCGAGGTGCACGAAACGCGATGCAACATAGCCAAAAGGCCGTGCGCATGGCTATCATGTGCGGACTATATTCGAGTTTGCACGCTCAATTGCTAAGGTCGATGTGGGACTAGTTAGGCACGCACGCGACATATTAACTTAGCATGTGTTCTCTATCGAGTCAAGTTTAACATCGTTTGGCACAAAGGCCGTTGCCTATCGATGGTTCGAATGAACGCTTGAACGAGCTTTTGAAAATATTTAGACTTATTGTATGGACATGCCGAGGGACAATCGAGAGAGAGCGTACACTTCTTTTTCCAACGAAAAGCTTTCAAAACTGAGAAATTCGACGTGAAGTCCAAGGACGTAAAGCCGTGCTCTGATACCATTATGTCACGCCCAGCTCCCGTAGGAGCGATCGTCCTCGCTAAGGCATGATGCCATACGAGCCTAGATTGCGCTCGTGTAAGGCAGTTTCATAACAGCCGATTACAATGGCGGCGACGGGGTCGTCGCACAGAAGTCCCAAGCAGAAATATTGAATCATGCAGCGAAAATTTAGAACGAAGACCCATGAACACAAGTCATTCAAAAGAAACTCTTTATTGATATTGAATACATGATTACATTTGTGGGGGCAAGGCCAAATTACAAGTCTCTCGTGCTCACTTTTCTCTCGTTTAAAAGTCACTCTGCTCTCTCTCTCATCTCTCGATTACAATGCTTGAACCAGTAGAAGCTTCAGAAGGCGATGTCCATACATTATGTAATGTATAAGTCTTCAATCTACGCAGCCGCACGCTTCGAATTGCCAAGGAACTCCGTGCCTCGACGCATCCAAGCGAGCTCCGTACCACGAGCTTCTACCTGTGCCTGCACATGAACACTGTGTGGGTGTCACTACTCAACTGTACTGGTGGAGTGAGCTTCTCGCCCACCCATACATAACCGACACGTTCATTTACTTTGTGCATCTTAAACCCTTCCGATTGTCTTTCTAGTCTTGCCTTATGATCAGTTTTAAGACTTGACGTCTAACCATCTTGACGTGCAACAACATGGTCGTGCTACAATACAAACGTGTATTTCGATCGAGGCAGTGCCTCATCGTGCATGAACTTGACCAAACTTGAACTCAGAACGGTAGGGTCGTGCCGTACTCTATTTGGGACCTTAACGTATTCAAGACTGTGCTTTTCGGAGGAACAACTTATGTGGACTCGGCCATGCCAAGACTTTCACTTAAACTCAAGTTCACTAGGCCAATTTTCGTGCCGACGATTCAAATGCCAAAGACGACAACGGGACGACTCGTGCAGGTCATGCCTCTAGACCTTGCTTAGACTTGTTCGTGCTTCAAGATTGAGGCCACGTCTCGTAACATATCAAGACTTATCATGCTACCGCCTTGCGGCCTTCCTGATCGACTCATTTGCTAACTTAGACAAGACTTGTGAAACATAGTGTTGATTCTATGAATATCCCGATGCCATCTATCGTGCCAAGTACGGTGCCTATGCTGCAGTCCATTCTTAGGCCCAGACCTTATGTTACCGACTAAACCTGCATTCAAGCTCTAGACCCAAATCTAAAGGCATACACGCGGTGTGCTGCTATCTGCGGACGCATCTACATGAGTGGTCACTAGCAATGTCAAGCTATCTTGGACTGGCTCGTGGGATATCGGTCTCGTCCCTATACGGGTAGCTAGCCCGTAGGTGCCGAAGTCTCCCATGCGGTTATCCAGCATCCTACTTTTAGCTGCAACTCGCTTCCCCCTGGCCGAATGATCCCGGCGCCCCGGCAATCATTCGAGAAGACTACACCTTGTCGACAAGTTGTCCAATGACCATGCATACTCAACTCGATCTATCAAATCCTTCCTTAACATGACCATGCTTTCCTTTAACTCTCTCGAGACTTAACGAGACTCCCAAGTCGCGGGACCGATCTCGTGTACGGGACTTAACAAGACTTAGCGAGACTCCCAAGCCAGGGGACCATCTCGTGTGCGGGATATATCAAGACTTAGCGAGACTCCCAAGTAGCGGGATCGATCTCGACGACAACAAGTCGCGTTGACTTCCTTTGATCGTGGCATACTCTTTACTAGATCCAACATAGCTCATGCCTTAGACAGACCTGGTTCTATAGGCGACGCTATCGCTCAAGTTATATACTTTATATGACGAGCCTTGTTCACAAGGGACTACGCGACTTGACAACCGCAGATAGAGCGGGACAGTGCTAGAAATGGCTTCGATAGCCCAGCACAACACTTGTCTAACTTGTTCGGGCAACGACTCGACGAGCAAGGCCTACGCCAAGCTACGCATCGAGGGAATGTGTTATGCACGGGGTCGACTTGAACAACCAAGTTCGTTCCTAGACTTAGGCCAACAAGCCGTGCAAGACGACTTAACCAACGGGACATGCGAAGGCTATGCCAAGCTGTGCGGGACATGCGAAGGCTATGCCAAGCCTTGCTCAACGGGACCGTGTATGCTTTATTAAGCATTCATACAGGCGACGCGTATGACTTAGGCTAACTCGAACGTTGGGACAAAATAACGGAACCGTGCATGCTTTTCAAGTATTCAAGCGGGCGACGCCTATGACTTAGGCTTATTCGAGTGTCGGGGCAACTTAGCAACTTAAGCCAACTTCCTTCTCCCAAGCCACGGGATCGAAGGATCGAGTGTCATTTGAAAGCACGCTGAACAAACTTCTAAGACGGCCGTGGGACCTTTTCCAAGTTCTAGCATATTTCGACCCGTCGAGATTACTCCCTTAGCTATGTGCGTTCGTAGCTTTTAGTTTAGCCTACTTGTGCAAGTTGAAAACATTGCGAGTTATTATGTGAAGGCTAAGATGAGGCGAGTTCACCGAAACTACCTCACCTGTACGAGGAGTCGCCTCGGACGAGCGAGCCTTTGAGCAGCCGTTGTAAGGCTAAGTTCCAACGCCGTTGGCGTTTCGATTCCTCCCATTGAATTTACGGGATGGGGCACTACATAACGTGATGAACCCAACCGTATGTCCAAAGTTGGATTCCGGTGGGCCATGCACAAATTCGCCCGTTAGATCGGATTACGGGCTTGCCAAAATAACGTTCCGGTTGACCTTCTCAGAATCGGACCAAACGTGGCATTCAAGACCAAAAAAATGATACGGTCCTGTTGGCACAATTTTTGTCTCGATATGACGAGCGTGCACAAAGTAATTGACAAATTTGCAAAAAGGCCGATACGGTGAATTTTGACGGATACACATCAGATTCGTCGCGCACACGCAACCAATTTGAATTCCGTCAAAGCCCACAGGTCCACAAAGTCGATACAAACCTTTCATTGCTTTTGCTTTGCGACCACGTCGCCCGGATTGACGGGACAGATGGCGTATCGGGACATTTTTTTCTAAAAATTCAGTTTTTGAAAACAGTTTTTTCTCCAACTTTACAAACCAATAAATTTATGTACAATACATAAAAATTAAATCTACAAGAAGGGTTTTGATCTTCTATATGTTTTCTACAAGTCTCTTCAGACCGATTTTGAAAACTATTAACAAGCTGGTCACAAATCTGCCATAAAATTAGGGTTTCGAAAAAGTTTCTAAACCCAGAAAATTGTGTTTTTCTCGATTTTGGAACTTTTTTTTTTGCACGTGATGCGAATCGGCATGAACTATTTGAAGGAAATTAAAGGTGAATAGGTTAGGATTATACCGGAAGAAATGGCTCGAAAATTGATCGAGCGAGCGTGGCGAAACGACGAACCGAGGTTGGCTCCGTGGTGCTCGCTGCTGCTGTCAAACATGAGTGTGCGCGGTGCTGGTTTGTCGGAAAGGTGGCGGGGGTGTGTCGTCGGAAAGGCGGCAGGACTGGGTCGTCGGAAAGGCGGCGGGGGTGTGTCGGCTAGGGTTTTGATAAAAAAAACTCTCTCTCTCAATATATAAATACATGGGGAGTCCGGTTCGGCCGAAAGAAAATGCTAGCCCAAGGGCTCGGGTTGGAGTTCTGCTTCGCTAAAGAGGGGAAAGGGTTATGGGCTTTGTACTGTGTGCGTGTGTGTGTGGCTTTGGTTTGTATGTGTTTGGTTCTTCTTTTTTTTATTCTTTCTTTCTTTCTTTATTCCTTTCTTTCTTTAATACTTTATATTATAAACATACATACATACATACATACATACATACATACATACATATACACACATACATACATACATACATACATACATACATACATACATACATACATACATACATACATACATACATACATACATATACTTACTATACATAATATTTGTATAAATAAAACCCATTAACCACTTTCCCCTTTATACATATTTTATTTAAAACTATTTTTCATTTCCTTTTTTATAAATAGTTTTATATATACACACCATAAATGGATTAATACAAAGAAATCTAGATGAAATCTTAATTTATTTATAAATAAAAACGAAATATTTTATACTCTATATTTACTAAATATATTAAAAAGTTTTATAAATAAAAACTCATCTGTACATATATATTTATTTATTTATATATAAAAACCAACCATAAATGAATATTATTTCTAAAATTTAAAATAAATATTTTGTATCTATATTTATGCAATATATTAAAAGTTTTTATAAATAAAAACTCAATAGTACACAAATACTTATCTTTAAAAATTAATTATTTAGCCACAAAATAATTGCTCTAATATTAATAACTTAAGTAAATATTTAAATAATAGTAATTAAAAAAATATAAATGACTATAATGTTCCTATCTCGGATAGTGGGGGTGACAGTTACAGATGTAACGGCTATGTGTCGAGATTCTCTCAAATAATTTTGTCCGAATTCTCTCTAAATTCTGTCTGAATCCTCCCTTTGAAAAACCTATAAATAGAGCAGAATTTCCCTCATTTCAACACACGTCTCCCTTCTCTTCTCTCTTAGCCAACTACAGTATTCCAAAGTGTTCTAAGCTCTTTTATTTTCAAATCCCAAACCAGTTACAATCCTCTAGTCAATTTGTTAGTACAATACGGTCTAGAAGTTTCAGAGTGATTATAATCAGAGGCTATATTGATGAAAGACACTTCACAATTGAAGTTGGTCGAGTTCTTTGGATTAAAGCTTGCGTTGTAGAAGTTGCAAAGACTTCGGATGAAAACTTGCGATATTTTTAATAGTAGATTCAACTGGAAGCTAGAGTACTGCCGACTGGAATAGTCCTCACAAGAGGAAAACCAATATACATCGTCGTGTTTGCGTTTTCTTTCTGATCTTTGATTTTAATTTACATACTTGTGATATGCCACGACCCGCACCTAGTGTAGGGACACGAGAAGTGGGTACGTCCAGCCTACGCCGTAGTGTCGGCGGCAGAACGCTGTCCTAGGTCACATACATCTAACAATTATAAGGTACCTGTACAATGTATACGCTCTGAATGGAGGACAATATAGAAATGTACAACTTAATCACAACTAAGGTAGAAAGTATGATAAGATAGATAGATAAGATCTGAATCCACAATAAAATACAAATAAGAGAGAGAATCTAAGTGTCTAAAATAACAACTCCACAATATCCAAACATCACAAAATCTAAGATATATACAATGAGTATCCAATTGAGATAACAACTGCAAATAAGATAAAGCCTAATCTATGGGGGTATCAGCATCTACTGTTAATAGATCCTGCTAAAGGTCCAAGTCGCTGGTGTCGTCTAAGGCTGCTCCATAGTATGTAGGACAGAACTCCTCGATGTCATCTGTAATATTTTCAACAGGTCCTGTCAGGACAGGAACGCGCACAATACATCTCAAATAGTTCATAAAAGGATAGGATAAGTAAATACGCTATAGAGTAAGATACATGAAACGCTGGAAAATATATGAAGTAAAAGAGATGACTGTAAAAAAATATCTACTATAAGTAAAGAGCTAACAGTGGCTAGTGAATTTGCACATGAGTAATCTAAGAGTTTGCACATGAGTATACTACTTTAGAAATGTTCACATGACAATTTATACTCCCCCGTACCCCAATCAATACAAAATGATCCGAATAGGTTATGTTATTGCACATGATATCACATGAAGGCCCATAAATGGATGCACATGAATGTATACATGGGGGCTCGATGAACATGAGAGTACATAAATCACAAGAGTGCACATGAATGGTAAAAGCACCGCAGTACATGAGGAAAGTGAAACGCACATGACATGCCGTAACCCGATTCTCCCGAGGGGGATAACATCTCATGAAGGGATCCATATAGTACAAATCTGTGTTAACAATGTGACAACATCAAGTAAGGTAATCTAGAGCATAAATTTAAATCCTATCAAGTATGAAACGGTCAGAGAATGTGCTCGCCCGGTATCCTGAGTATCCTATGAATATATATGTCCAAACATAGTAGATGAGTCCTAAACAGAGCAACACAGGTCACAACATGTCCAGAATGGTAATATTGAAGATTACAATGCATTCTATATGATTTCTAGGTCATCTAGGCCAAAGTCAACTCTTGGTCAATTCTGGTCAACTACACTAGTAAACTAGGTCAACTAGGTCATTCCTAGTCCAATCAGGTCTCACTAAGCCTAACCAAGCCTAGGATAGCACTCACACACAATTTCAAAGCTAACACAAGCTATCAAACACACCTTTCATATATATATACATATATACACTCAATGTATATAAAGCATACATATTATAGGCAGTCATATAAAGGCATTTATATACATACATAGGTAAGTGTCAAATGAAATATTGTGTATGTACAAGGTTAAAATGTGTGTGTCAATAAATATATATATATATATATATTTATATATATATATATATATATATATATATATATATATACACACACACACACACACACATATATATATATATACATTGCTATTTACATATATACATATATACATTCATATTTACATATATAGAGAGAGATACATACATAGATAGATTTATAGAGGGATAGGGATTTGTATGTTTGTGTGACAGGTCACTGTGTGTGTGGGGGGGATGACAGATTTGTATATGTGTGTCAGCTTGCATATGGTTCAGTTATAAAGTAACATCATTCTCATATTATCCACTCAAAACCAACCACAACATATCCAAACTAATCATATATCAATCCAAAACTCAAGTTGTATACATTGGATGAAGTTCACAATTAAAGTTCAATTTAAACTCAAGTTACAGTTATAGAAATACTCAGTTTTACAGTTTACATAGAATCCAATTATCAGTGTCACATATATAAAACTCAGGAAACAAAATCAAGATAAACCTAATCTCAGACTTCTCACCAACCCAATTCAGTTTTTTCCAGTTTCAGAGTATCAGACCTTCGAAATTAACCCAACTAGCAAAATAAAACCCACACATACAACTTAAATATAAATCATCATTTAACAGTCAAGTTATCATCTAACATTATCATTAAAAATCAAAATCAAGTCTACGAACCCAGTTCTCAAATAAAACCCGATTTCATATCAGTCCCAAAACAAATAAACACAAATTCAAATGAAAATCAATTAAACACCCAAATCAGTGTGGGCACAGGTGTCACGCATATGCATATAAGTCTAGGTGGGGTGTCAGTATCCTACCAAGTGGACACGAACGTGTCCAATCGATTTAAACATACAAAATGGACACTGTGTATCAGAACATCGTGCAGTGAGTTCGGGTCATCGTGGATATGACACACGACACTTCGTGTCATGTACTCATGTCCATAGGTAGGTGACGCATAAGGCTAAGTGTTAGGCACCCTGATATGTATCCAAGTGTCCTTGTGTCCATGCATGAAATGGGTATCAGTGCTTGTCTGCTCGTGTGTGCGCGTGTGTGTAAAATTAGTACAAGGGGAATATCGTGTCCGACTTGAATCTACTTGACACGAGGCTTGGGGGCTGACGTGTCATTCATGGCCCCCACCTCAATGCCATGTGGCAGCTGCCCATGTGGCCTATGCGAGGAGAAAAGCTCCCCGAGCAGCAGGGCACTGCCCGTTTGCTGCGAGCGTGTTCTGTCCTGTTTGGACATGGACACGGCTCAAAAATCAACTCAGTCATAGGGGAAAACATTCTACACATATAATCGACAAATCAGTTCAAAAACATTTCAAAAATATCCAAAAAAACTTATTGTGGCATTTCATCAAACACCTTCATTTAACCCATGATACGTGTTTGATACGGACACAAAATCGACACAAAATCACACAAGATCAACTCTACCACTAGGGGACTCCTAGATCTATGCAACTATGCAAGGAAATCAAGAAATAGAAGTGGTTTGTGGGGGGGGGGTTTACCTATTGAGTGTCAAACTCAATAAAAAAGCTCAATATAGGTGAATCCCTCTAGCAACTCAAAAGCCCCAAATTGCACAATAGCTGTTATTTCTCACCATAAACAGTAAATAGGCAATGATTAGATCCTAATGCAAAAGACGAGTCAAAAAGGAAGTGAAATGAAGATTTTATGAATGATTGAAAAGGGGGACAAACCTTTTTCTTGCCAAAAGTGAAAGTGGTGTAAAAAGAGGCAAGAATGAAATTGGAGAGATTAAATAGGAAGGGGGAATCCCTAGGGGGCCGGCCATATATAGGAAAATTAGAGTTAGGGTTGATGGCTAGTAAGCTATGGGCCAAGTGTAATGTCAAATTGGTTCAATCCCTTAGCTATTAGTTCAAACACCTATAACGCCTAATCTCTTCATGCAACTAAGTCCAACAAGTCACAATAGTCAAAGTCAACATTTAGGCTAGTCTCCAAAGTCTCAACTAGGAAAGGTCAAAAATAACAACCATCACTCAAACAAATCAAATTAAATTTAAAATTTCCAAAATAACCAAAATACCCTCAAGCTAAAATGTGGTAGTGACATGATGTATTATCTATGATCTTGTTGCTAACATTTTAATTAGCTAAATTTTTGCTGCCTACTCTATTTACCCACTCTAGAGTATTGTGCTTTACATTTCGTTCCTGCAGTTGGTATCAGAGCGGTTTATACTGGTAAAGAGAGGTAACATAGCTATTATATTCTTTTCTACTGTTGTTATATAGATCACTTTATCTCACACATTGCAACTGTTAAATTCACAAGTAAAGGCCAGGCCACAAACAGACCTCCACTATTTGATGGTACAAATTACACATACTGGAAAACACGCATGAGTTTCTTCTTAAAATCTCTAGATTTTGACTTATGGTTAATTGTGATTGATGGCTATAAAAAGCCTGCACGTATTCTTGTTGATGTAGAGTTGGTTGAGAAACCCCATGACAAGTATACTGAAGCTAAAAAGAAACATGCCCATCTTGACGTACGTGCTATTAACGTTTTGTTTTGTGCCTTAGACAGGACTGAATTTAACAGGGTATCTACATGCACAATATCAAAAGAAGTGTGGAAACATCTCGAAGTTACTCATGAAGGCACGATACATATCAAGGAGTCAAAAATCAGCAGACAGGAGTATGAGGCATTCACGATGAAGCCAAAAAAATCCGTCACTCAGATTTTTACAAGATTTCTGGATATTATAAATCCTCTATCTTCATTAGGCAATGAATACAATAACCACCAGAAGATTTGCAAACTTCTACGAGCTCTCACAAAGAACTGGATTCGAAAGGCTTTGACAATCATTGAAGGGAATGACCTCACTACTATGTCTCTTGGAACACTCATGGGTAAGCTACTCACTCACGAGCTAGAACTTCAAAACTTTAAAGATGTTACATCAAATAAGAAGTTGATCGCTCTCAAAGCTCAACACGAAAGATCTGTTGAAGATGATTTTGACTACAGTGACTCTGACTCTGAAGATCAAGCTCTCCTAGTAAGACTGTTCGAGAAGTTCATGAGATTCAATAGAATAACCAAAGAGCACAACAACAACAACGACAATGAAGAAGATCCAATCTGCTACGGTTACAAGAAGAAAGGACACATCAAGAAGGACTGTCCAACAACATCATCATAAACCAAGAAAAGCAACAAGTATGACAAGGGTTACCTGAAGAAATCAACATTAAGAAAATATGCCAACACAAGCATATGGCATGAAAGCGAAGCTAGCGACTCAAAAGATGAACAATCAGACCACGCTGCAAATATATGCATAACGACATTTAATCAGGTAAACACTAACCCCTTGTTTGATACATATGATGATTTTACCTTTGAACAAATAGATAATGCCTTTAGTGACCTCTTAGGTATTTACATAAAAATGCATAACAGATATCAAAATTCTAAGAAGGTACTCAATGAGTACAAAGGTGAAATAGGAAGACTTACCAACCTACTAGCTGAGGTTAGAATTAATAATAATTATAGTAAGGTAGGGAGCTCTCTTATGTTAAGTTGCAATTACACGAGACCTCAAGGCTATCCGAAGAGAAAGACAAGACCATTACCAAATTAGAGGAAGACTTACTCAAAGAGAAGAAGAGTCTTTAGCAAGCACTAATCAGGAATGATGCACTTGCTGCTTTCTACCCTAACACGTGCCACTTACCGAAACACCGGAACACAGTCAAACCCAACACTGTAAGACAAAACCCAACCAAACCTTTATCCAAGAAGACTAATAGGCATGGATTTTATTATCAATATCCAACTAAAAAACTATGACCTACCAATCATGCACAACACACTGCATCTAACACTCAATATGCTAGATGTCATTATTGTGGCATTATTGGTCATATCTCTCCTGCATATAGAGTAAGAAAGCATGTTGATTTAAAGATATGTGCATGGATACCAAAGACGAACATCTCAGGACCCTACAAGAAATGGGTACCAAATATTTTATCGGCAAATTCTTTTGTAGATGGAACACCCATCGCATGCTAGAAGCAAGTAGATTCTCGACAGCGGTTGCTCACGGCACATAACCGGTGACGCTTCATTATTCGTAACACTGTTGAAGAAGAAAGAAGGATATGTATCCTTCGGTAATAATCTTAGAAGGTATATAGTAGGTATCGGCAACATTGGTAAGGCTCTCTATCCTGTGTTTAAAGATGTATGTCTAGTAACCGATTTAAAACATAACCTACTCAGCATAAGACATTTAGCTGACCATGGTTATGGTATTAACATTGTCAAAGTCAAATGTACTATAGTTGATAGCTCAACTGGTAGTACTATCATTGAAGGTATTAGGGAAGGCAATATATATGTTTTCTATCAATTAGAGGAGGCTAACAAAGCAGGTATATGCTTAATCGCCAAGAATGATGAGAGTCAACTACGGCATATGTGACTTGGTCATGCAATTATGGACACAATTTCAAGACTATCCACAAAGATGTTGGTATGACGCTTACCAGACATCACTTTCAATAACGATATGGTATGTAGTGATTGCAAGAAGAACAAAGATACCCAATCCACTTTTAAGTCCAAGAACACTGTAAGTACCACTAGACCTCTACAATTACTATATATGGATTTATTTGGGCCTAGTAGAATTGCTAGAGGTGGTAAGTTATATGCTTTTGTAATAGTAGATGATTTCACTAGATACACGTGGGTATATTTTCTCACATGCAAAAATGTTATCTCAATTCTCCTTTTGCAAGAAAGTTCAGAATGAAAAAGGATTCATGATCACTCGTATTCGAAGTGATCATGGCGATAAATTTGAGAATGCAGAGTTTGTGAAATTTTATGACACACATGGTTATCTGCATGAGTTCTCCTGCCATAGGACTCCGAAACAAAATGGAGTTATCGAACATAAGAACATGACTCCATATAAAATGGTTGAGTTATGTTAAACCAGTTTAGTCTACCTAAATAATTTTGGGCGACAGCTTGTTATGTTCTCAATAGGATTCTAATTCGACCTAAATCGAAGAAGACTCCCTAAGAGTTATGGTTTGATAGAACACCATATGTTTATTATTTCAAAATCTTTGGTTGCAAATGCTTTATTCTCAATACTAAAGATAATTTAGGAAAATTTTACGAAAAGGCCGATGAAGGTATATTTTTAGGTTACGCGGCTAAAAGTAAAGGGTACCGAGTCTTCAACAAAAAGGACCATGATCATCGAAGAGTCAAAAAATGTTACCTTTGATGAACTGAATCAGCAGACAATCGATGATGATGATAAAAATATCAGTAAATGAAGTACAGTACTTGTAAAACCTTCAAGCACAGCACCAGCAGATCCTTCAGGCAGATCACGTACAGAACCAGAAGCCAGAACCAGCTACCTTGAGAGTTTGCCAAAAAGAATAAAATTTTTGGATGACCATCTCATGGACTTGGTAATAGGTGAGATTACCAGGGGTGTAAGTACTCGTTTCTCTAGTAGAGATATAGTTTCCTGAATTACATTTATTTCACAGCTAGAACACAAAACTATAGAAGAAGCATGTAGCGATAAGTTTTGGTTAGATGCTATGCAAGAGGAATTAAACCAATTTGAACAGAATCAAGTTTGGGAACTTGTTCACAAGCCCATGGATCATCCGGTCATTGGCATCGTTGGGTATTTCGAAATAAACTTAATGAGAATGGTTTAGTTACTTGTAACAAGGCTCGACTCGTAGCTCAAGGATACAACCAAGAGGAAGGTATCAACTACGATAAGACCTACGCCCCAGTTGTGAGATTAGAATCCATTTGCATGTTATGTGCATTTATATGTTTTCATAATTTCAAACATTTTCGAATGGACGTTAAAAGTGCTTTTCTTAACGGTTTTATTAAAGAAAATTTTTATGTAACTCAACCTCCAGGTTTTGCTAATTTCAAAAACCCTGATCATGTTTTCAAGTTAAAGAAAGCCTTATACGGTTTGAAACAAGCCCTTTATGCTTGGTATGATCGTTTAAGCTCTTTTCTACTTGATAACTGTTTTACAAAAGGCAAGGTTGACATTACACTATTTATAAAATCGTTTAATGGAAATCTTCTTTTAATTCAGATTTATGTTGATGATATTATCTTTGGATCTACTGATGAATCTCTTTGTCAAGAATTTTTAAAGTGTATGCAGAATGAGTTTGAGATGAACATGGTGGGATCACTCAAATTCTTTCTTGGACTGCAAATCAAACAAACCAACAATGGGACATTCATAAATCAAGCCAAGTACACAAAAGACTCACTAAAGAAGTTCGATCTAGAAATAATCAAACCCCTTGACACTCCGATGGAAACTTCAACCAAGCTTGAATTGATGAACAAGGCAAACCGATCGACATACGTAAGTATCGAGGTATGATTGGTAGTTTACTTTAATTAACTGCTAGTCGCCCTAATATAATATTTAGTATTTATTTGTGTGCTTGTTTCCAAGCTAACCCTAAGGAATCACACTTGTGTGCAGTTAAGCAAATCTTTCGATACCTTAAAGGTACTTCTTATGTTGGCTTATGGTATGCCAAAACCACATCCTTTGACCTAACCGGTTACTCGGATGTTGATTTTACTGGATGCAAAGTAGATAAAAAAGTACTAGCGGCACGTGTCATTTCCTAGGTAAGGCTCTAGTCCCTTAGTTTAGCAAGAAGCAAAATTTTGTCGCTTTATCAACTACTGAGGCTGAGTATATCGCCGCAGGACGTTGTTGTGCACAAATTTTTTAGATGACTCAAACCATAGAATTTGGTTTACAGTATTCACACATACCTATTTTCTGTGAAAACACTAGTACTATTAATTTGACAAAGAATCCTGTATGTCACTCTCATACTAAGCGTATTGAGATTCGACATCATTTTCTTAGAGATCATCAAACAAATGGAGATATAGACCTTGTATATGTAGACACAGAGAACCAACTGGCTGATATCTTTACAAAACCATTAGTGAAAGATCGTTTCAATTATTTACGTCGAGAATTAGAAATTTTAGATGTCAATAATATTAATTAATTTTTTCTTATTGATTACTTTTCAATATACAAAATTATTTTCGATACAAGCCTACAAAAGGTCTGTCTGTCACCATGGCAACCTTTAAAGCGAAACAGTACTTAAGCGTTCCGCGGTGAACCTCTGTTAGTTGTGACAGTACTCCTACAGCTAATCTGAGATAGTAGATGTATAACAAAATTTAATTCATAAAATAGCCTAAATTATATTAATTAAAATTTAAAATAACTAAACTTGGAATTAAATAATTGAAAAGGATTGATGAATATAAAGTGGCATTCCATTTAATTCTACTAAAAAATACCTCAACAGAACCCCGTTCGTACTCTGACCGAATTCGGTACGAGTTTTGTTGTTGTCGGGTACTTTTAAGTCAAAATCAAGTGTACCCCTCCTACTCATCTCCTCAAAAACCCTCAAATCATATCAAGCATCCGCGCCCGAACCTCCAAACCCTAATTTTTCTTCAACCCATTGCTCTCAACTCTTTTGGAGATTTCAATCCAAATTTTGGATTCGTGTGGAGTATCTCGTTCTCTTCCATATATTCAAATCTTAGAAGGTATAACCTCCTCCTTGTTTTGTTTCCATTTCACAATTTTTTATATTTTTATAAAAATAATGCCTATGAACTTCAATACCTTCAAGAGGAACAAGACGGCGACTAGTGAAGAAGCCTTGTCTTCGGATCCAATCTATGAATCCCTCTTTTCACTCGTCCAAACGGACGATGTGGCGTTTAATGGGTTTTTCTTCCAAGCCCATGATCAATCGCTATTATGGTATGCAGATTTCTCGATTCGCAACGTATGCCTCGGCGATCCGATTAATTGGATTATCTTTCCGTCCCATCGGACATACTTTGAAGCATTAGGATTGCATAATCTTGTTACTCATTCATATCCAATTGCAACTAATGATGTTCGTTTATTTTACTACAATTGGACTCTTGACACTTTTATTGTTAAAAGTCATATCTTCGGAACCGATATTCAGTTCAATGATGTCGACTTAGCAAAAATCTATGATATTCCAAAAGAAGGTGCTCCGCTAAATGATATCACAGAATTTGAATTTCCCGTAGGTACGACCTTAAACAACTTTAAGAAAGAACTTTATTCTCCTGGTCGTCTTTATTCTGGTAAGTTCAAAGCTTCTAATTTGAACTTATTTTTCTATGAATTACATCACATCGTCTTCTCTACTATATTGTTCAAATCTACTTCAAAGGACGATGTGACTACCCTTGAGATGTTTGACCTTTGTCATATTCATAAGGGTATCATATTTTTGTCCCCAAGACTAACATTCAGATGATGGGTCATTGTCGCTAAAGGAACAGAAACCTTGCTTACGCGATGAACCTTCCAATCATCTTTCAGCATTTTAAGATTTATTTACCCACTTGTACTTATGACTCTGAGCCCAACTATCTCAGCATTTTCGTCGCAGCGCAGCTGTTCCTCCTGCTCCTCCTACTGCTCCACCTCTACCTCCACAGGACTATCCTATGTCTTATGAGGGTATTCACCCGCATCTTTCTAATTTGGGAGCATTTATTTCTGATACATCGAGGGAACGTGATCTCCAAGATGCCAGTCGGTTTCAGGCTCTCGTAAATTTTTTTACGGATCTACGATTTTCTCAAACTGGTCATTCTGCTAATTCTCTTCCCCAAGATCCAGTTGTATCTGGCTACCACTATGAGGATGATGTGGTTCATTACTTCTTTGAGCTCGGTAACACTTATGACTGGTACCGTGGTTCTGGTGCTACTCCACACCCTTCTGGTGCTGGCACTTCTGAAGCTGGTCCATCTGGACATGGTGGCGATGTTAGCACTGATGATGATGATTCTGAGGTTTTTTGATCTAGACGTTATGTACCTTATCTAGGTGTTATCTAGTTAGACTTTATTTTGTCTATATATGCTTGGAAATGCTTCGAAATTCTAAGATAGTACTCTCTTTATTTTATCACTGAGACTTTTATTGATGAGTTGATGTATTTGGAACATCTAGTTACTATTCTCTTATTAGTATGCATTTCAATGTGTATCGTACTATCCTCTCTTATACTATGTATGCATTTTTTTGTAGCACTATTTCTTTCAGTTTATGTTTCTTACATAAAACTGCATGTGAAATACATGTTATTCTATTTTTTTGTATTTCTTATGAAGTTACGTGTAGGCAGCTTTAGAGGGAGATGAATAGAGTTTGTGTCTAAAATAACCAATTAAAAATTAACTCTATGCCAGTCCAGAAGCAACTACCAATATAATAAATAATCAGATTAGTAATTCAAAAATAAAGAGAGATTAGAAGAGCATACGCAAACACAGCAATATAGCCTAGTTTCCCTCGTGGAGGACTTGTCCAAGCCTAAGAACTCTCACTCAGGATTGAATCCACTATTTGTGAAATAGGGTACATATACATGCCTTTACTCAGAAGAGAACGCCAACTTCTTACAACTTCGCAGAGGCAAAACTTGGAATTGTCCAAGTGACTTCTTTACAACTCTTGCACAGTAACTTCTAGCTGAATTGCACTGAGCACCTTGGGACTTAGGAAGTTTTTATGGCTAGTTGATTGGAAGAGTAAGGCTTAGAATGAATTAGGCTTAAAAGATTGAGAGTGAGAGATCATTTGAAATGAGAGAATACAAGCCCTATTTATACTGGTCAGGGGATACAGAATTCGGCCAGAATTTTGTCCCAAATATTCAAAAATTTGAACGTTGGACAGCTAGTATCATGGTATTCCTAAAAATTAGGTTCCTGAAAATTAGGGGGTAGAGTTCGGACCGAGTTCTGTCTGAGGCAGAGTGCGGCCCGAATTCTGTCTACCTTGAGCCCGAAAGTTTGTATGGGCTAGATTGGTTTGGTTTGGTTCAAGGATTGTTTTGTTTTGTATGATGGAGTTTGGAGAAGTAAGTCTAGGGGTTGAGATGACTCAGTACAACTCAACGTACATGTTCCTAGACTCAGTAAATTGAAAAATTAGAGACTGAGCAGAAGTACCTTTACAATGTAACAACTTTGTCGATGGCGTTCGTCTTAAACTTGATACGTTCTGTCTTGAACTTGATGTGTCGTATTGGATCATATCAGATATCATTTTGTTAATTCTCTAAATAAGGTTGACTATGATCCAGTTTGTGTCAACAATCTTCCCCATTTTGATAATTGATAAAATGATATTTGTATGTCGCAACATTCATACCAAGATACGTGTTGAAGGGAGTAAAATAATTTGAATGTATGAAGTTGCTCCCCCGCAAATAGATATGTCGGCTCCCCCGCAAATAGATATTTTTGTTTTCATCCAGATACAAAGTTCTTATCCAAGCACAACACAATTCAAAATATCATATCCAATATCACATCATATACAAGATCACATCAAATATCTATTATTCTCCCCCATTGTTACTTAGCAAAATGTAGCATAGCTCCCCCGTAAAGAGATAAAATATAAACAAAGTGAAGAGAGCAATCACACAACATTAACCATAACCAAATTTTAATAGAGACAACTAACAGTTTTGATAATCTAAAAGAAAGAAACTCGCAGTCATACATATAAAGTGAAATAAAAACATAGTAGAAATAGTACTAAAGTCATGAAATGATAAACTACAAAGCATAACTAAAAAGCATCAGTAGCATCATAAAGTAGTAGACCACAACCATCATGGAGCAGATAGTCTAAAATTGGAAAATAGTTGATTTTATTGGCCATAAAATAAGTAGAACATTTGACAGACTTGTGAATCATTATTCAGTATATGTGAATCGTCTCAGGTTAACTGTAGGTTCCCAGCTAGCGATAGTCTGGCAATGTCTTGCTTAGGCTTTTACGCCTTGTTGATAGAAGGACCCTTTCGGCTTGTACCCAAAATAATGCAACATATACAAATATGATTTAACAAGTATTTGTACAGGTAAGACTTATCGTATAACCTTTTCATCCAAGATTTCAATTCTCGACGAACAAAGTTGAAACGCTCTTCGGCAAGTGGTTTTGTAAAAAAGTCTAGTAGCTAATGATCAGTATCAAAAAACTCTATATTAATAGTGCCTTGCAATTGATGATCTCGTAGAAAATAGTGTCGTATCTCTATGTGCTTAGTGCGTGAGTGACATACTGGGTTCTTTGTCAAGTTAATTGCAGTAGTGTTATAACAGAATATTGGAATATGCTGAAAAGATAAATTATAGTCAATTAGGGTTTGCTTCATCTACAAAATCTGAGCACAACAACTTCAAGCAGCTATGTATTCAGCTTCTGTTGTAGATAGTGCAACAGAGTTTTGATTCTTGCTAAACCAAGACACTAAACCTTTACCTAATAAATAACACGTATTGCTGGTACTTTTACGGTCGACTTTGTATCCAGCATTATCGGCATCGGAATAACCGATCAAGTCAAAGGATGTGGTTTTGGGATACCACAAGCCCACCGTAACAGTATCTTTGAGGTATCGAAAGAGACGCTTAACTGCGGTCATGTTTGATTCCTTAGGGTTTGCTTGATAGCGAGCACACAGGCAAACACTAAACATGAAATCGGGATGACTAGCAGTTAAATAGAGTAGACTACAATTATACCTCGATACTTAAATTGATCGACTGGTTTGCTGCTTTCATTAGGTTCTAATTTATGTATAGCCATCGGAGTACTTATTGGTTTGATGTTGTCAAGATCAAATTTTATCAACATGTCCTTTGCATACTTTGATTGGCTGATGAAGACTCCTTATGAGTTTTGTTTGACTTGCAATCGAAGGAAGTAGTTACGATCCCCCATTATGCTCATCTTGAACTCATTCTGTATACACTTGGCAAATTCTTGTTATAATACCTCATTAGTAGAACCAAAGATGATGTCATCTACATAATTTTGCAATAATAGAATTGTGTCATCAATTGATTTTATAAAGAGTGTCGTGTCAATCTTCCCTTTTGAAAAATGCTTTGCAAGTAAGAAAGTGCTTAGGCGTTCATAACAAGCACGAGGGGCTTGTTTGAGTCCGTAAAGAACTTTCTTAAGCTTGAAAACATGATCATAAAACTTATAGTTTTCAAAACCAGGTGGTTGCTTTATGAAAACTTCTTCTTTAATAAAACCATTTATAAAAGCACTTTTAACATCCATTTGAAAGAGTTTGAAATTTTTAAAAATTTGCAAAGGCACAAAGCATGCGGATTGATTCAAGTCGTACAATAGGAGCATACGTCTCATCGTAGTCGATACCTTCCTCTTGGTTGTATCCTTGAGCTACTAGATGTTCTTTGTTACGTGTGATTGAACCGTCTTCATTAACTTTGTTATGAAAGACTCATTTAGTACCAATTATCGATGATCAACAGTTTTAGGAACAAGTTCCCAAACATGATTTCTTTCGAATTGGTTGAGTTCTTCTTGCATTGCAGATATCCAAAATTCATCAGAAAAAGCTTCTAAAATATTTTTGGGTTCTATTTGAGAAATAAATACAGTGCTAGCTATAGAGTCTCTAACAGATGAACGAGTACTTACTTCTTTCGATACCTCGCCTATTACCAAGTTTTTTGGATGTAATAGTGTGAAACGAAACTTATTTGGTATGCCTTTCAGAGAACTGGTTCCAAGTGTTGTATCCATAGGTGTAGAAGTTGATAATTTGATGTGTATGTCATCATCATCATCGGGAATAGCATCTGTACTATTATTCTCATCAAAGGTTACATTAGCAGATCCTTCAACAATTATATAGCGTTTGTTGAACACTCTGTATCCTTTACTCTTGGCAGCATAACCAAAAAAATACCTTCATCAGCTTTGGCATCAAACTTGCCTAAGTTATCTTTGGTATTCAGGATAAAGCAGCGACAATAGAACACTCAAAAATAAGAAATAGTTGGTGTTCTACCGAATCAAAGTTCAAAGGGAGTTTTCTTCGAAATAGGTCGAATCAAAACCCTTTTCAAAACATGGCATGCTGTACTTACAGCTTCTGTCCAAAAATATTTTGTAAGTGAAAATTGATTCAACATAACTCTAGCCATATCGCCAAGAGTCCTATTCTTTTGCTCCACAACACCATTTTCTTGTAGAGTTCTAGGACTTGAAAATTCATGATTAAAACCATTTGAATCACAAAACTTTTTAAAATCGGAGTTTTCGAATTCGCCGCCATGATCACTTCGGATTCGAATAATCATGAAGCCTTTTCATTTTGAACCTTTTTAGCAAAAAATTTGAAAACAGAAATAATATCACTTTTGTTTGAAAGAAAGAAAACCCAAGTAAATCGAGAAAAGTTATCAACAATCACAAAGGCGTAGAGTTTTCCACCAAGACTGGCTACTCTACTAGGATCGAACAAATCCATATGAAGAAGTTAATTATAGTTGCAAGGGTCTAGTAGTACGTACTTACAAAGTTGATAGATTTAAATGAGAATTTAGTCGCCTTATTTTTCTCACATTCGTCACATACCGTATCCTTTTTTAATGTGATATCCGGTAGTCCTCTTACTAGCTTCTTGGTTGACAGTCTTGATATGGTATCCATGTTTGCATGTCCAAGATGCATGTGCTATAGTAATCTTTTGTCCTTGTGAGCGTAGAGGCATCTTCCTGCATTGTTAGTATCTTTCGAGAGATAAAATATATAGATGTTATCTTCCCTTATCCCTTCAAACATGATGTCTCCAGTTGATCTATCATATATAGAGCATTTAGTTTTTCCAAAGTTAATATCATATCCATGGTCAGCTTGATGACTAATTCTGAGCAATTTATGCTTTAACTATGTTACTAAATAGACATCTTTAATGACGGAAGAGGGAGGATTGCCAATAGTATCCTTCTATGATATAATATTTCATATTATTGCCGAAGGATATGTATCATTCCCTTTACATCGATAGTGTTGCGAAAAGATTTGTATTACCAGTCATGTGTCACGAGCACCCACTATCGAGAATCCATTTGCTTCTAGAGGATGAAGGAAGGTCTACCTACACCACGAGTAGATGTGACCTTTGGTACCCAAATTCTTGAGCGTCCTCAAAGGTTAGTCTTCGGCACCCATGCATATAGTTTTAAATCATCTAGTCTTCTAATTCTATACTGTGGTGATGTGTATCTATGTTTACCACAGTAGTGACATATAGCATGTATTTTAGTGTTAAGTGCAGGATAATAGTGATGTCTATGTGTCGTGTTGTATGAGAATGTGTGTTCATAAAAGTATGTCTGTGTGTGACATGTGTGTTTGTGGGTGTTTGTCATGCTGCATGTGAATATGTGTACATAAAGGCATGTCTGTGTGCAACATGAGTATATGTGTCTTTCTTGTGACTTGTATTCTTGTATTGAGCAATCTTTTGTCTTGTATACATGTTGTGACTGTGAGATTGGGTTTGGGGCTGAACAACTTGTTTTCCTAGTCTGATCTTTAATCTTTTAGAGGCATTGTACATATCATCATGCTTAGCAGTTAGGGCATCAATTCTTACAACAACAATATTATACTTCTTTTTCTTGTCTGAGAGTTCTTTATTGAGTGCTGTAATATCACATGTTTGTTTCTCAATACGAGATTCGGCATCGTGTAAGCTTAATTTAAGCTTGGATACCTCCTCAGTGTTCTCCATGGGTGGTGTGTCTCTAACATTATCAAGCAAGCATGAAAGTCTATGAATCTCAACTTCATGAGTCTTGATCTTATCCTTTAAATGTTTATACTTTCTATGTAACTTCTTGTGATCGTCAAGTAAGTCACTAAAGGCATCTCCAAGTTCATCAAAGGTAAAGTCATCAAGTGGATCACTTGTTACCATTTCGGACGTTGCCATTAGGCTGACGTTTGCAGTATCTAGGGGAGTATCTTCTTCTTCTTCTGAGTCGCCGCCTTCGCTTTCATGCCAGATTCTTATGTTTGCATACTTTCGAAAGGATGGCCTCTTGTATGATCGTTTATATCGGCTCCCTTTTTTTGTTGCAGGGCAGTCTTTTTTGACATGCCCTATTTTCTTACAGTCGAAACATATAGTCTCTTCATCATCATCCTTGTGTTGTTCCTTCTTCCTTTGGTTGAAACGTATAAACTTCTTGAAGTTGCGAACCCTTAGCGCTTGATCATCACCATCGGAGTCATCATCGTCTATTTTTTCTGGACCAGCCTTTCGACGATAAGCTTTTAAAGCTGTTTCTTTCTCCTTTGGAGCTATTTTTCAAAGTCCTTGAGGTCGAGCTCATGTGTCATTAGTTTGCCCACCAGAGTTTCCAGAGACATGGTGGTGAGATAATTGCCTTTGACGATTGCTGTGGCTTTGGGGTTCCAGTTCATCGTTAATCTCCTTAGCACCTTGCGTATCTTCTCATGGTTAGAGTAGTACTTACCGAGAGAAGAAAGAGGGCTGACGAGGTCGAGGAATCTAGTGATCATTTGTTTGATCGTCTCATTGGGCTTCATCTTGAATGCTTCATACTCCGGTGTTAGTCGACTAATTTTTGATTCCTTGACTTGTGTGGTTCTTTCGTGAGTCACTTCTAGAAGCTTTTATACTTCGTTGAAAGTGGAACACGTAGATACCCTGTTGAATTCAGTCATATCTATAGCACAGAAAAGAGCATTAATATCCCTAGCATCTTGACTAGCCTGTTTCTCTTCTTGATCAGTATATTTGTCGTAGGGTTTCTCTATGAGATTCCCCTCAACAACAATTCTAGCAGGCTTCTTATAACCATCTGTGACTATGGTCAATAAGTCAAAGTCTAGAAATTTCAGATAGAAACTCATTCGTGACTTCCAGTAGGTGTAGTTGGTTCCATCAAATAGGGTTGGCCTATTAGTGGACTGTCCTTCACCATAGTTAGTCAAGATACATTATGTGGTTGCCATGGATCGTCTCTAGGATGTTAATCCTTTATCAAGAGAATAGAGCTCTGATACCATTTGAAGTTACAGGTAGGCAACTGTAGAGGTGGGTGAATAGAGTTTGTGTCAAAAATAACCAATTAAAAATTAACTCTATGTCAGTCCAGAAGCAACAACCAATAGAATAAATAATTAAAGTAGTAATACGAAAATTAAGAGATATTAGAAGAGCATACGTAAACACAGCGATATAACCTGGTTTCTCTCGTGGATTAATAGTCCATGCCTGAGAACTTTTGCTCAATATTGAAATCCACTATTTGTGAAATAGGGTACACACATGTGCCTTTACTCAGAAGACCACGCTAACTTCTTACAACTTCACAGAGGCAAAACTTGGAATTGTTTAAGTGACTTCTATACAACTCTTGCACGGAAACCTCTAGCTGAATCGTACTGAGCACCTTGGGGCTTAGGATGTTTTTGTAGCTAGTAGATTAGAAGAGTAAGGCTCTTAGAAGATTGAGAGTGATAGATTATTTGAAATAAGAGAATTCAAGCCCTATTTATACTAGTCAAGGGAGGCAGAATTCGGTCGAAATTATGTCCCAAATATTCAAAAATTTGAACATTTGACAGCTAGTAGCATGGTGTTCCTAAAAATTAGGCTCCAGAAAATTAGGGGGCAGAGTTCGGACCGAGTTCTACCTAAGGCAGAGTTCGGCTCAAATTTTGTCTACCTTGGGCCAGAAAGTTTATATGGGCTAGCTTGGTTTGGTTTGGTTCAGGGATTATTTTGTTTTGTATGGTGGAGTTTGGAGAAGTAAGTCTAGGGGTTGAGATGACTCAGTACGACGTAATGTACATGTTCCTATACATTTGCTATGTAACAACTTTGTCGATGACATCTGTCTTGAACTTGATACGTTCTGTCTTGAACTTGATGTGTCGTATTAGATCATATCAAATATCATTTTGTTAATTCTCTAAATTAGGTTGACTGTGATCCAGTTTGGGTCAACATCTTCAACGTTTGTTTCTAATGCATTAATTACGGGGGAGCTTCTCTCATTGCAATTATTTTGCTAAGTGACAATGGGGGAGAAATAGGATCTTCCAACGTATGCAAGATAGAAGAATTATTTTTTTAGGATATAGTACCATACAAGCTGAACATACAAGCTTAACAGCATTATAAATTTTGATTCTTTTCAAATCAAAAAGATCGAGATGTTATATACGTCAAGGTTTGTCAATTATCAAAATAGGGAAGATTGTTGGCCCATTGGTTATGGTCGAATCTGATTTTAATAATTGATCTAACCCTGTCTCGATATAAGGGCAACTTGGACGATTGCTGGGAATTGCTACCTTTTCGTTCAAGACTGAAGTTGTTTTGCCACATGAGTCAGTATTTCATATTCAATATAATTTTCATATTTTATTGAGTTTAGGAATACGATGTACACCGAGTCGTAGTGGCAGATAGGCTATCCCAAAACGTTTTCAAAATATCTTTTGTTTTGAAAATAGCCCATTTTATAAAAACCTCCTGACGACTTTTAAAATTTTCAAAAAGACCAAAAACTAATTTACAAAAAATCCCAAAAATCAAACTCTGGACCCCAGGAGAATTCGGCCCGAGTTCGGTTAGTGTCCGTTGGATTTTGAACTTGGCCATCCCGCAGTTACGGATGTAATGGCTATTTGATGAGATTCTCTCAAAGAATTCTGTCTGAATTTTGCCCAAATTCTGCCCGAATTCTCCCTTTGGAAAACCTATAAATATAGAAGAATTTTCCTTATTTCTGCACACCTCTCTCTTATCTTCTCTCTAAGCCTACTACAGTATTCCAAAGTGTTCTAAACTATTTCATTTTCAAATTCCAAGCCAGTTACAATCCTCTAGTCGATTTGCTAGTGCGGTACACTCTAGTAGTTTCAGAGTGATTGTAATCAGAGGCTTGATTGAAGAAAGACACTTCACAATTGAAGTTGGTCGAGTACTTCAGATCAAGGCACGCATTGCAGAAGTTGCAAGGACTTCGGATGAAAAATTGCGGTATTTTTCCATAGTGGATTCAACTGGAAGCTAGAGTTCTTCCGACTGGAATAGTCATCACAAGAGGGAAACCAGTATACATTATCGTGTTTCGTTTGCTTTCTAACCTCTGATTTTTATTTACATACTTGTGATATATTATCTGTGATCGTGTTGCTAACTTTTTAATTAACTAAATTTTCGTTGCCTACTCTATTCACCCCCTAGAGTATTGTGCTTTATATTTTGTTCCTACACAATGTACGATAAACCAGTCTCTAATCATGACCAATATACGATAAACAAGTCGCGATCACGACTTATGAACAATAACTATGAATCTGGACTTAAGGAACACAATCATGATCATGAAACACAATCACTTGTCAAATCGTGTCATAATATGAAACATGTCATGACAGAAAAATGTTGCATTTATAATGTATTGAGAAATATAAGTAAGGAGGTCACTAACTAATGACAATATCTAATTATTAAGAATAAGCAAATGCCAAACTAATTACTAAAGTTCTCCTTCCTAAAGGGTGGCCCACACAATATTTTCCAACTAAAATCTAATGAATACCTAAAAGTCCAAAACCAGCAATACATTGGATAAAATCCACATGAGCCCACCGTCACTCCTATTTTTTTCTGGGCTAATCCTAAGCCGACAGGCACATGGCCCAAAACTTTGTTGTCCCTTTTTCCTTTTTTATTTTTCATTTCTTTTCTCAAACCTTTTTCCTATTTCTTCTCTGAACTCAACCTAAGCCCACTTGCCATGGGCTTGAACCGGCCTAAGCAACTACTATACCTAATACTTAACCCTAATCCAACACTCTCCCTCTCTCTCTCTCTCGTTACTCACATATAGCAACCATTTTAATCCTAATTCACAACCGTTCTCTCTCTCTCTCTCTCTCTCTCTCTCTCTCTTTTACACTCAATCTCATCGCAACCTTTTCCTAACTTTAAAATCCTACTCTCTCACTCTCACAACCATTCCTCCCCCAAATGAAACCCTAAAAAAAGAAAGATGAACGAGGAGAAGGAGAAGGCAAAGAACGCACAACGGGAAGGTGACGCACCAGGTTACGATGGTGGACAGAGGCGAAGGCCTAGCATTGCAGATCTGGTGATCCGGTGGCGCGGCAGCACATCGAGAACAAAAGGTGATGGTGACGCTGCTTTGAAAGGAAGCGGCGAGGAGCTCGTCGGGATCTGGTGAAGACACGGCGGCGATGAATAGCCAAGAAGGTGCAGGGTCCAACGAGAGGGAAAGCGGAGACTCGCGAGGAGATTGGGGCAGATCATGAGGAGTAAAGCTCGATGCTCGAGGAGTGAAGCTCGACGCTCGATAACACGATGACCAAGGATACTTTGGTGAGGTCAGTGGTCTCTTGAAGAGGAGCAGAAATGAAAAAGCGGTTACGGTTCTTCACAGCGAGGATCTCGACCCCAGTGGAGAAGAACTCCGAAGAGCAAGGGATCGAGGCGGGCAGAAACAGAACGGCTCCGGCAACCGCAACGGTGGTGAGGCGGCGAAGACGACTTCAGAAAGCAGCGGCGAGGCGGACCAAGAATCGGCGGTAGTAGAATGACAAACTTTGGGCATGGCGATGGTGGCGAGCAGATCAGTAGGGTTAGGGTTAAGGTTTCTGATAGTGTCAGTGTGTCCTGTATCCAGGACACAATTGTATCAATTGTATGGGTGTGTCCTATGTCGAGGACACATAAAGACACTAAGGTTTGGGAATGATGAATTGGAATGGTGGTGTGTCCGTGTCCTCGGGGTCGGACCCGTGGACATAAAGAAGATGATGTAATAGCTAGAAACTAATGAAATGGATGTGGACAAGGACACAATCAGGACACGGTCATTAGGACCTTATAGGGATTTAGAAATAATTAGCACTAATTGGGATTAGCCCTATTATAGGCTTGGTAGGCCCAAGAATCACATGGGCTAGGAATATTCCTGAATTAGTTAGTTGTAGCTAACTAAAGAACACATGCTAATTAATTAAGAGCATATGTTAATTAATCATATGCCTAACTAATTAATTCTAGAAAGTCCTCACTAATCATATGGCTAAAAGCTATAGAAAAATACCTAAACTAATTATCCTACCATGATATTTACAAGAATTCCTCTCCACTCTCAAATATGGATAAACCACCCCACTTATAAATAATTACAGATTTGCTACTCCCTCTTCATGAGTTCCTAATTAGCCATCCTCTTATCCTGAGATTATTAAAATGCCACTAGTAATTTTTTAAAATAGAAAAATATTAAACCAAGTATTTATTTAAAATAATCTCAAATTAAACTTAGAAAATAATACAAAATTCAAAAATAAGATTTTTTCGGGATCGGTAGTTACAAATATATCCACCTTAGGAAAATTTTGTCCTTGAAATTTCAAATAGCACGATTAGGCACGATTAAGAATACAGAAATAACATGAAGATCAAAATCAGTTAGGCACAATGAACATTTAAGGGAAGAACCTATCTGGCACGAGTAGAATTAATCGGATATAGAAATTGAAAATAGCACGATCAATAATGATCAAAAATTAGTCAGGCACGAAGCGAAACAAAATATAGTTACGACTAGGCACAATTATTATATACAAGGATTGGAAATAATTTAGCACGATTAAGGTAATTAAATACAGAGATTTGAAAATAGCATGATTAATAATGATCAGAAATAGATACGAGGAAGAAATGAGATTTAGTCATGACTAGTATAATTAAAGACATCGAGGCACGATCGTCGAAGCACGATCAAAATAGAAATTTAGGCACGACCGAATTATAGCCAAAATACTAGAGTCATGGTTATATTAGAATCTAATCATGATTAAGATCACATTCAAGACCAAAATCATTTGGCACGGTTATATAGTCATGGCGAGCAAATCACTTGGCCATGACTAAGAATAGTCAAAATCATCTATGATCGATTACAAAATCAAAGTCATGTATATACGATCAAGAATCAGAATTTAGGAACGATCTATTTGTATAACCCTAGAGGGGGGTGAATAGGAAAATAAAATAATTTAAACACAAGAAGCTATATTACTGAATTAAAAAGAAAGAGTGAGAAAATTAAACACGCGATGTATCCTGGTCTCCTCCCTAGAGGCAATCCAGTCCCGGAACTCTCTCCGGCTTAAATCTACTATTGAGTAAAATAGTACACACGACTTTGGATTCGAAGAACTCGCCAACTTCAACACGAGTTTGGATCCGAAGAACTCGCCAACTTCTTACACACGAGTTTTCTTACGAAGGCTCACCAACTTCAAAAGGAAAGGAAGAGAACTGTTGATCTTCTAACACTTGAAAATCGAAAAGTACAACTCTTGAATACTCTAGCACTTTTGGATTAGATGACAATTAAAAGCTTGGGTAGAGTAGTAATGGTGGAGCTCTTGGTTATTGAGAAATTTATGGCTTAAGTGGATAGCCTTCAAGAAAGATAAGGAATCCATTTATATAGAAAACCAAGAGTAGGTAGCATTTAATGCTCCTGAATATAACCCAGACGGCATACCATCGATATGGACCGACATGCCGTCGGTATACCGTTCTGAACAGTAACGATAATAATTATTCCAATGGGGAGCATTTAATGCTAGCAATTAATGCTAGTATTCGTCCATTCAAAAATCAAATTAGATGAACCGGTATACCGTCGGTATGTCGTGGTATGCCGTCGGTATACCGATGTTCGTCACAGAACATATTGTGTCTAACAAAACGGTATACTGTTGTATGTCGTCGTTATATCGAAGTTCGTCACAAAACATTTTTGTGGCGAACAAAATAGTATACTGTCGGTATGCCGTAGTATACCGTCGGTACGCCGATATTTATCACAGAACATTCTGTGGCTCACAAAACGGTATACCGTCGGTATGCCGTAGTATACCGTCGGTACGCCAATATTTGTCACAGAACGTTTTTTGGCTCTCAGAATGATATACCGTCGGTATACAGCGGTATACCGTCGGTATGCCGTTCTTGTAGACATTAATTTTTTTACTAAAAATAGAAGAGCTTTTCATTTTGTCATCCAACCTTAGGTGTTTACAGACAGACCTAGACCTAGTACAGACTCGATATCTTGAATCTGTTGAGAGCCGTCTTTAAGGATCGCTGGCCTTTTCTTCAGTCTTCTTTTAGAAATATCCATAAGGCTTTGATGACTCGGCTTGAATGGATAGACTTTATGTAGTGGAGCTTTTGAAAGATTATCTATCTGAAATACTGAGAAAACTAGACTACGAAGATACTATTAATGTTATCAAAATAAACTGTGCCAACAATCTCCCCCATTTTAATAATTGACAAAATAGAGAGATAGAAACTTCAGGGAGTGCTCCCCCTCAATACGTTTTTCCCCCTTTGTCACTTAGTCAAAGATGGGAAATAAAAAAATTAGCGATAAATAGTGAAAACAATATGATGGACAAAAGAATGCATATATTTGAAATGGAAATAGGGTTCATGCTTGAGACTACACAAAACAAAAATAAAATGCTCCTCCATGAGAGTGATCAAGACAACATCGAAACATAATAAACAGTACTCGTAGGACTTCCCACATCATAAAAATAAATAATTGGTCCCCGAAGGACCTCAAAGGACACACACTAAAACGACACTAATTTATTCTACCATTATCAATAGGAGGCTGCAACTACTCATCCGCCGGATCATCGTCCTCCCAATTCTGAGCCCCGTGAAATACACCAAAAGAATCCACGCCATCCAGGTACATAAAACCGTAGGCATTGGAGTCAAATAAGTGGGAGCCTTGGTACATGGGATCCTGAAGGTTGAGATCCAGATAGGCATTCCGGTCTTGGAGAGTGCGTTGGATAAAATAGGCCTGGTCATAGAAGCGGCTCTGGATAAGGTTCCCAAGGCCGCGAGTATTGGCCCTCATCTGCTCCTCCGCCTGAGCCATACGCATGTTAAAATATTGCTGGATGAGTGGCATGAAACGTCTGGATGCAGGAGGGATAGAAGAGGCACAGCAGGAGTAGCGGTCGGTGGTTCTTGGGAGGAAGATGCACGAGAGGCTGATGCACCAAGCAGGGAACGGGAGACAGCAATAAAGGATGGGACGCCATCCGACTGGCATAGTGAGAGATCGACGTTCTTAGCCTCCAGGATAAGGGTGATTAAGTCGCCATAACAAAGGGATTGCTTCCCCGCGGGCTGGACACCGAAGAAGGCATTGAGAAGAGTCTTGGAAAAGGACCAAGTCTTTTTAGAGTAGATGTAGTACATGCATACGAGTGCATCATTGGTGATCGCATCGTAGTTGTCGCCCTTGGGGTAGATGGTGTGGCATACGATTCGATGGAGCTCGTAGTAGAATGACTCCAACTACTTGGAAAGGGCCAAAATGGCCGGAGGATTGGGTCCATTGCAAATGATGGTACAGAACTCGTCAAAGGAGACTTCGGTAGAAGGATAGAGAGCGGCCAAGGTCGACAGAGCATCTCCCTTGTTAGGGACTTCGATAATCTCGACGATGTCCCGAGCCGTCAGGCGAAAGTGGCGGTAATTCATCGTGGTTTCAATGGCATTGTTTTAGAGTTCTGGAACGAATTACAGTAGAACAGGCGCACTGCTACAGGATAGACAGGCACTTGATGCCGTAGAAGGGATGAAAGGCCGACCGTCTCAAAGAGGAAGAGATGGCTGGAGAACAGATTCTAGTTGATGGCTTTGCCCTTGTAGACGTTGCGGTTGGCAAAATGCTGGAACCAAGCGTCGGCAGCTATGGCGGAGGTAAAGATTTTCGGATCATAGCCGTGAGTGAGAGGTACGAGAGTGAACGGGTTTACAGTGGTGTTGGAGGAGCGAGGATGTTTGTGGGTTGCCATGAGAGGATGGAGAGGTGTCAAGGAGAAGAAATGAAGAATGAAGAGGAGGAAGAAGAAAAAAGTTGAGTTTATAATAGAAGAGTAGGAAGAGGAAAGGATTTTTGAAAAATGATAAAGAGTGATAGAGGGAGTAAATGGGGGAGAGTTTTGAAAAGTGTGATGATGAATGTAATTAAGTAAATAAGTGGAAAGGGAGGGATGGGATGGGGAGTTATGAGGGAGAGGATGAGATTAGATAGGTACTTAATAAGAGAAAGAAAGTGATTTGATAGGTAGTTAATGAGAAAAGTGGGAAAAGGGAGTAGAAAAATGGTGGGGCCCGATGCTGATATGACAGCCAGTGTCCGCCTCAAACGGCATGTCGTTGGTATACTGATGTATGCCGACGGTATACCAATTTTCGGCACAGAACATAGTTTTAATCTCAAACGGTATGTCGTCGGTATGCCGTCGTATATCGTCGGTCTGCCGTTGGAGATGAACTAAGTATCCAAATGAATGATGCCTAATTCTTGGCAAAGAAAAATAAAACGATCCTTCGAGAATGGTTTGGTGAAAATTTCGGCTAACTGATAAGTAATGTCAATAAAATCAAGGCGGATATCCCCCTTTTGTTGATGGTCACGAAAAAAATGGTGTCTAATCTTAATGTGCTTCATGCGGAAGTGACAAATCGTGTTTTTCATGAGATTTATCGCGCTAGTATAATCATATTTAATAGAGGTGCAAGTAAAAAAAATGCCATTGTCTACAACTGTTTGTGACATCCAAAGAATTTGTGCACAACAGCATCCGACCGCTATATACTCGGCCTCAGTGGTTGAAAGAGCAACAAAGTTTTTTTTCTTACTAAACCACGATACCAAGGATTTCCCAAGGAATTAATATGTGCCGCTAGTACTTTTTCGGTCAATTTTGCATCAGGCAAAATCTGCATCCGAGAAGCCGTGAAGCTCAAAGGATGAAGATTTCGGATACCAAAGTCCCATATTAATGGTGCCTTTGAGATATCGAAAAATATGCTTTACAGGACATAAGTGCGAATCCTTTGGATTTGCTTGGTATCGTGCACAAAGACGTACACTAAACATGATATCAAGTCGGCTAGCAGTTAGATAGAGTAAGCTACCGATCATATCTCGATACTTACGAATGTCGACCGAAGTACCATCTTCATCATTGTCAAGCTTTGTCGTTGTAGCCATAGGAGTCCTCATTGATTTGGATAAGTCAAGTTTGAAGCGTTTGAGGAGATCCTTTGTATATTTTGCTTTATTGATGATTGTTCCTTTGGGTCCTTGTTTGATTTGCAAGCCCAAAAAGAATGATAGTTCGTACGTCATGCTCATTTCAAATTCATCCTGCATAACTTTAGCAAATTCTACACAAAGTGCATTGTTAGTAGAACCAAAGAAAATGTCATCGACATAAATTTGTACTAATAAAAGTGTGCCATTAAGGGATTTGATGAAAAGTGTGGTGTCGACTTTGCCCTTAGAAAAATTGTGTGAAATAAGAAAAGAACTAAGGCGCTCATACCAAGCACGAGGAGCTTGTTTGAGGCCATAAAGGGATTTGTGTAGTTTGAAAACATGATGAGGAAATTGAAAATCTTCAAAGGCAGGAGGTTGCTTAACATAAACTTCCTCTTTAATAATACCATTTAGAAAAGCACTTTTAACATCCATTGAAAGAGTTTAAAATCATTAAAGCAAGCAAAAGTATATAGCATACGAATGGATTCAAGACGAGCAACCGGAGCATAAGTTTCATCATAGCCAATGCCTTCTTCTTGATTATAGCCTTGAGCAACCAATCGGGCTTTGTTACGAGTCACTAACCCATCTTCATTAAGTTTATTGCGAAACACCCATTTAGTTTCAATAATGGGGTCGTTGTTAGGTTTAGGGACAAGTTCCAAACCTTCTTTCGCTCAAATTGATTCAGCTATTCTTGCATCGCTATCATCCAAAATTTATCATAAAAAGCATCATTAATATTTTTAGGCTCTATTTGGGAAATAAAAGCCACGTTTGCATGAAGATCACGAGTGGAGGATCTAGTACTTACACGGGATGAAGGATCACCAATGATAAGCTCCTTCGGATGATTAGGGACAAATCTCCATTCCTTTGGGAGATCCTCTTGAGGAGGCTCGAGTGGTGGAGAATCTTTTGTTGGAAGGGTCACAATTTCATTGTTAGATGAAGAAGGACGAGGATCTCCAATAGAAGAGTTCTCAAAACCAAAAGAGTTGTCATCAATATCATCGGATGAGGAGGATGTAGAAGAGTTAAGTTCATCAAAAGAGACATTAATTGACTCTTCGACAACAAGACTTCTTTTATTAAAGACACGAAACCTTTACTATATATTGAGTAGCCAAAGGAAATTACCTTCATAAGCTTTTTCTTCAAACTTGCCTAGGTTGTCCTTGGTATTCAAAATAAAACATTTGTATCCAAAAACTTTAAAAAATTCAATAGAGGAAATTTTGTCAAACCAAAGCACATATAGAGTCTTTTTAGAAATTGGTGTAATCAAGACCCTATTTATAACATAACATGTCGTATTTACGGCTTCCGCCCAAAAATATTGGAGGAGCTTATATTGGTTTAACATAACCCGGGCCATATTACCAAGGGTTCTATTCTTTCTCTCCACAACACTATTTTGTTGAGGAGTTCGAGGGCAAGCAAAATCATGACCAAAACTATTCTTTTCCCAAAATCTTTTAAAAATGGCATTGTCAAATTCTCCTCCATGATCACTTCTAATCTTGTTAATAGGAAAGCCTTTCTCATTTTGAACATGTCTACAAAATGCAACAAATTTATGAAAATTATCACTTTTACAAGCAAGAAAAATAACCCAAGTAAATCTCGAAAAATCATCAACCAAAATAAAAGCATAAAGTTTGCCTCCAAGACTAGCAACTCTACTAGGACCAAATAAATCCATATAAATAAGTTGAAGTGGTCTAGTGGTACCCATAGAGTTGATGGATTTGAATGATGACTTGGTCAACTTACTTTTCTCACATTCTTCGCACACCATATACTTTTTGAAGGGGATACTTGGAAGTCCTCGTAAAAGCTTCTTGGTTGCAAGACGGGAAATGATATCCATGTTTGCGTCTCCGAGCCTCATGTGCCAAAGCCAACTTTTATCGTTCTTTGCAACTAAGCACCTGTCATTGTTAGTACATTCGACAAGATATAGAACATAGATGTTATTTTCTCTAATGCCTTCATAAACTGTAGATCCACAAGAACTATCGGTAATGAAGCATTTGAGTTTAACAAACTTAATATCATAACCATTATACATAAGATGACTAATACTAAGAAGATTGTGTTTGAGATTTGTAACAAGACAAACATTCTTAATACAAGGATAAGGAGGGGAACCGTATTACCATTCCTATAATATAGCCTTTTAGATTGTTACCAAAGGATACATGTCCTTACTTCTTCATCGATAGCATTGTAGAAAGTGAAGCATCATCGATCATGTGCTGTGAACAACCGCTATCGAGGATCCACTTGCTTCTAGCATGAGAAGGATTCTTCACCTACAACATAAGTTGAAGATGAATATTTTGGTACCCATGATTGTTTGGGTCCTTGGTTGTTAGTCTTAGGAACCCATTTATAAACTTTTATATCAACTTTTTTCCTTGTCAGACAATAATTAGAAGTATGTCCAAGCAAGCCATAATAGTTGCACATCATAGAAGATTTAGAAGAAAATGTGTGAGTGTTATACACATGTGAATCTTTAGTGCAAGGAGTTCTATCATGAGTGTTATGATGATGATAATAGAAGGAATGGTGTGAGGTGTTCTTCTTAACAAACTGTCCTTTTCTTGTGTTAGGATAGGACTTGTGTGTAGTGTTCTTGTTCATGTAAGAGTAGTGACTAGTATTGTGATGAGTGTAGGCATGTCTTGCAGCATGTGTACGAGTAGTGTTCTTATCACCTAGCTTCTTACTCTGCACAAGAAGATCATTATACTTAGTAGAAGTATCGTATTCTCTTCTATTTGCAGTTTGAACTTTATGCATAGCAAAGTCATAAGCCCTTCTGAGGTATTGAATCTCATCATCCTTTTGGTTAATGATATCTTAAGATTCTTGTAATTTGAGTTTCAAAGTGTCACGACCCGCACCCTAGAGTAAGGGCACGAGAAGTGGGTACGTCCAGCCTACGCCGCAGTGTCGACGGTAGAACGCTGTCCTAGTTTACTATCTAATCAACAACTCACGCAATTATATAATGTACTTGTCAAATCTCAACTCCGAACGGAGGACAAGTATAGATATAATGAAATCTCAATCACAGTCTAAGCACGATAAGATAACACAGAAGTTTATAACTAAAAACTAAATAACAACATTTATAAACTACTAAATAATAATATCTCAAACAAACTCAAATACAAACTCGTATCTCAAGTTATTACAATTCAAGTTCTAAAATATGAAAACTAAACCAAGTCTACTAGCTAGTCTCCCGATCACTCCTGAGTGTCAGGGCCAAAGGTAGCTAAGCCATCTCCTGCTCCAAGGCAAGTAGGGCAAATATCCTCAGGGCAATTATCTGTAATATTTTCAACAGGTCTAGTCAGGACAGGAACGAGTACATTTCATCAAGAAATTCCAAGTAAATGACAGAGAACTATAAAGCAGTTATAGACAGTTGTATTGATGAATATGGCAGTTTAATTTTCAGATGATGGTATAGAGAGACAGATAAGGTACAAAGAAAGTAAGTAACTAAACAAGAAGAGAAACATAGCAATAAAGACTGTAAAATAAGATCTAGCTGAACTAGAGTAACATAGTGAGTTCAGATGGTACAATATAAGTCGAGTGTAATCCCAAAGTGAGTCTAATACAAGATGAGTCGAATGTAATTATAATCATTATTCTAATAAGGTGAATCGAATAAGGTGATACGAATAAGGTGATACGAATAGTGATTCACATGATGTTCTGATAATGATTCGAATAAATTCTCCAAGTGTGTTTTAAAATACTGAGATCGACAAGTAAACGGATGTAGGTAATACGGCACACTACTCAATGATCAGATGAGGGATGGCTATCGTTCGAATATAATTCACAGAGGGGTGATTCGAATAGGGGGATATATCTACATGTCTAATCAGTATTTCCCCGCCCAGTCTAATACAAATGAATCCGTAATCCAACACATAAGACGAATACAAGTCCAACCAACATATGAAGATACGAATAGGGTGATTCGAATAGTGATTCGTATGGTGATTCGAATAATAGAGGTAAGACGAGTAAGTATGTGTGTCGCATACATGGATTCAGAAATAATAATACGTGTTTGTAACAGAGAATCACATACAGCTAACTAGAACTGAAATACAGTAATTGACAAGAAAATGAAAGAACTATCAGAGAATGTACTCGCCTGTTACTCTGAAAAGAGTAATAAAATATCAGATGTCTGCACCGGAGTCACAAAGTCCTAAATAGAGCAGTATGGGTTATGTCATGTTTAAAATAAGGTAAATGAAATCTACGATACAATCTACATGATTTTTGGGTCAATCTAGGTCAAGGTCAACTCTAAGTCAACCATGGTCAACTGTCTAGGTCAAACTAGGTCAATCCTAGTCCAGACAAGTCTCACTGGGCCTAACCAAGCTTATACTAGCAACCAAGCAACAATCACCGAGCCACAAGCATCACACATTATATATATCATATATATAAATACACATGGCTATACTACAATATGAATACATTATATACATATCTATTCATAGGGAGAGAGAGCAATTATGAGTGCCAAAGTACAAGGTCATCTACATACATTACTTGGATATGCATTTCATTTTACATTTACACTATGTATACAATACTAGCATTCACTACATCTTGCATATCTATATGGCTACATGGGTATGTATACATAGATGCTTGTATTATCTATATAGTTACATAGATGCATTTAAAGATAGGTATACTCTTTTACACACATTCATACAAGGATACATATATAGATAGTTACATGGCATATATACATAGGTACAAACATGGGTGTATAGTTTTAGTATGCATTCATGATCTTGCCAATTACCTTGCATATAAATGTACATTCATACATACTTGTATAAATAGAAAGGTACTTAGACCTATTCATACACATTCATATATGCATAGACTCATGCACAGCCTTCACATTACACTACATTCACATAAACTTGCATACATATTCTCATTCATCTATTCAGTCAAACTTGAATTTCATTTTAACCCCATTCTCAGATTTCAGTACAGTTGTGTAATGTGTGTGAACATAGAGGACTTGTGTGTGTGAACATATGTGTGAAACAGTGTAACCCAACAGTGGGTGAGTGTAGATGTGTCTTAGGTGAGTGTCAAAATGTGTGTCTTAGATTTTCAGTCATAGGTTCTCAGGAAAAAGAAAAACAGTGAAACAACAAGTGTCAACCCAATCCCATTTCAGTTTACCTGAATCTCAGGTTTCAGTTGAAACTCAATTTCACATTGGTTTCTTGTTCTCGGGATTCCAATACAAACTCAGGTTTCCTAAGATTTGAATCTCAGGATTTCGGGTAGTATGTAACTCAGGTTTTTCTTTTCAGAGATTTGAATCCTAGATTTCAGTTTTCAAGTTTTAAACTCAGTTAACTGTTTCCAGTTTTAAAGCACTACAAAATCTCAGGAAAACTTAATGGTAATCAATGTTAAGAAAAACCAACATTCAAGAATCAAAACTCAGTTTTCAGGGTTTACCATCAAACCCAAAATCAGTTTTCAGTTTCAGTCCTACTAAATCTCAGGGTTAAGATATTGGGATTCTCAGGTTTCAAGCATATAGTTCAATGACTGCCAATAAGTGAACTAATTGACAGTTCACAGGGATTCGATTTTCAGGTTATTAAGTCTCAGGAATCATAGTATACTCAGGAAACAGTTCAACATAACTTAAATTTCAAAAAAATGAAAACAGTTAAATGTATCAGTTCCTCAACTCAGGTTTACAGGTTCAGTTAACTGTGCATAACATTTCAGTTCAAACAATCATCTAAAATCTATCAATGATAACAAATCCTAATCTAATCTTGCAAATCCTAACTAGTATTTACTAATACACATGCCAATGGATTAAGCAGTTCAATTAGATACTAACATTTCAGTTAAAAAGGAAGATAGGTTCAGGAATTTCATGTCTATAATAGGAATTCAAATTTTGAAATCAAAAACTAAGTTAAATATACAATTTGATGGTTGGTAAATGATCATGTATATGTCAGTATGTTTTACAGGACGTGTCGTGTCCACAAAAGTGGACATGACGTGTCCAAAACATGAATTTCACAGAGTATCAAAATACACCACAGGCAGCCTCGTGCAGAGGTGCCGATGCTTCGTGGACACGACACAGCTCACATGGAGCCACGTATTCGTGTCCACATGTAGCCCAAGTATAGGGCTACACGTTCGACACCCTGACACGTCACCACGACGTGTCCAGGGGCGACACGAAGCCTGTGTCAGAACACAAACTGTACTGCGTGCAGTTCAGTGTAAAACCCGTACACGTCCAATTACGTGTCCGATACGACACGAGGTCTCACCAAACTTGACGGAGGTCTTGTCAGTGACTGCCCCCACCCTCGTGTCAAGTGGCACGAGTCCACGTGGCAAAATAAGGAAGAAAACAGGGGGTGGTAGCAGGACACTGAGTGCGCGTGTCGTGCAGCGTGTCCGACCCACTTTTGGACACAAAAATAGTGTCAAATCAAACTCAGTCTCTTGAAAAATTAATCCTCATATATAGGGCTATAAATCCATGAAATCAGTTTCAAAAATGGTTATAAAAACATTGGTTTAGGCATTTCATCGAACACCACGCACAGGACACTGATACGTGTCCAGATTGGACACGAAACGACACGAAAACTTAGGGTTTCCTATTCCTACTGTTAGGTTAGGTCTAGGGCCCCCTAATGAGGCAAAAATCTCAGGATTCTATTGTGAATATAGGAAGTTACCTCTATGTATCAAAATCCTCCAAAACGCTCAATGAGTGATGTTCTTCACAATGGTGAAACTCCTCCAAAGCTCCCCAAATCTGAGAACACTTGATGCCAATAGAAAGAAGGAAGAATTTAGAACCCAATGCAATTTGTTTGGGTTGAAAAGGAATTAAAATGTATTTACTAGGATTTATTAAAAATGAAGAATTACCTCTTTCTAAAACTTGGCAAGAACACCTAATGGAGGCTAGCCCTAACTTTGGGAGGGTATTAAATAGGATGGGGGAGGCTAAGTGTCCAGCCATGGGCTGATTAGGGTTAGGGTTGGTTCATGGTGAGTGGCTAAGGATTGTCCAACAAATTCTAGGCATTCCTATTGGTTCAATATCATAGGCTAATTTCTCATAAATATCTTAGAGTAAATATCTTCCTATAATATGTAGATATTAGGAATCATCTCATGACTAGTTAACCTAACCATTCAAGGCTAATCTAGATTAGGCTAAGTTCTAGGTCAAGTCTCAACAATTTAACTAACACATATTTAATTAATATAATTCATAATTTCACAAAAGTGTCAAAATGACTAAAATACCCCTAGGCTTAAAAGTAGAAATTTGAAATCCTAAATACATGATTAGGTCTCATTGGTCATGATTAGTCTTCTAGGTCTTGTATGACTAAGGTTACACTAGCAAAACACAAATTTCACATTTCACTCAATTAATAGTTTTAAAATAACTAAAAACCACCAAAAATTATATCATGACTAAAATATCATTATTAAATGATTTTAAATACAAAAGTTCAAAATTACCCTCATTTAGAAAACTGGGTGTTACAAGTCTACCCCCCTTAGAAGAATTTTGTCCTCGAAATTTAGATGATCGTACTCCTGCTAGGTCAAACCCCCAAATCAAACAAGGTCAGATAATATACAAAACTCTGTCCTACTGGTCGTGATTCCACAGTCTTGAACATGGTAACTACGCTATCTAGCATATCACAATCATATTCTGGCAGGTACTAATAGAAATCACACATGAAAGTGGAGAGGAAGAACAAGAAGGTCAAACCTGCTAACCCGTCACCTGCAGCGTCAGTCTCCTCGACTGTCATAGCAAAAGCTCCACCCCTCTGGGCATGGCGCTGCGCTACAGGTGGCCTAACTCCCTCTCTCTGACCCGGTGCTCCGCCAGGTATTGGTACAGTAGGGCAATCCCTGACCTGATGAGCAGCGGATCCACAGAACAGACAAAACTTCTGCCTCCTATAACAAGTCTCCCAACCGTGCCCTGCTCTCTTGCAGTAAGCACAAGTCTGCACCTTGCGGTCCTGTCCTCTAGGCTGATGCTGTGCCTGCTGAAACTGTACGTGAGGCCTCTTGGCCTAGCCTCCGCGGCTGCTGCCACCAACTGGGTCTCATTCCCTCTTGAGCGTAAGCTCAAGGTCATCCTCAGCCAATAAGGCTCCCGTCAAAATCCCCTCAAAAGGGGCATCCTTGTTGCCCTTGGTCAAGGACTAGACTTCCTTGACCAGACCCTTCCGGAACCTCTGGGCCTTCGCCGACTCGCTCAAGCCCTCTACGAATCTGCCTAGGCGGCCGAACTCCCCAGCGTACTCCTCTACTGACAGGCTCCCCTGGACTAAGCTCTCGAACTGCGACTCCAAGGCTCGGAGCGCTGAATCTGGGAAGAACCTCTTCTTGAAGAAGCCCTTGAACTCCTCCTAGGTATGTCCAGCTACCCCCACCCTGGGGTCTGACTGATACCAGGTGCGAGCAAGATCTCGCATCCGACTAGCTGCTGCCTCTACTTGGAGATCTACCGGTATCCGGGCCAGGCGAAAGATCTCCTCAATATGCTCGATCCACTCGTCAGCATATAAAATCCCTTCTGTCCCCAGGAAGTCTCTGGGGCTCATCTTCTGGAACTGCTCTATCCCCGGTGTCCTCGGATGCTGGATCACTGGTCGAGCTGTGACTGTCGTAAGGGCCAACTCCATGCCCCTGCCCTGTTGGGCCTGCTGCCGGTCCATAAACTGCTGGAAGTAGGCAAACATCTGTACCGCATCTACGTGTCCTGTAGGCGGTGGCTGCTGGAACTGCATCTCTGGAATGACTGGGTCCTTCCCCCGAGTTGGTGGAGGCATACCCTTTGCTGCTGCTGCTGAAGTCCCAATATGAATAGAGGTGGCAGGAGCTGCAGCCTCTAGACCCTGCTGATCTGGCTGAGAGGTGGCAGTCCCCTCTACAACTACTGCTGCACCAGAGCGATGTGATCGTGTCTCCACCATCCTGAAGACAGATCGAACAAGGAAGTCAATACTGAGCAGGAATCGATATATCAAAGGAGGACAGTTTATTTCAAAGAAGGCAAATCAGTAAGATATGTAGATGGCATGGATTGAAGCAGAATTTTTCCTAACTGTGATTGAGTACCTCTCTGTTTAAACCTATTTCTCAATCCTATCGCAGGCTGTAGTGATACTCTAGTTCGAATACCACTACATAAACTCGACCTGCATGGGCCACCACTAAAAACGTGTCACGACCCGCACCCTAGAGTAAGGGCACGAGAAGTGGGTACGTCCAGCCTACGCCGCATTGTCGGCGGTAGAACGCTGTCCTAGGTTACTATCTAATCAACAACTCACGCAATTATATAATGTACTTGTCAAATCTCAACTCCACACAGAGGACAAGTATAGATATAATGAAATCTCAATCACAGTCTAAGCACGATAAGATAACACAGAAGTTTATAACTAAAAACTAAATAACAACATTTATAAACTACTAAATAATAATATCTCAAACAAACTCAAATACAAACTCGTATCTCAAGTTATTACAATTCAAGTTCTAAAATATGAAAACTAAACCAAGTCTACTAGCTAGTCTCCCGATCACTCCTGAGTGTCGGGGGCAAAGGTAGCTAAGCCATCTCCTGCTCCAAGGCAAGTAGGGCAAATATCCTCAGGGCAATCATCTGTAATATTTTTAACAGGTCCAGTCAGGACAGGAACGAGTACATTTTATCAAAAAATTCCAAGTAAATGAAAGGGAAATATAAAGCAGTTATAGACAGTTGTATTGATGAATATGACAGTTTAATTTTTAGGTGATGGTATAGAGAGACAGATAAGGTACAAAGAAAGTAAGTAACTAAACAAGAAGAGAAATATAGCAATGAAGACTGTAAAATAAGATCTAGCTGAACTAGAGTAACATAGTGAGTTCAGATGGTACAATATAAGTCGAGTGTAATCCCAAAGTGAGTCTAATACAAGATGAGTCGAATGTAATTCTAATCATTATTCTAATAAGGTGAATCGAATAAGGTGATACGAATAAGGTGATACGAAGAGTGATTCACATGATGTTCTAATAATGATTCGAATAAATTCTCCAAGTGTGTTTTAAAATACTGAGATCGACATGTAAACGGCTGTAGATAATATGGCACACCACTCACTGATCAGATGAGGAATGGCTATCGTTCGAATATAATTCACAGAGGGGTGATTCGAATAGGAGGATATGTCTACATGTCTAATCAGTATTTCCCCGCCCAGTCTAATACAAATGAATCCGTAATCCAACACATAAGACGAATACAAGTCCAACCAACATATAAAGATACGAATAGGGTGATTCGAATAGTGATTCGTATGGTGATTCGAATAATAGAGGTAAGACGAGTAAGTATGTGTGTCGTATACATGGATTCAGAAATAATAATACGTGTTTGTAACAGAGAATCACATACAGCTAACTAGAACTGAAATACAGTAATTGACAAGTAAATGAAAGAACTATCAGAGAATGTACTCGCCTGTTACTCTGAAAAGAGTAATAAAATATCAGATGTCTGCACCGGAGTCACAAAGTCCTAAATAGAGCAGTATGGGTTATAACATATTTAAAATAAGGTAAATAAAATCTACGATGCAATCTACATGATTTCTGGGTCAATCTAGGTCAAGGTCAACTCTAAGTCAACCATGGTCAACTGTCTAGGTCAAACTAGGTCAATCCTAGTCCAGACAAGTCTCACTGGGCCTAACCAAGCTTATACTATCAACCAAGCAACAATCACCGAGCCACAAGCATCACACATTATATATATCATATATATAAATACACATGGCTATACTACAATATGAATACATTATATACATATCTATTCATAGAAAAAGAGAGCAATTGTGAGTGCCAAAGTACAAGGTCACCTACATACATTACTTGGATATGCAATTCATTTTACATTTACACTATGTATACAATACTAGCATTCACTACATCTTGCATATCTATATGGCTACATGGGTATGTATACATAGATGCTTGCATTATCTATATAGTTACATAGATGCATTTAAAGATAGGTATACTCTTTTACACACGTTCATATAAGGATACATATATAGATAGTTACATGGCATATATACATAGGTACAAACATGGGTGTATAGTTTTAGTATGCATTCATGATCTTGCCAATTACCTTGCATATAAATGTACATTCATACATACTTGTATAAATAGATAGGTACTTAGACCTATTCATACACATTCACATATGCATAGACTCATGCACAGCCTTCATATTACACTATATGCACACAAACTTGCATACATATTCTCATTCATCTATTCAGTCAAACTTAAATTTCATTTTAACCCCATTCTCAGATTTCAGTGCAGTTGTGTAATGTGTGTGAACATAGAGGACCTGTGTGTGTGAACATATGTGTGAAACAGTGTAACCCAAGAGTCTGTGTGTAGATGTGTCTTAGGTGAGTGTCAAAATGTGTGTCTCAGATTTTCAGTCATAGGTTCTCAGGAAAAAGAAAAACAGTGAAACAACAAGTGTTAACCCAATCCCATTTCAGTTTACCTGAATCTCAGGTTTCAGTTGAAACTCAGTTTCACATTGGTTTCTTGTTCTCAGGATTCCTATACAAACTCAAGTTTCCTAAGATTTGAATCTCAGGATTTCGGGTAGTGCGTAACTCAGGTTTTTCTTTTCAGAGATTTGAATCCTAGATTTCAGTTTTCAAGTTTTAAACTCAGTTAACTGTTTCCAGTTTTAAAGCACTACAAAATCTCAGGAAAACTTAATGGTAATCAATGTTAAGAAAAACCAACATTCAAGAATCAAAACTCAGTTTTCAGGGTTTACCATCAAACACAAAATCAGTTTTCAGTTTCAGTCCTACTAAATCTCAGGGTTTAGATATTGGGATTCTCAGGTTTCAAGCATATAGTTTAATGACTGCCAATAAGTGAACTAATTGACAGTTCACAGGGATTTGATTTTCAGGTTATTAAGTCTCAGGAATCATAGTATACTCAGGAAACAGTTCAACATAACTTAAATTTCAGAAAAATGAAAACAGTTAAATGTATCAGTTCCTCAACTCAGGTTTACAGGTTCAGTTAACTGTGCGTAACATTTCAGTTCAAACAATCATCTAAAATCTATCAATGATAACAAATCCTAATCTAATCTTGCAAATCCTAACTAGTATTTACTAATACACATGTTAATGGATTAAACAGGTCAATTAGATACTAACATTTCAGTTAAAAAGGAAGATAGGTTCAGGAATTTCATGTCTATAATAGGAATTCAAATTTCAAAATCAAAAACTAAGTTAAATATACAATTTGATGGTTGTTAAATGATCATGTATATGTCAGTGTGTTTTACAGGTCGTGTCGTGTCCACAAAAGTGGACACGATGTGTCCAAAACATGAATTTCACAGAGTATCAAAATACACCACAGGCAGCCTCGTGCAGAGGTGCCGATGCTTCGAGGACACGACACAGCTCACATGGAGCCATGTGTTCGTGTCCACATGTAGCCCAAGTATAGGGCTACACGTTCGACACCCTGACACGTCACCACGATGTGTCCAGGGGCGACACGAAGCCCATGTCAGAACACGAACTGTACTGTGTGTAGTTCAGTGTAAAACCTATGCACGTCCAATTACGTGTCCGACACGACATGAGGTCTCACCAAGCTTGATGGGGGTCTTGTCAGTGACTGCCCCCACCCTCGTGTCAAGTGGCACGAGTCCACGTGGCAAAATGAGGGAGAAAACAGGGGGTGGTAGCAGGACACTGAGCGCGCGTGTCGTGCAGCGTGTCCGACCCACTTTTGGACACGAAAACAGTGTCAAATCAAACTCAGTCTCTTGCAAAATTAATCCTCATATATAGGGCTATAAATCCATGAAATCAGTTTCAAAAATAGTTATAGAAACATTGTTTTAGGCATTTCATCGAACACCACGCATAGGATACTGATACGTGTCCAGATTGGACACGAAACGACATGAAAACTTAGGGTTTCCTGTTCCTACTGTTAGGTTAGGTCTAGGGCTCCCTAATGATGCAAACATCTAAGGATTCTATGGTGAATATAGAAAGTTACCTCTATGTATCAAAATCCTCCAAAAAGCTCAATAAATAATGTTCTTCACAATGGTGAAACTCCTCCAAAGCTCCCCAAATCTGAGAACACTTGATGCCAACAGAAAGTAGGAAGAATTTAGAACCCAATGCAATTTGCTTGGGTTGAAAAGGAATTAAAATGGATTTACTAGGATTTATTGAAAATGGAGAATTACCTCTTTCTAAAACTTGGCAAGAACACCTAATGGAGGCTAGCCCTAACTTTGAGAGGTTATTAAATAGGATGGGGGAGGCTAAGTGTCCAGCCATGGGCTAATTAGGGTTAGGGTTGGTTCATGGTGAGTGGCTAAGAATTGTCCAACAAATTCTAGGCATTCCTATTGGTTCAATGTCATAGGCTAATTTCTCATATATATCTTAGAGTAAATATCTTTCTATAATATCTAGATATTAGGAATTATCTCATGACTAGTTAACCTAACCATTCAAGGCTAATCTAGATTTGGCTAAGTTCTAGGTCAAGTCTCAACAATTTAACTAACACATATTTAATTAATATAATTCACAATTTCACAAAAGTGTCAAAATGACTAAAATACCCCTAGGCTTAAAAGTAGAAATTTGAAATCCTAAACACATGATTAGGTCTCATTGGTCATGATTAGGCTTCTAGGTCATGTATGACTAAGGTTACACTAGCAAAACACAAATTTCACATTTTACTCAATTAAATAGTTTTAAAATAACTAAAAACTACCAAAAATTATATCATGACTGAAATATCATTATTAAATGATTTAAAATACAAAAGTTCAAAATTACCCTCATTTGGAAAATTGGGTGTTACACAAAGACTCTATCTCATCCGTGTCGGAAGAAGGAGATTTCCCTTTTACATCAATAATGATGTTAGAGAGTCTTTCTACTTCAAGTTGAAGTGCATCAACTTCTTTTAGAGATTTCTTGTATTTATTTCTAACACCTTTGTGTTCCTCATGTAGTTCAAGAATAGCATTTTCTAAGTCATCATAAGTGAGAGTATTTAGAGAGAGATCATCGAGTACCTCATCGGTTTGCCATGAGACAAACGTTGCATTGTGTTTGCACTCTTTGTCGTTGTCTGAATCACTAGCATCACTCTCACACCAAATGCTGGTGTTAGCGTATTTTCCAGAGGAAGAGCTTTCTTTGCTGGGTTACTCGTACTTACTTGAGCCTTTTCTTGTCATAGGACAATCTCTCTTGATGTGACCGGTTCTTCTGTATTGGTAGCACGCTGGATCTTCATCGTTGTCCCGTCTAAAGCGGTTGGCTTTGTTGAACTTGAGGAACTTTCGAAAATGCTTTGCTGTGAGAGCTATTTCTTTATCACCATCCGACTCATTGTCGTCGGAGCTATCCTTTGAGTAGGATTTTGTAACTTTGAGAGCCAAAGACTTCTCCTTCTCTTTGGCCTTCTCCTTTTCCTTCTCTTGTATGGAAGATTCCTCTTGATCTTTCATGTCAAGTTCATGAGTCATAAGCTTCCCCATGAGGATCTCAAGGTTCATGATTGTCAGGGTCGTTTCCTTCAATGATGGCGGTAGCTTTAGGAATCCATCCTTTAGTCAATCCTCTGAGAATTTTTCTGATCTTTTCATGAGCAGGATATTCCTTACCAAGAGAAAAAAGAGGGTTAATAAAATCACCAAAACGAGTAAACATGAAAGTAATAAACTCATCTTGTTTTATCATAAAAGATTTATATTCTTGTGTGAGTCTACTAATCTTTGATTCTTTTACTTGTAATGTTCCCTCATGTGTGACTTCTAGCAACTTCTATATCTCATTAGATGTCTTGCAAGTAGAGATTCTATTGAATTTACTGCTATCGGGAGCACAGTAAAGAGCGTTCATAGCCTTAGCATCTCGACTAGCAAGCTTTTTGACATTTTCAGTGAGTTTGTCCCTAAGGGTGTCAGATACAACATCCTCAATAACTCCGGAAGGAGTAGGAAGACCATTTATCACACAATCCCATAAATCGAAATCTATGGACTTCAGATAAATGCTCATCCTAATCTTCCAATAGTTATAGTTGGTTCTATCAAATATAGGAGGTCTATTTGTGGAGTGTCCCTCATTGTGGAATATGTTGATACTAGGGTTAGTGTCCATGGATCACTCTAATGGTATAAATCCAAATCAAGAGAACAAAGCTCTGATACCAATTTTAGAACCCTAGAGGGTGTCACTACCATATTTCTAGTGTGAGGGTATTTTTGTCATTTTGGGGTAATTTAATTTATTAGAATTTATTTGAATTTATGCGAATTTTTAGGATTTATTTTGGAATTTGTTTGGACTAGGTTGACTTTGACTAGTGTTGACCCTTGTAGACCAACCTAGAAGCTAACCCTAGTTAGTATGGACTTGGTTAGGTTATGTGACTCTAGTCTAACCTAAGTTAATCTATAGTTTGGTCGTTAGACTCAAGCTAGTCATAGAATTAGATAAGTCATAAGTCATGACTTATGGTTTAAACCAATTAATAAAACAACTTAGCCAAAGCCTATGTAACTTGGCCCAAAGCCCAAAAATTAGCAAACCCTAACCCTACTCGACTTGGTCGGCCACCTAAAGATATTGGGAACCACACCCCTATAAGTACTCTCGAAGTTTAGGGCTAGCCTCTTTAGGAAAGAACAAGTTGAGAAGAAAGGTATTTTTCCAATCTTTAGAAATTCATTATAAATCCATTTTAATTCATTTTCTCCCCAAACCAATTGCAATTGGCCCTAATTAGTGTGTTCTTGCTGTTCATGGAGTTTATTTTTAGAAAAGGAACAATTTGGAGGAGTTTGCTAGCTTAGAAGAACACCACTCTTAGGAGCCTTTGAGGAGTTTGGACACTTATTGGTAAATATCTAAAACTCTATTGTAGGTGCTGATATTTTGCATATTAACCTAGATCTAGGTGTCCCCTAGCTAACCATAGAAATTCGTGGCATTTTGTGTCCATTTCGTGTCCTAAATGGACACGTATTTGTCCACTACATTAGGTGTTTGATTAAATGTCCCTAAGAGATTAATATTGCTGTTTTTAAATTCTATTTGAAGAGGATTGTAGATCTAGGGTTGCTCTTCGATTTTAATGAAGGGACCATGGTGGTATTGTGTCTTTGTCGGGTGCAAATCGGGTTGGAAACTGCTGTGCACACACTGGCTTGAGTTCGGTTCAGTCCCCTGCTACACGAACTCGATTACTCACTGGATACGGCACGAGAACACGTGATTTTCACTGGACACGTTGGGGCAGTGTCTGACACGACACTCCCCAAGTGGCATGACCTATGGTGTCGTGTCGGACACGCACGAGTGTGTGCACTGGGTTTTGACTGATTCGTTTCAGTGGGTTTTTGGTTTCTGACACGCTTGATTCTGTCACGACACAGGACACGTCGACCCAAATCAGGGTGACACAAACCTAGGGGGACCCTAGGTGAACCACCCTACAAAGGGACTCGACCCAATTCGTGTCGTGTCGTGCACACGACATGTGTGAACACGACACTGTGTACTGGGTTATATTGTATTGAATGTGTTTGGTTCTTGGTTAATTCGTGTTGGACACTTCGTGTCATACTGTGATCGAACACGTACTACATATATGACACGTGCACACATTGTACTTCATTTAACAACCAATATTAGTTCATTTTAGTTAACTTTTGTACATGATTTCTTCAATACCCTAATTTGGACTGATACAAGCATGTTCAGTTAATTTCCAAATTTTTGATTAACCTTGGCAATAATTTTTATCTGTATGAATGCAATTCTCCACATGTTTTACTTCCTAATATTGTTAATCTATATGTGATCTATTAGATTGTCGAATTTTGGGTGAATTGGCATTGAGTTGAGTTCAAAAATAGGATTTGGAAGTTGAGACAGAAAACTGAGTTTTCAGTGTACTGAGTTAATTTGAAATAAAATTAGGATTTGAGTTGGTTCCCTTTCCCATTTCTGAAGTTCTAGCTGAGTTAAAAACCAGAGTTTCTTAGATTTTTTGATTCCTTTCATTCCCTTATTTACTGTGCTAAAATTTGAGATGTGTTGGGACTATTTAGATATTGATTAAACTGTTGTTTTGGTGTTGGAGTTGGTTTCAAAACTGAGATTTGATGGGGTCAATGAATTGATTTTCCTTTTCATTTTAACTGAGTTTTGTTGAAATCTGAACTGAGATTCATTTGATATATAAAACCTGAGATTGATTGATGTGTCCCTCTTTCCCTCACACAGTTCTTTCACTCACATTGCCCTCCACAAACACACACACTCACTCTCTCTATATTCCTAATGTACATGTATGTATATATGTAATGTATACAATATATAAATATGTGTATCTATATAAATAATATATGTATGTGTAATATATAGGTATCTAATAGATATTTGCAAAGGATGCATAGATTATATTAAAGTATACATATATATGTGTTATTTTAGATTACATAAATATATCTAGAGTGTCATGTTTTAGATATAGATTTTTGACTTGTGTTTTAGGGTTGGCCTATAGGCATGATACAGCCTATGGCATATATTTGAGTCTGTTTGACTAGAAAGCCTAGATTGGGCTTGTATAGCTTTATTAGGCCTAGAATAGACTTGCTAGACTAGTGTAGACTTGTTGACCTAGTTTGACCATAGTTGACCTAGTTTGACTTCTAGGGTTGACCAAAGTTGACCAAGAGTTGACTTTGGCCTAGATTAACCTAGAATCATGTAGAATGCATAGTAGGACTTTATTTTACCATTTTGGACTTGTTGTGACTTATGCTGTTCTGATTAGGAGACAAACACCACTCCTCGGACAGTACTTTCATAGTAGACACTCAGATACCAGGCGAGTACATTCTCTGATCATTTCATCCTGCTTAGAACTATTTCCTGCAGTAGATTACTTTACTTGTACTGTCACGTTGGTCACACGGATTGGTACTATATGGATCCCTTCTTGAGATGTTATCCTTAGGGAGCATCGGGTACTACATGTTCTGTGCGTTTCACTTATATGGCGTATCACTATGCTTCATTGGTTCTTCGATCACTTGTGACATATACTCTTATGATCACAGAGTCTTCCTGGAATCCTTAAACCCATTTATTGGGTCTCCTAGAATCCCCATTTATGGGACTTCCATGTACCACCCTTCGGGGGCCTTGCATGGAATCATAACATAACCTGGTTGGATCCTTGTGTATTGATTGGGGGTACGGGGGAGTAGAAGTGGACATGTGAATAATACACCAGTAGTGTAGCATCAGAATCATTCCATAGTGTAGCATCAGAATCATCCCATGGCATTTACATGTCCATATTGTACTCTGACTCACTAGCCACATGTTAGCTCTTTATTTATAGAAGATATTTCTATTACAGCTTTCTTTCTCTATTTACATACTGCACTTATTTCAGTACTTGCATCTTACTTTACTGCATGATTATATCTTCTAACCTGCTATGAACTGTTGAGATGTATTGTACTCGCTCCTGTCCTGACTGGACCTGTTGAAAATATTACAGAGAACGAGAAGGAGGCTTGCCTGGATACCTACTACGGGGCAGCCTTAGATGACACCTGCGAGCTGGACCCTTAGGAGGACCCAGCTCTAGTTGAGGATATCACCCCGATTGCCTAGACTAGATTAGTTAGGCTTATCTTCTTTTATGTAGTCTTGAGGCATGTTTTAGCTAGCTTTATTCTGAGTTCAGAGTTGTATATATTCTTTCATTCTGTATCTGAGACCATGTACTTCTGGATATTGCTGGGATTATCTTAGACTACTTTTCATCTATTTCCTTGAGTTCTATTTCACATCGTGCTATCTCTTCCTTAGTTGTGATTGAGTTTTACTGCTATGTCACCCCCATTCGGGGAGTATAAACTGTTTAGAGATATATTGCCAGATGATTGTTGACCTAGGACAGCGTTCTACTACCGGCAGCGTAGGCTGGACATAACCACGTCTCGTGCCCTTACTCTAGGGTGTGGGTCGTGACAGAGGGGGATGGTGAACAGGGAAATAAAATAACTTAAACACAAAAAGTTATATTACTGAATTAAGAAGAGAGAGAGTGAAAAAATCAAACACACGATGTATCCTCGTCTCCTCCCTAGAGGCAATCCAGTCCCGGAACTCTCTTCGGCTTAAATCTACTATTGAGTAAAATAGTATACACGAGTTCGGATGCAAAGAACTCGCCAACTTCAACACGAGTTTGGATCCGAAGCACTCGCCAACTTCTTACACACGAGTTTTCATACGAAGGCTCGCCAACTTCAAAATGAAAGGAAGTGAACTGTTGATCTTCTAACACTTAAAGATCGAAAGTACAACTCTTGAATACTCTAGCACTTTTGGATTGGATGACAATTAAAAGCTTGGGAAGAGTAGTAATGGTGGAGCTCTTGGTTGTTGAAAAATTTATGGCTTAAGTTGATAGCCTTTAGAGAGAGAAGGAATCCATTTATATAGAAAACCAAGAGTAGGTAGCATTTAATGCTCCTGAATGTAACCCAGACAGCATACCGTCGGTATGGACCGGCATGCCGTCGGTATACCGTTCTGAACAGTAACGGTAATAATTATATCCGTTGGGGAGCATTTAATGCTAGCAATTAATGCTAGTATTCGTCCATTCAAAAATCAAATTAGATGAACCTGTATACCGTCGATATGCCGCGGTATGCCGTCGGTATACTGATGTTCGTCACAGAATATTTTGTGGCTAACAAAACGGTATATCGTCGGTATACTTTTGTATGCCGTCGGTATGCCGAAGTTCGTCACCGAATATTTTTGTGGCAAACAAAATGGTATACCGTCGGTATGCCATAGTATACCGTCGATACGCTGATGTTTGTCATAGAATATTTTATGGCTCACAAAATGGTATACCGTCGGTATGCCATAGTATACCGTCGGTATGCCGATGTTTGTCACAGAATATTTTATGGCTCTCAGAACGGTATACCATCAGTATACAGCGGTATATCGTCGGTATGCCGTTCTTGTAGACATTGATTTTTGACTGAAAAAATAGAAAAGCTTTTTGTTTTGTCATCCAACATTAGGTGTTTACAGACAGACCTAGACCTTGTACAGACTCGATATCTTGAATCTGTCGAGAGCCGTCTTTAAGGATCGCTGGTCTTTTTTTCAGTTTCTTTAGGAATATCCATAAGGCTTTGATGACTCGGCTTGAATGGACAAACTTTATGTAGTAGAGCTTTTGAAAGAATATATATCTGAAATACAGAGAAAACTAGACTACGAAGATGTTGTTATTGTTATCAAAAATAAACTGTGCCAACACTATTTACGATCGATAGCCTAGTTAGGGAAAATCTTTTAGGTTGAAAAAATTAGAATTTTTGGCACGATCCAAATATAGAGCTGAAATGGTATAGCGATGGTCAAGTCATAATACCTAGGCACGATTGACTATTGAGAATAACTAAGAATAGTCAGAATCACAATTATCTAGATATAATCAAAGGAATCCTTTTGTCACGATCGAAGTCATTTAGGCACAAAAATAAAATTAAAATCACTTAAGAAAGATAAATGATGAAATCCTAAATCGTTTAAGCTCGATTAGGGATGGAATTGGAAAATGGTCAAATCAGAATATCTAGACAGGATCTACTATAGGGAATGACTAATGATAGTCAAAATCATGACTATTTAGACACGATCAAAGAATTACTTTAGTCATTTAGGTATAGTCAAATCTCACTTAGGAATGATCAATCCTAAAAATTTAGGCATGATTAAGGGTGGAATAGTATGGTTAAAGTCGTTTAGGCACGATATATTTACGACTAATAAAATCGTCTAGGCACGATCTAATCATAATCAAATCATATGTTTAGGATGATAGAATCGAGCCATGATAAAGTCAAAATTCTAAGTATGGCATGACCTATCAATAGAATGTAAACACAATTAAAGTCCAAGCTTCTAGGCACGATCGAAGTTCAAAAGTTTAGGCACGAGCTTAAACATGATATCGATGAATCAAAATCGTATGTCACAATTTATGATTAACCAAGGTCTTCTAAGAATAGTCAAATTATTTAGGTCACGATAGAATCAAAAATCTAGGCATAGAGTGAATTGTTAATAGAATTTAGACATAACCAAAGTCAAAAATCCTCTAGAAATGATAAAAGCTAAAGAGTTAGGCACAATTTAGAAATAAAAAATATAGTCATGGTTGAAATTATTTAGGCACAAAAATAATAGAATCGAAGAAATCTAATAATGGGTCCAAATAAGAATCTGAATCTAGTTACGATCAAAATATAGAATCAGAACTAGTATTATTTCCAAAAATAGAATTCAAATATAGTCACGGGTAGAGGAGAATCGAAAGCTAGCAAAATTAGTGTTCAAACATAGTTTAGAGAATCATCGAAAATAATTTTATTGAAAATTAACTAGAAAGGAATGTCCGACTACATGATAAGGAAAATCAAATGATTACAAGATTTGATAGAAAATAAAGGAAATACAAGGTAATCATCCCAAACTAGTACAGCTACTACAACTACTACTACAAGGTCTCCCTGACCATTATTCCTCAATCACTTCTCTATTTACAAATCCAGAAATGCAACTAATAGATCATTAATCTACCACTCCATGAGAATCAAACTCTAGAATCTCCTACGTAGGCAGTCTCTAACTTTATGGCCATCTGATCCACAAAGGAGGTATTTTCCCAATCTCCCTAATCATTCATTCCACTTGTGTTTCGATCTCTTACAGAACTTACAAATAACCTTACGTTGCTTCTAAACAGGAGCTGTGTAGCACCCAGTTTTCCAAATGAGGGTAATTTTGAAATTTTGTGTTTATAATTATTTTAATAATGATATTTAATTTATGATATAATTTTTGGTGATTTTCAATCATTCTAAAATTATTTAAATTAATGACTTGTGGTTTTGACCTTTTGCTAGTGAAACCCTAGAGACTGTTTGACCTAGAGCCTAACCATGTGATTATAATATTTTAATGTCATTTTTGGCCTAAGAATATTTTTTGCATTTGACCTCTTTGAATTATTTTAATATTATTTTATTATTTATGATATTGTTTTGGGATTATTTGAGTCGGGTTCGAATTTCATCTCAATCTGACTTGTAACGGGGACCCGGGGTAACTTAGACTCTAGTTGGACCCATGCATTAGTTAGCCATAGCCCACATTTTAATTAGTCATGTTAGAAAGATTAGTCATAATCCTAATTATTAGGTTAACCATTTAGAGTTTTTATTTTGACCCTTTTGCCCCCAAACCCTAACCAAAATTGTTTTAAACACTTGTAACTAAGGGAGGGGTAAACTTGTAATATTCAATGAAGGGGGAATAACCATTGTGGCCGGCCCTAATAGGACTCCCATCTCATTTCCTTTCTTTGAGAAGTCTTCTTCCCCAAGTGCTCTCAAGCTCTCCCAAGGAAGAAGTCTTTCTCCTTGGATTTTCTCTCCTTTAGGTAATATTTCCTTTTCTTTTATTTCTCCATTTTGCATTTAAGAAAGTTTTAACCATAGGAATGACCCCCATTGTTGTGTCCCTATTTTGTGTCCTTTTGTGTCCATTATGTGTCCTTTAGGGATTTTATTGTATTATTGTTGTGTCTTGTGTTCATGGGGAAAACCCCCAAACTTGGATACACTTTATATTTAAAATATTGATTAAATGAATTAATTCATATTAAATCTTAGATTTGAATATGTAGAGATGTGTTCTTAAGTACTTTACATTTCATTCATGTATCTCTTATAGATGTGTTCATGTAACATATATAGATTTGTGTATGTATATATATATATATATATATATATATATATATATATTATAATGAGAGTATCTATATTTATATATGTAATAAATGGTTCATGATGATTATATAATCAAGTTTGTGAGTGTGGTTCCTCATATTATTATTGTCATTATTGTTGTGGATAATTAGGATATATATTGTGTATTCTTTTGGCTCAAACTATCTAAATCCGTCATGATTTTTATCCACGTTTTTAATTTCAGCCCTAACTTAGAAATGTCATAACTTCTAGCTCAAAACTCGGTTTAATCTTCCATTTTTTTTAAAAGAAGCGTATTGAAGTTAGCTTTCTAAAAACATGTAATAATAGGCCTATTTCTTTTTGTAACTTTCTGGAGAATTATTTGAGCGTCAGCTGTACGAAAGACAAACGCGTTCTCGTTGTTTTCGCGATTCCGGGAGTTTTCGGAAACGAAAACGCGATCCGTTTAACGTTTCGGAAAGCTAACACATAGATCTATAACATACTTTAATCTTAGATTTTAATTCATGCGGAGATGGTACGGTATTGATTATTAGTAGGAGTTACTATTCGGCATATGCATTTTGTGCACCCTTGTGTGTAATATAATGTTCTATTTGATTTTAACCCATGTTAATGTATATACATTATATAATTAAATAGGAAATGCAAGCATGAGTAAATGTTTAAATAAATAATGTATGAGGTGTAAGTATCCTATCTAATGTAAGCATGTATAAGTATGGCTTGTAATGAATATGTAGGTTCCATAGTATGTAATGTATGGTGCATATAGTAGTGCAAGAGAATAAATGAATGATGAATGAATGCAAGCATGAATGTAATGTAATAATAGATGTAATGTATGCAATATACAAGTTAATGAGATGTAATGTTCTATGTTAACACAAATCCTATATTACCTCATGTACCCCTTACACTATGCTGACACTATCATACTTGACACTTTGTTCACTTACACTTTGACACTCTTTGATATGTATACACTATATATGCCCATTTAACCCTCACTTGCCCCTTTGCCATGTTCACATACACACACATAGCCTCTTAAATAAGTATTTATGAATGTAGTTAACTTAGCTATGTATTTATATTATATATATGTTAGCATATTGTGTTGTAATATATAAGTTTATATAACCATTTGAAATGCCATGATTATAGACCTAATGTTGAATACCAATATATGCATGTGTATATGTGTAGACATATATTGCTTAAAGTAATAGATTACCTAGTGTATATCCAATGTGAATTCTTGCCTATTTGAGTATTGAATAATTACATGCTATATAGAGTTGGGTGTATGTTGGCTTGTATAGCCTTGTATTGATGTGTGCTTGCTAGGATAGTCTTGGTTAGGCCTAGTAAGACTTGATGGGTTAGGACATAACCTAGTTTGACTAGTGCATTTGACCAGAGTTGACCAAGGGTTGACTTTGGCCTAGTTTGACCTAGATTCATGTAGAATGCATAGTAGAGCTTCATTTTATCATTTTAGATTTGTTGTGACTTTTGCTGTTCTAATAGGAGCCAGACCCCACTCTTCGGACAGTACTTTTCAGTTGGACACTCAGATACCAGGCGAGTACATTCTCTGATCATTTCATATCATATTTAGGATTATATTTCCTGCTTTAGACTATCTTACTTGATGCTGACACGTTGGAACACGGATTGGTACTATATGGATCCCTTCATGAGATGTTATCCCTCTCGGGAGCATCAGATAATTTTGTCATGTGTGTTTCACTTATATCACGTATCATATGCTTCTATCATCATGAATCTTCGGGAATCATCTAGTGACTCATGTACCCTCATGATCACCGAGCCTTCACGAATCAATTCATGAATCACCCTTTATGGGCAACGTAGTATAATCATGAATCTTAACTGTCACGCCCCAGAACCCGAATACTGGAGAGCGGAGGACAGACACAGCCAGCTACGTATATTGAAGTGAATCTCACATCGCAATACGATCACGGCTGTCTAGATACATGAGGGTTTACAACAAGCCATCAGTCTCTTAAGGTCAATAACAAGCCTAGTGTCTCAATCTCAAGCAACAAGTAGATATAACAAGATGGTAGATCATCAGACATACAAAGTAAGGCGTCCCATACATTACATATTCAGATGATCATGAAGCTAGTCGTACAAAATACGAAGACTAGCAAGAGTTTAAGTCATACATGATCAACCCTAGGATTTGTCAATCAGGCTACAGCCGTAGGCAGACAGTAAATAAAGTTGCAAACGAGCTAACACTTGTTCGGCGGCTAAACGCCTCAAAAGAATATTTTTACAAGGGAGTGGGAGAGCAAAATAAAAATCCACTCGTTGCCGGGATTCCTTCTAGTGTTCACCATCTGGCAGGAAGGTTGGAAGATCCTCGGGAGCTGCTCCAAAATCTGGCCATACAAAACCAGCTGGGTCAGACCCCAGAAAGAGCAAGTGCCACAAAGGAGGCTTCACTTAAGAACTAAAACCAGCATGTCAGCACATAAATCATAGGTGAAATAACATAAGACATGAATTAAAGAAAATATGATGATAAACGATAAGATAACTAAAGGACTATTCCGGTAACAAGTTACAACCCGTAAACCAAACAAGGACCGGGGTTGTAACCCTTCACCTGAACAGAACTTAGCCTCGAACCAATTATCGATAAAGTAAAGCATAAACAAGCATGTCCGGAGATATCCATGCACTGGATCTAGGCAAGACTAGACAAGATAGGACTCCATCCATCATTCACCGGCCAAACAAAGAGTATGGCTTGATACTTAACTAACTAGGGTTATCACAAGCTTAGTTACTGGCAAGATGCAATGAGGTACGCCTACGGCCACAAGCCCTGCAGACTATCCAGGTTATCCAGACGCAAGGTTCAAGCTTAGAGTTATCATGCCTTGTAAGGTGTCTTGGATGTAACACATGACAGTGTGCATAGTAATCATTTCATGTAGGGCCCCACATAACATTGAGCTGGAAATGTGCCCTACTCGTCGGCAGGCTACAAGTCCATCAAGGAAGGCGCCCAGATAACGGGATTGCTTGTAGCCGAAATACCTCTCTATATGCTCTACTTGATTAATCTAGTCGTTAACCTAGTCAGATTCGGTATTAATCCCTGACCGTGGTAACCAGGGATACATGTCCTAGACATGATGCGAGACAAGACTGGTTGCTTATACATGCATATTCAATACAATCACCCACGGTGTCAAGAATTCACTTAGCATGTCAGGTGGGCCGTCGCAACAGCGTATCACGGCTATCATGTCGGGTTACTTATCAAGATTACTTATCAAGGCAAAGGTGCATCACAACGGGCCACCGTCAAGAATTATCATGTTAAATTACTTGTCAAGAGTGCACCACGGCGGGTCACTATCAAGAGTTATCCTGTAAGGTCATAAAGCCATGTCGTGTTCATGTGAGTACACCATAACGGATCACTGGTCATACAATTCCATCACTAAGCCATGTTCAGATTACATTCATAAATAATGTCAAGATCATATTGGGTTCATGTCGAGTCTACCTCAAAAGGCATAGGGACATAGAATTGGGTACAAGATCATAAAAGGGGAACATGGGGGACATAAAACACCAAGGGGGACAAGGGGTAGTCGTACGCTCAGGTCACGCGTACCCAGTCAAGTCTGCGTACGAAATCAAGTCTGCCTGCATACCCAGTCAAGTCTGCGTACGAAATCAAGTCTGCGTACCCAGTCAAGTCTGCGTACGAAATTAAGTCTGCGTACCCAGTCAAGTCTGCGTACGAAAAGACACGCTTCCAATAGGAAGCGTACTCAAGGAAAAAGTCACGCTTCCAACAGGGAGCATACTCAAGGCTGCGGCTCAGTGGCGTAAGCTAAAAAGCTCTGCACACTGCTCATTGTCTTCTTCAAACCAGCAAGAACTCCATGTTTAAACCAAAGCTTCAAAGTTCATAACTTGGTCCGAACAAGTCCAAATCTAACTTTTTAAAGGTCAGAATTGGGTAGAAGAAAGTTTCCCACCACATGGAACAATCAAAACTTGAAAACAAAGAGGTTTGATAGATCAAAACCACCAAATCTGAAAATAACAAAATTCTAGATCTACAAGAATTAAAGCCTCAAAATGGAAAATGACAAGTTCTAATGTGCCATAGAAACATGGGGAGAAGCTAATGGAACAATAAAATGGCTCTCTTGTAGAAGCAAGTTGCACTTGCCTATGGGTGTGGAGAGTTGGGTGGAGGAAGAAGAAGAAGTTAATGGAGGAAGTAATGAAGAGAGAGAGAGAGTTGGTAGAGTTTTATGAGGGTGGGATGTGGTGTATTGAGGGTGGAGCATAGGCTAAGGTGTTCCAACACACTTTAAACCAAACCAAACCAACCCAAACCAATTAAAATCGAGCCATCCAAACATAAACCAAGTAAACCATTACATGCTATGATGAACCTAATCAAGATTAAACTGAAATTAGCTAGCCAGGCAGGAAAATAAAAATACATGTCAGGATTTTCGTATACGTATACTGGAAATACGTAGAACGAAAAACGGGGGTGACAACTCTACCCGCCTTAAAAGAATTCCGTCCTCGGAATTTAATCAAGAGGCTAGAGATGTCGAGCAAGCTATATCAATTGCAGACAATGCGGAACTAGTAGTCAATCAAGCAATCATTCATGCAAGCAAGGAACTTAAGCATAAGGCATAAGAAGACATTATACCTTACGAGTCAAACAGGTCGGGATATCGCGATCGGATATCATCCTCACGCTCCCATGTTGACTCACCCAAAGAGTGATGACCCCAAGCAATACGGACTAACTTGATAGTCTTGTTCTTGAGTGTCTTCTCCCTCCGGTCCAATATGGATACGGGTCTCTCTTCATACGAAAGGTTGGTACCAACAACCAATTCCGAATGATCAAGGACATGACTCGGATCCGGGATATACCGTCATAATTGGGATATATGAAAGACATCATGTACCTCACGTAACGACGACGGAAGAGCAAGACGATAGGATACATCACCTACTCGCTCTAGAATATCAAACGGCCCTATATACCTAGGACTGAGCTTTCCCCGTACGCCAAATCGAATGACGCCACGGGTAGGCGAGATCCTAAGGAATACGTGGTCGTCGACAAAAAATTCAAGGGGACACCGATGAGAATCGGCCCAATGACGCTGGCGATCTTGGGCGACTCGAAGATGATCTCTGACTCGTCTGACCACCTCAATAGTCCGCATCACCATCTCTGGTCCAAGCATTTGTCTCTCACCGATATCGTCCCAAGCTAAAGGAGACCTGCACTTCCTGCCGTACAAGGCCTCGAAAGGTGCCATCTGGATACTAGCCTAGAAACTGTTATTGTACGAGAACTCTACGAGATGCAGGTGATCTTCCCACGAATCACCGAAGTCGAGTGTACATGACCGCAGCATGTCTTCAAGAGTCTGGATCGTGCTTTCTGACTGACCATCTGTCTGCGGATGGTAGGCTGAACTGAACTTGAGACGAGTCCCCAAACTCTCTTGAAGACTCCGCCAAAAGTGCGAGGTGAATCTTGAATCTCTGTCGGACACAATACTGACTGGCACTCCTTGCAATCTGACTATCTGCCTGAGGTACATCTCTGCAAGCTGATCCGTCGACTGACCGATTCTGAAAGAAAGAAAATGAGCTACCTTCGTGAGACGATCAACTATAACCCAGATGGCATCCCTCCCAGCTGGGGATCTAGGTAATCCAGTTACAAAATCCATGGTAATGTGCTCCTATTTTCATTCTGAGATCGGTAAAGGTTGAAGAAGTCCAGCTGGTCTCTGATGTTCATCCTTAACTTGTTGACAAACGAACAACGAGAGACAAACCGGGCTATCTCCCTCTTCATGCCATTCCACCAAAAATGCTGTCGAATATCACGATATATCTTCGTACCACCGGGGTGAATGGAATACTGAGAACTGTGGGCTTCTGCCATGATCTCCTGTCTGATATTACCACTGGGTACACAAAGACGCCTCCCATGTCGGAGTGTACCATCTTCATGAATGCGTAACTCTGGTCTCTGTCCTGCCACACATTCTGTCCTAAGCCACTGAAGCTTAGAGTCCGTGGACTGAGCTAACTTGATCCTCTCAACTATGCTGGACTGAACTTGCATACTGGCCATCAATACCACACTGGAAGGAAGAACAACTTCAATACCCATCTTCTGAAGATCTGCTAACAACTCTGGCTGCGCCGTTAGAAAAGAAACTCCGGCTCTCCTGCTCAATGCATCTGCTACCACGTTGGCCTTCCCAGGATGATACTGCAAGTTGATGTCATAATCCACAAGTAGCTCTAGCCATCTCCTCTGATGCATATTAAGATCCTTCTAGGTAAACACATACTTCAGACTCTTGTGGTCGGTAAAAATCTCCATTCGATCTCCATACAGATAGTGTCTCCAAAGTTTTAATACAAAAACTACGGCTGCTAACTCCAGGTCATGGGTTGGGTAATTCCTCTCATGGTCACGAAGTTGACGTGACGCATAAGCGACTACCTTACCATGCTACATCAAGACACATCCTAATCCCTTGCCGGATGCGTCGCAATAAACTAAAAATCCTCCCGTCCCGTCGGAAAGAGTGAGAATGGGGGCCGTCATCAATCTCTGCTCCAACTTCTCAAATAAACTCTGACACTCTCTTGTCCAAGCAAACTGCACATCCTTACGGGTCAACTGCATCAGCGGTGCTGAAATCCAAGCAAAGTCTGACACAAAGCGTCGGTAATAGCCGGCCAATCCGAGAAAACTCCGAACTTCTGCAACGGTGCTAGGTACTGGCCATATCTCTGTGGCCACTATCTTCTGGGGGTCAACTTCCACTCCACCTCTGGTGATGATATGACCCAAGTACGAGATACGATCCAACCAAAACTCGTACTTACCGAACTTCGCATATAACTGGTGCTCCCTGAGAATCTGAAGAACTACACGAAGATGCTGCTCATGCTCTGCCTCATTCTTGCTATAGACTAAGATGTCGTCTATGAACACTATCACGAACTGGTCCAAATAGGGCATGAAGATACGATTCATGAGGTCCATGAATACGGCCGGCACATTGGTTGCTCCAAATGGCATAACAAGGAACTCCCAATGTCCATACCTAAATCTGAATGCTGTCTTCGGGATATCCTGCTCTCTGACTCTGATCTGATGGTACCCTGACCGCAAGTCAATCTTCGAGCACACTGTCGCTCCTCTGAGCTGATCAAATAAATCATCTATCCTTGGTAAAGGGTATCTGTTCTTAATGGTTACAGAGTTCAAGGTACGATAATCAATGCATAATCTTGACGTACCATCCTTCTTCTTCACAAGAAGCATCGAAGCTCCCCAAGGTGATCCGCTAGCACGAATGAATCCCTTGGTTCTAAGTTCTTCAATCATCTTGTACAGGACCTCCAACTCTGATGGTGCCATTCTATAGACTCTCTCTGACACTGGTGCCGTCCCTGGAATCAAATCGATAGTAAATTCTATCTCCCTTTCTGGGGGCATGCCTGGAAGCTCTTCGGGAAATACGTCAGGAAACTCTTCTACAACTCTTGGAAACTGAACTACTGCTACTACGGCCATCCGCAATGCTGGAGAAGAAGGTTCTACTCCGCCTCGAAAAAATAAAAACTCTGGCTCACCGGGAACACTAAAAATAATCTTGCCGACATGGCAATCTATACTAGCATACTGGTCCCTCAACCAATCCATTCCTACGACCATATTATAATCGGCCATCGAAAACTCTATCAACCTAGCGGGAAACTCTCTACCGCTGACTACGATTCGACACGAAGAAAACACCCTATCTACACCCACAAGTCCGTTACCAGTAAGTATATTGAGCCTTACTGATAATGACTCAGGCTCCAGTCCTATCCGTGTCGCGAATCGTGCAAACATAAATGAATGCGATGCACCTGAATCAAATAATACTGATGTAGGAAAAGAGTTGACGAGAATGGTACCTGCCACCACCTCACCTGATGCCAACTCCTCTTCTACGGTCAAAGCCATCGCTTGACCGTGCCCTCTAGGTGCTGGTCCCCTCTGCTTGAAACCTCTCTGGTAGTTCTGAACCTGAGCTTGGACCTGGGCATACTGCTGCGGTCGCTGCTGCTGGAATGCCTGAGCCTGAGGCGACAATGGCTTCGGAGGCTGATACTGCTGCTGCTGTACTGGTGCTGGTCCCCTTACTGAGGGACTAGTCTGGGCCGATGAGGATGAACCGGCTCTCTGTGGGCAGGACCCTATCATGTGATCCGGTGCTCCATAAGCCAAACACAATCCTTGTGCTCGGCGACATTCTGATACTACATGACCTGGCTTCCCACAATGAGTGCAGCCCATTGTTGAAGACTGCCTCCGCTTCTGCTGCTGAGGATACGTCGGAGTCGAATGCTGAACCGACGTAACTAATGTGGCCCTCCTCGGAGCCCCAATGGTCAAGGCCCTAGCTACCGAGGCTTGGGCTGAAGACTGGATCATCTGACCATGGGACCGCGTCCGTCCTCCTGTCATGTCTACAATTCTCTGCGAGGTATACTCACGCCTCTTAGCTGCCCGTAAACCAGCATCAAAGGTCTGATGCTCAAACTGATCCACTGCTAGAATGATCTCTAGGTAAAGTCCCTGCTGGAACCGCTGCGCTCGATCAAACTCGGTTGCCACCAAAGTGGGAGCAAACCGACTCAGTCTTGAAAACTCGACCGCATATCCATCGACCGTCCTGCTCATCTGCCTGAGATTAGTGAACTTCGTCTGTAGGTCATGCCGAGCCACAGCATCGAAGTACTTAATCTGAAACTTGTCACTGAATACCGTCCACGAAACAGGCATTGCCAAACCAACTGCCATCATCGCCCACCAGGTGCGGGCTAGGTCCAATAACTGTAGACGTACCACAGCTACCTTCTCTCCTTCTGGAGTCTTGGCTGCATCTAAGATAATCTCAATATCCTGGAGCCACGCATCGGCTGCAATAGCGTCTTTACTCCCATCAAAGAATGGAGGGTTGAGGCGCTTGAAACTGCTAACCGCACTGTTCCCTTGATAACCAACACGGCCCATGGCATCCTGTACTGCCTGGTGCAGGACATCGCCCCGACGATCTTGAGATGCAAGTAATATCCTGATGAGACCCACCAAGGTGCCATCGTCAGGCTCTGCAGGCTGGACTGGCTGAACTGGGGGCTCGGGGTCCCCGGAATGCATGACTCGGGAAGCCACTCCAGAGTGCTGGGCTTGGTCTCCAGGTTGCTGCTGGTCCACTGGAGGTGCTCCGCCTTGCTGATCGGTAGGACCAGGAATAATACCGCCGAAGGAAACGACATAGGGAATAATAAGAAAGGACCATGATTGATCGAAGATATAAACAAGTGATCAGGTTAAGGATTCTGAAAGATCAGAAGGCACGAGTAGAGATCAAAGGCAAGTACTGATTGAGACATCAATCCGGTAAAACCCTCACACATCTTGATCTACAAGACCTGCATGGGCCACCACATAAATCGTGTCACGCCCCAGAACCAGAATACTAGAGAGCGGGGGACAGACACAGCCAGCTACGTACATTGAAGTGAATCTCACATCGCAATACGGTTACGGCTGTCTAGATGCATGAGGGTTTACTACAAGCCATCAGTCTCTTAAGGTCAATAACAAGCCTAGTATATCAATCTCAAGCAACAAGTAGATATAACAAGATGGTAGATCATCAGACATACAAAGTAAGGCATCCCATACATTACATATTCAGATGATCATGAAGCTAGTCGTACAAAATACGAAGACTAGCAAGAGTTTAAGTCATACATGATCAATCCTAGGATTTGTCAATCAGGCTACAGCCCGTAGGCAGACAGTAAATAAAGTTACAAATAAGCTAACACTTGCTCGGCAGCTAAATGCCTCAAAAGAATATTTTTACAAGGGAGTGAGAGAGCAAAATAAAAATCCACTCGTTGCCGGGATTCCTTCTTGGGTTCACCATCTGGCAGGAAGGTTGGAAGATCCTCGGAAGCTGCTCCGAAATCTGGCCATACAAAACCAGCTGGGTCAGACCCCAGAAAGAGCATGTGCCACAAAGGAGGCTTCACTTAAGAACTAAAACCAGCATGTTAGCACATAAATCATAGGTGAAATAACATAAGACATGAATTAAAGAAAATATGATGATAAACGATAAGATAACTAAAGGACTATTCCGGTAACCAAGTTACAACCCGTAAACCAAACAAGGACCGGGGTTGTAACCCTTCACCTGAACAGAACTTAGCCTCGAACCAATTATCGATAAAGTAAAGCATAAACAAGCATGTCCGGAGATATTCATGCACTGGATCTAGGCAAGACTAGACAAGATAGGACTCCATCCATGATTCACGACCAAACGAAGAGTACGGCTTGATACTTAACTAACTAGGGTTATCACAAGCTTAGTTACTGGCAAGATGCAATGAGGTACGCCTATGGCCACAAGCCCTGCAGACTATCCAGGTTATCCAGACGCAAGGTTCAAGCTTAGTGTTATCATGCCTTGTAAGGTGTCTTAGATGCAACACATGACAGTGTGCATAGTAATCGTTTCATGTAGGGCCCTACATAACAGTGAGCTGGAAATGTGCCCTACTCGTCGGCAGGCTACAAGTCCATCAAGGAAGGCGCCCAGATAACGGGATTGCTTGTAGCCGAAATACCTCTCTATATGCTCTACTTGATCAATCTAGTCGTTAACCTAGTCAGATTCGATATAAATCCCTGACTGTGGTAACCAGGGATACATGTCCAAGACATGATGCAAGACAAGACTGGTTGCTTATACAAGCATATTCAATACAATCACCCACGGTGTCAAGAATTCTCTTAGCATGTCAGGTGGGCCGTCGCAACAGCGTATCACGGCTATTATGTCGGGTTACTTATCAAGATTACTTATCAAGGCAAGGGTGCATCACAACGGGCCACCGTGAAGAATTATCATGTTAAATTACTTGTCAAGAGTGCACCACGGCGGGTCACTATCAAGAGTTATCCTGTAAGGTCATAAAGCCATGTCGTGTTCATGTGAGTGCACCATAACGGGTCACTGGTCATGAAATTCCATCACTAAGCCATGTTCAGATTACAATCATAAATAATGTCAAGATCATATCGGGTTCATGTCGAGTCTACCTCAAAAGGCATAGTGATATAGAATTGGGTACAAGATCATAAAAGGGGAACATGGGGGACATAAAACACCAAGGGGGGACAAGGGGTAGTCGTACGCTCAGGTCACGCGTACCCAGTCAAGTCTGCGTACGAAATCAAGTCTGCCTGCGTACCCAGTCAAGTCTGCGTACGAAATCAAGTCTGCGTACCCAGTCAAGTCTGCGTACGAAATCAAGTCTGCGTACCAAGTCAAGTCTGCATACGAAAAGACACGCTTCCAACAGGAAGCATACTCAAGGCAAAAGTCACGCTTCCAACAGGGAGCATACTCAAGGCAAAAGTCATGCTTCCAACAGGGAGCGTACTCAAGGCAAAAGTCACGCTTCCAACAGGGAGCGTACTCAAGGCAAAAGTCACGCTTCCAACAGGGAGCGTACTCAAGACAAAAGTCACGCTTCCAACAGGGAGCATACTCAAGGCAAAAGTCACGCTTCCAACAGGGAGCGTACTCAAGGCAAAAGTCACGCTTCCAACAGGGAGCGTGCTGAAGGCAAAACTCACGCTTCCAACAGGGAGCGTACTCAAGGCTGCGGCTCAGTGGCGTAAGCTAAAAAACTCTGCACACTGCTCACTGTCTTCTTCAAACCAGCAAGAACTCCATGGTTAAAGCAAAGCTTCAAAGTTCATAACTTAGTCCGAACAAGTCAAAATCTAACTTTTCAAAGGTCAGAATTGGGTAGAAGAAAGTTTCCCACCACATGGAACAATCAAAACTTGAAAACAAAGAGGTTTGATAGATCAAAACCACCAAATCCAAAAATAACAAAATTCTAGATCTACATGATTTAAAGTCTCAAAATGGAAAATGACAAGTTCTAATGTGCCATAGAAATATAGGGAGAAGCTAATGGAACAATAAAATGGCTCTCTTGTAGAAGCAAGTTGCACTTGCCTATGGGTATGGAGAGTTGGGTGGAGGAAGAAGAAGAAGTTAATGGAGAAAGTAATAAAGAGAGAGAGAGAGTGTTGGTAGAGTTTTATGAGGGTGGGATGTGGTGTATTGAGGGTGGAGCATAGGCTAAGGTGTTCCAACACACTTTAAACCAAACCAAACCAACCCAAACCAATTAAAACCGAGCCATCCCAACATAAACCAAGTAAACCATTACATGCTATGATGAACCTAATCAAGATTAAACTGAAATTAGCTAGCCAGGCAGAAAAATAAAAATACATGTCAGGATTTCCGTATACGTATACTGAAAATACGTAGAACAAAAAACGGGGGTGACATTAACGTAACTTGAATGGATCCTTGTGTATTGATTGGGGTACGGGGGAGTATGAATGGTCATGTGAATAAATATCCAAAGTAGTGTAGTCATGAATCACTCTTAGTGTAGTCATGAATCAGTCCTAAGTCATTCACATGTTCGTCTGTACTCTAAATCACTAGCACTGTCTCTTTTTATATATATATCATAGATATTTACTTACAGTCTCTCTTTTTACATTATGCTATTTCTTCAGATCCTGTATTTTATTCTCTAGCATGATTATATTTTCTTTCCTGCTATGACTTGTTGAGATGTATTGTGCTCGCTCGTGTCCTGACTGGACCTGTTGAAAATATTACAGAGGACGAGGAGGAGGCCGGTGTGGATACCTATTACGGTGCCACCTTAGATGAGATGTTGGACCTGGACCATCAGCAGGCCCCACTAGCTGTGGATGACACACCCTTAGACTAGGATGTTTTCATTTACAGTATGTCATGGATGATTGTATATATTTGATTATGGAATTATGTATTTATCTTAGACACTTAGACTCTCTGATGTACTTGGGATTTCCTTTCATTTCAGCAGTTTCATTTATCTATCTATCAGCTATGTTATCATATATTTTTCCTTGAGTTTTATATCATATCGTGCTTCTTCTTCCTTAGTTGTGATTAAGTCTACTTTTATCATGTCACCCCCATTCGGGGAGTATAAACTGTTTAGTATTATACTGTTAGATGCATTGAGACCTAGGACATCGTTCTACCGTCGACACTACAGCGTAGGCTGGACGTTGTTACGTTCTCGTTCCCTAACTCTAGGGTGCGGGTCGTGTGACACGTTTTTAGTGGTGGCCCATGCAGGTCGAGATTCGCATTAGTACAATTTCGTAGTAGCGCAACGACTTAGTTGTACTACTACGATCCTGCTATAGGATATATAAATTAAGATGTTAGGATGAAAGGATACTCAATCACTATTAGGATTTCTTGAGAGATTCCTGGGATGACCCTTGAGAATCTCATTTTGAATTCCGATTTAAACTCCTTTTTCTTGTTTTGATTCACCTTTTTCCTTGATTTGAATTTGATTTTGTGGATTCATTGTAGAACTTTGAATCCTGGTATTAGTTGATGATTTTGACAAAATTTTGTAGTTGTTGATTTAATTTTGTATTTAGATTAATATTTTTAAATCCAAGGTACTCAATCACACTTAGGATTCTTTGAGAGATTTTTGGGATGACCCCGGAGAAACTCATTTTGAACTTCAATTGGAATTTCTTTTCCTCTTGTTTGGATTCACCCTCATTCCTTGATATTGAATTTAAGCTTGATGGGTTCCTCTCGTTTGAACCGATGAGAAGGAACATATCTTCATTATTCTTTCTTGCCATTATTCCCTTGCATTCTTATTTACCTCTTATCTTAAACTTTGTCTCATTATATTAATTACCCTTATCTTGTCGTCCCTACCAGATGTTCTTCGAAACCCTTGAATCTTCGTATCTTTTGCATAGGAAAGGCTAAGGAAGTGACGTAAATTATGTAGCTCAGAGAAGACGTAACTGGTTATTTTATGATGATCTAAAGAAAATCAAATGTGGAGTGTTCCATATGGAAACTTGAGATTGAAATATGGTAAAGGTCTCGAGTAGAATAAAGAAATGTATACTGCCAATCTGGAAACAATTACATTTAGAGAAATTTTGGGGTTATGAGATAGTTTATAGGTGTATTCAAAACTAATGAGGATATCAGAGGTCAACCTAGTTTTGAGAACTTATAAAATCTTGGTTATTGATTCTGGGGAAAACTTTTACTCTGAGGCTATGTAGAAGGTTAGTAATGGAAAAGAGAAGTTAATTGTGTTTAATAAGGATATTAAACAAGATGTTGCGAGAAAATGACTAGGGATAGAGAGAACACAAAGTTATGGAAGTTTAGAGATTGTTGTGAAATATTTTTAGAAGAATAATATTCAAAGGTGTATGTCGAAGAAAATACGGAAGTTGATTTATGATAGAAGATAAGTTTTACAAGACCTAGACGAGCTCACCTTCGTGTAGGTATATCATGTCCCACTAAAATCCGTCTTCTTGTACTCTATTTTCTTGATATGATTTTATGGTCAACTGGCTAAACTATAACCTCTACCATTATACTAAATTTCTTCTTATTTCAATTTGAAATCCAGCGTTGACTCAATTCTTTCGACCCGACATATGATGGTGTTCTGCTTGTTTTCTTAGATGCTTGACCTTGTACCTTATCTGATTACTTGACCCGTTGGTTAAAAAACTTAGACTATGTAATTCCTTTCATCATTACCACCCTTATATCTTGTGCTGCTAAATTAGCCTTAGTTTTGCAAGCTTATCTATTTTCGAGCTTGGTCATGACATATTTTATTGGGTGGCCACCCACTAACATATTGTCTAATCAGAACCGGTACATGATGGTCTGATCAACCTATTGCACTTTGGTTCGCTTTTTCATGTATCAATCTACGAGAATGGAGACATATTTAAACTTGACCCTAGAGTCTCATTCGCGACAGCCTTGACAATTCTCCTTAAAATCTTTTCATCGCCTATGAACCTCGTATTCGTACTCAGTCGAATTAAATTTAATCATGACCTGAACCTCCATCATTGGTTGCTCGTGCTCATACATTGATTTCATTGATTTCCCTTCTTGCCCAAATCTCATTTTATTCCAAAATTGATCAACTTAGATCGTGTCAAGACAAAAATCTATTTGTGATTTGTTGTGCCTAAATTTTCAATTTGTGCCATTTTATGGAATAGTAACCTTTTAATAATTTCTTAGTTGCTTGTTAATGACCAATTTTTATATAGGATGGTAGACAGCCCTACAACCTTGATGCTTGTTGTTCCCTTACCTCTACAACCTTGATGATTGTTGTTCCCTTACCTTCCCAATTAGGACACCCTAGATTGTTTGTGTGTTGATACCATAGTACTGTTTTGACCTAGAATGATTAGTGTACCTAGGTGAGACTTCCAACTGCTACGGTATATCCTGACCTTGTATACTATTCCTTCAAATTGCATGATTTAGATAAAAAAAAATTAGACCTTGATTGTTGGAAAATAGGGACGTCACCCCATTAGTATCAGTTGTAGATATATATAGGTTAGTCCTTGATGTGGGGATGTGTGTCTATAAACATGTAGCTTATGAGATTTATGAGAGATTATAGTATCAGCCTTGATAGGATGTACTAGTCTTTTGGTGAGTATAAATGTGTTATGAGAGATAGGGGCCTATATGTCTTAGTAATGCATCGTTCCTATAGTAATAGAATGTATTAATAGATGGTTAATAGGAAGATGATAGTTTGAGCATACCTATAGCCTATGATCAGTTCCTTTTCATCCTTAGTTAAGACCACTTTAAAATAGGTCCAGTCCCTTGGTTATAGGTTCCAGTCCATATTTTATTGAAGTTCCATTACCGCCGTATAGCAGAGCAGTGTTGGAGGTATTCCTAGATTGACACTATTTAGATGTCCGTTTATTATTCCAGTGTTAGGAAGTGTTACCTTAGATATTGGGTAGGTTAGAGGCTCTAGAAGGAGTACTATCGATCTTAAATTTCGAGGACAAAATTTTTCTAAGGTGGGTAGAGTTGTAGCACCAGTTTTCCAAATAAGGATAATTTTAAAATTTCGTGTTTATAATTATTTTAATAATGATATTTAATTCATGATATAATTTTTGGTGATTTTAAATTATTTTTAAATTATTTAAATCAATGACTTGTGGTTTTGACGTTTTGCTAGTGAAACCCTAGAGACTGTTTGACCTAGAGCCTAACCATGTGATTATGATATTTTAATGTCATTTCTGGCCTAAGGATATTTTTGCATTTGACCTCTTTGAATTATTTTAATATTATTTTATTATTTATAATATTGTTTTGGGATTATTTGAGTCGGGTTCGAATTTCATCTCAATTCGACTTGTAACGGGGACCCGGGGTAACTTAGACTCTAGTTGGACCCATGCATTAGTTAGCCATGGCCCACATTTTAATTAGTCATGTTAGAAAGATTAGTCATAATCCTAATTATTAGGTTAACCATTTAGAGTTTTTATTTTGACCCTTTTACCCCCAAACCCTAACCAAAATTTGATTATCTTTAGGGTACGCGTCCTGTCATCATTGTTGAGCCGCATGAGGAGCGTTCATATTTGGGCCGCATGAAGGTCGTCATGACCGAGCCGTATGAAAGATTTTATGACCGAGCCGCATGAATAGTCTCTATACTCGAACCGCATGAAGGTTGCCATGACCGAGATGCATAAATATGTTCATGACCGAGGGGGGTCTTCATGGCCGAGGCGCATGAGAGTCTTCGTGACTGAGCCGCATGGGTTTCTTCATGGCCGATCCGCATTGGGGACCTTCTTGATTGAACCGCACAGGTTTCTCTATACTGGCCGCGTGCACACGTCTAGTCTGGCCGCATAAACTTGTCTCAAAGCTGGAAAGATTTTATCCAGTTCCCTAGGAAGATAGTGCTCTTGTGTCAGTCATCATGACTACTTTACGTCAGAACTGTCAGCTGTCAGCCGTCAAAGCATTAATTATGTTTGAATGATGCTGGGTATAGCTATTCTGAAAAGACACGTGGCTTACCTCTGCGGGCCGCATGGAGTCCACTCGAGCTGTCTTTGTGTTTGAGCCGCATGGGACTCCCGAACTGCATGCGGCCCCTTGGCCGCATGGATTATTTTTCTCTTCTTTTCATGCTTCTACAAGACCTCCTTCAAAGTTTTCAATTTGCAAAATTGAAATAATTTGAATAAGAAGCATGGTTATGCCAGAGCCGCATGGATGTATTCTGTCCTAGCCGCATGGATTTGTCCAGCCACAGGATTACCTCAACCGCATAACTCTCTGAGCCGCATGGGCTGTTTTGGCCGCATGATCTTCCTGTCACGTCTTCCTGCCACGTGTGCAAATCTTTTGTAAATCTTCTGCATTTAATGCTCTTGATTTGCTGTCAGATTTTAAGAGCCACTTTTTGGGCCAGGATCCCAAGAGTCAGGCTATTATTCTGCCGTTTTGCCTCGATGACCGAAGAGTCGGTCATCATATTATACGCGGATCGAGGCGTTCCTTTTTTATCTATAAATAAGAACACTCTCATTCTGGGAATTCTTCTTTGCTCTCTTCGATCTTTTGCTGTTCTAACTCCTTTCTCTCCTAAGCACCTATGGCTCCCAAGAAGGTTGCTGCGTCGAAGACTGCGAAGGGCAAGGCAATCGCTTCTTCGGCGACTGCGGCAACGAACGTGGCCACTCCTCCGCCGGTCGTTGTTCACTCTGTTCATCCACCTATTGCCGGTAAGGACATTGCCTTAGAACCCTAACTGCCATGGCTCTGCTGCATAATTTATGCACAAGCCGCATGTACAAGGTTCGTCGATATGACCGTATAAGCACTTCGCCCAGGGGGCCGCATGGGCTTGTCATACTCGATCTGAACCACATATATATTTTCGGTTTGGGCCACATGAGCGTAGTTCACTTTTGAACCGCATAAGCTCATCTGCTTGTAGCCGCATGAGTCCGCATGGACTTTGAACCGCATAGTCTCACCTGAATCCGAGCCGCATCAACGCCTAGGTTTGTCTGTTGAGTCCATGTGAACCTTGAACGGCATAGGCCCTTCCGAACTCAAACTGCAGAAGCTTCATAAGCTCATCTGAACTTGATTTGTATGGACTCGTCTGACTCGGAGCCGCATAAGGCTATGATGAACCGAACCGTATGGACTCATCTAGTTCTGAGCCGCATAAGACTGTGACGACCCAAGCTGCATAGACTTAAATGATCATTCAAATGCTGCTTGTTTTGACTATCTTCTAATCTTATTTCTTTCGTCTCTCTTCAGTGAATCTGCCAGTAAATCCTGCGGGGAATTAATTGTGGACCTGTTACCCTGGGCGTACCTTGGTTTTAGGTACGAGTATAAAGTTTTGGAGAGGAATACCTAGAACAACTTTACGATAAGACAGCTATAGAAGTTTTTGGTATTCGAGAGAATGTCAGGGAGCAACTGGGCTCCCAGGTATGATAGGAAAGGGATGGGCGTGTACTGGAGACCCAGTACAGCATCTGTGGTCGACTGAGGACATTTGTGGTCATCGGAAGACATTTGTGGGCCTATTATCTTTGGACGTACTCAGATCGTGGGTACAGATAATAAGTAGAGGGAGGACCGTCATACTTACTCAGGGATAGTGAGGACATGGCAAGTATGGGTATTTCTTTACCGTAGGATCTTTCTGCTCAGAGGTAGTGAGGACATGGTAGGAGTGGATTCAACGGAGGATATTTGTGGACCTACTATCCTTGGCGTACTCCGGTGGTGGGTACGGATAATAGGTCGAGGGGTAACTATCATACTTACTCAGAGGTGTAAGGACATGGCAAGCATGAATGGTTTCTTCGACGGAGCCTTCCCACTCAGAGGTCACGGGGACATGGCAGGAGTGGGCTCAATGAAGGATACATAGAACGACTCAGAGGTAGGAGGACGTGGAAGTTCTATGCGAGGGGCGGTTTGTTTTTTGGTGGAAGTGGAACAACTCAGAGGTAACATCGACATGGTTGTATAGGAATTTTGTGGATCTGTTACCCTTTTTGTGCATCGAGAATATGGACAGTAGATCAGGTGAGTTCAGCGGTACCAGCGGGTACATAACTTCGGCAATCTAAAATTTTGTGGGTACGAGTTCAGTGGTACCAGCGGGTACATGACTCGTTGATCTAGGAAATGCGAGTATAAGTTCAGCGGTACCAGCGTGCATATGACTCTTATGATTGGAAAATATAGGAATGAGTTCAGAGGTACCAGCAGGTACATGACTCGTATGATTGGAAAATATGGGAATGAGTTCAGAGGTACCAGCGGGTACATGACTCTATGTATGGAACCAGAATGTAAGTTCAGCAGTACGGGGAGGTACATAACTCGACACTCTGGGATGTCTCGAGGATTTTGTTTCAGACATAATACTTCTTCAGGAACTTGCCATTGATGGGCAACATGAGCAAGTCTCCATTTTGCTTTGTGAGGCGGTAGGCGCCGTTGGAGAATACAGCTTCGATGATGTACGGGCCTTCCCATTTTGGTTGGAATTTACCGACAGTTTTATGCGTCATAACCATCGGCATCCGAACCGCCAGAACGAGATCGCCTACTTGGAATATTCTGACCTTGACCTTCTTGTTGAAAGCTCCAGAGATTCTGGCCTGATATAGTTCGATTCGCTGTTGAGCTAACAGGCGTTTCTCGTCCAGGGCCTCCAATTCCTGAAGTCGGCGATGGTGGTTTTTGTCTGTCGTCAACTGATGTGTGAGGGCGACGCGGAGTGAGGGGATCTGAGTCTCTAATGGGAGGACTGCCTCACTTCCGTATACCAGGGAAAATGGTGTGTTCCTGTTCGAACTGTGGTGCGATATGCCCATAAGCATTCGCCGAGCTTCTCGTTCTAGTCATGTTTGTTAGAGGACACAAATTTCTTGAGTAGCTTGATTATGTTTTTGTTGAATGCTTCTGCTAACCCGTTGGCTGTTGGGTTGTAGGGTGTCGAAGCAATTGTAGAAGCATGGAATTTCATAACCAGAAAGCCCATGCGCCAGACACTACATGCGCCAGGACTCGCACAGAACACTTCACAGCAAAGTCAATAACCATGGACATTTGAAGAAGGACTTTTTATTTATATATAAAAGTCTATTACATGTCTAGAAAAGGTTGTACAAAGGAGAATTTCTACAAAGGAAAGATCCTAAGTCTACAGCCAGCGGCCACCATGCGCCTCCAGTTAGGCGCAGCAGTCATCATGCGCTGCCAGTCACCATGCGCTGTCAGTCAGGCGCAGCAGACATCATGCGCCTCCAACCAGGCGCATCCCACCATATCTTCAGCAGCTCAGTCATGTGCATCCAGCTCAGTTGTGTGCATCCCTTCAGCAGCCCAGCTATGTGCATCCCTTCAGCCAAATTCTTCCAGCCAGGCTCACCTGGCCGAGCAGAGCCCAGTTATGTGCCGCTCTTCCAGCCAGGCTCACCTGATAAGTGCTTTGCCAAGCAAAGCATTTAACCCTCTGGCTGGAACCAAGGAAGAGAAGAGCACCGCAAATGCTGTGGCCAGGGGAGGCTTCGAAAGAGCCTCCAAAGCCGAAGGAAGATCGTGATCGAAACCGCGGCTAAAGCCTAGCACCGCCATTCCGATCTACGGCTCTTCCGGAATAACGGGGACGAGGCCCGAGCATCCCTATCTTTGGATGCAACAGGCACCTTCCGTCTGCCTCCGAAGCCCTTGACTCCGTCTTTTGGATGTAACAGTCACCTTCAAGTGCATCGAAGACAACACAGCGTCTCATCTTCACCCTCGGGAGCACTTCGTCAACAGAATGCACCCGCATGATCAAGTTCATATTGGAAGTACGTAAGGGAATGAGAAGCAAATCTTCTCTCCATGCCACTATTTATAGGCCGGGCAGATTAAACCCACGTGCCAAGTGGATGGCCCTCCGAATTCCGTGCAATGAATTTATATTAAATGGATGAACCGGACGCTTCGAATTCAGCCAAACGGCTATTTATAGCACTCAAAGAACGAGACAGCCGCATCATTAAAAGACATGTCTGATGCGCCAGCCAGACAGCGCATCACACGGACGCGCCCTTCGGCATCAGGCGCATCACACAGATGCGCCCTACAGTACTCGGCGTATTACAGAGGGTGCGCCCTAACACATCCCCATACCGAGTGGAACGCCAATCGACGCGTCCACTCAGCTGTCCATCGAACGTCACCAACATTAAATGCTGAACTGACAGAGTTGGCAGCACGTCTCCCAAAGTCTGAACAGTTGACAGCTTTTTCAGAAAACGAAGCGTCGACAACGTCAGCATCATCATGACTTTATTTCGACGGCTACTGCCACGTGGCCACTCCACCATCAGCATGCGCCTCTACGGCCATGCGTCCAAATCAGCATGTGCCTCAAAAGCCATGCGCCTCAGACTGCTCTCTGATCCCGAAAGACAGAAGGAAAGTCGCCTGCATGCGCCTCAAAAGCCATACGCCCCAAATGGTTTGTAACTCCTAAAGGTTATGAGCCGCAGCCTCCTCCTGCGCCCAATCTAAGGCGCAGCCCACCAGATCATTCATCTCCACCAAATCCGAGATCTTCGAGCCATGAGTCGACGACACGTGTCCTTTGACTCAACTCATCCAAGATTTCAGCAACGGAAAGATCTTCTCTCTGCTACGTGCCAGCTCACAACAGCAGTATGAAGAGTTCTTCCCCTCGATCAGGGCGCAGCATCCGTGCGCCTCCATCAGCAACCTCCACGTGGCATCCCCACACCGACGTATCCTGCATGCGCGCATGAGCAGCCAGCCTGCAAAACTATAAATAGAAGAATCATCTCCTTCATACACACACAGAGACTCAGAACAGAAGACTCACAACACAGAGAGAATCACCGAGAGGCAGTTCTAGACACTCAACGTCTTCCTCCTCTCAGCAAGCTCCAGCACCCAGAGCAATCAACACCTTCAGAGAACCGATACCCGTCGTCAGCCGGTCAACGGAGTCAACGCATTACCACTCGCTCCATTGGCACTAAGGACCCAGCTTAAACAAAAGTGTACTCCTAGGACTACATCTAAGTCCTATATTGTATCACTGTTCTATTTGTATTAAGATTTCAATCAAATAATTTTAATGGCAAACAACAATGTTCTGAATTCGGTGCTTGTCGCAGAATTGATAAAATGCGTGGTTTGTGAACTGTGGCCCATTGTCTTGAATGATCCTTCGGGACAGTCCAAAGCAGTAGATGATATGATGCTTAAGGAAGCTGATCACGTTTGAAGTTTTCACCTCTGCCAATGGGATGGCTTCTGCCCATTTGGAGAAGTAATCGGTGATTGCGAGTATAAATCGGTGTCCTCTGGACGAAGGCAGGGTAATTGGGCCGACGATGTCCATACCCCATGCTTCGAATGGCCAGTAGGCCACAGTCGAATGTAGGAATTTAGATGGCCGGTGGATGAAGTCGGCGTAGATTTGGTAGGCTTTGCACTTTCGTGCATAATCTATTGCGTCTGCAACCATCGTAGGCCAGTAATAGCCCATTTGGCGAAGGCGATCTTGCAGTTTCGGGCTAGGTTGATGGGCTCCGCAGACACCATCATGGGCTTCACGTACGGCTTCCTTGGCTTCTGTATTTGATAGACACCGAAGCAGTAAACCATCATAGGATCAGCGATACAGCATTTTTGTCTCTATATTATAGAAAAATCTGAGAGAATGTCTTCTGATAGAAGTAGCTTCCTTCGGATTCTCTGGCAGGATGTCGTATACTACGAAGTCGATGAACGGCTGTCTCCAGTCTGGTGCTTCGTCGACTGAAAGGGCGGAGTAGCTTTCAATGCATCGAACGTTATCCTTAGGACAGACCAGTTCACGGCCTATTATGTCGACCTGATGATGAGCGTAATTTGGCACAGCTAGGGAAGCGGCCAAACCAGCTAGGGCATCAGCCTCAATGTTCTGGAGTCTGGGAACATGTTCTATGAAGAATCCTTCCAGAGACGAGATGATGTCGATTGCTATTTGATGATATGGGATCATGTCTTCATGGTGGACCTCGTATGACCCCCAAATCAGATTGACGATTAACTGCGAGTCGTCGTATTCTTCAAGATACTCTACCCCCAGTTCCTTCGTAAGCCGGAGGCCAATGACCAACACTACCAAAATATATGAATTTACCGACGGCCCTATCCGTCGGTATTCCGTCGCCAAAAATAAATACCGACGGATTACCGACGGATATTTTGGTAAAACAGCCATCGGGAATAACCTCGTCGCTAAAACATATCCGTCGCTACTCCGTCGCTCAGCGACGACTTAGCGACGGAATACCGTCGGCTCATTTAAATATATATAGCGACGGATTACCGACTAGCTTTCGTCAAAACATGTATCAAGATATAGGTTTAGCGACGGAATACTCCGTCGCTAAAGAGTCGGCAAAACCGTATCAGTGATTTTCTGATACGCAATATCCGTCGCTAATCCGTCGTAAATTTGTCGGTAAAAGCATATCAGCGACAAAACATCCGTCGCTAATAGCAAAATTTATGGACATCAAACAGAACTAGGTCGACGGACGTTCCGTCGCTAAACCGTCGCTCAATGTAAAATTCTCCAGGTAGCGACGGATATTGCGTCGCCAATCCGTCGATACATTAAAACTCCTACAATAGCGACGGATGCTCCGTCGCCAATCCGTCGCTTTATTAAAATGCTCCAGGTAGCGACGGTTTTTTCCGTCGCTATTCCATCGCTAAACTCAGTTTCTCAGGTTAGCGACGGACTATCCGTCGCTGAGTGGTCGCCTGTCCGTCGCTAACTTCTAATTTTTGAAAAAAAAAATACTGAAAACAGACTCTTTCCTGTTTGTGCAACACATCCAACACAATATCAAACATGCAAAATATCCATATACAACACCATATATCCATATCCAACACGAATATCCAACGTATCCAATATCCAACACTATATATCCATATGCAAAATATCCATATCCGACACCAATATCCAACGTATCCAATATCCAACAAAATATTACCAACAATATATCCAATATCCAACATTAAATTATCCAAACATAAAAAAAATATCCGAACATACAATGTATCCAAATGTCTACAAAAATTTCGGCAGCACCTCCTTTGTATATCAGATCATCGCTTATAACCCAGCGTAGGTATATATCCAAAAATCACATAGACGAAATATGCACATACGAATTTAATGCACACCAATTATCCAATTATCCAAGAGAGAGAGGGAGAGGGAGAGGGGAATACCTTTGGGAGAGAGAGAGGAGAGGGGGTCGCCGATCACCGCTGCGGGAGAGAGAGGAGAGGGGGTCGCCGATCGATCACCGCGGGAGAGAGAGAGAGAGAGAGGAGAGAGAGTGAAATTTGGGGGGAATGAAAAAGTTCCCCCCGTCGTTTCAACTTAAGTCTAGAACGTAAATTTAGCGACGGAGTAGCGACGGATTATTCCGTCGCTAATGCGTCAGTAAATCACGCGCGGGTAGCGACGGATTATTCCGTCGCTAAGTCGTCAGTAAATCTCGTGCCAATATTTTAGGCTTTTGCCGCCAAAATATGCGACGTTCTAGCGACGGATATAAAATCGTCGCTACATGGCCGACTACCTATCGACGGCATAGCGACGGATATGGACATAAAAAAATAAAAAAAAATGTCCGCTGCTTTCCATCGGTATTCCGTCACAAATCCGTCGGGGATCCGACGGTGATAGCGACGAAAAATGTCCGTCGCTAAATGACCGTCGCTAAAGTACTGTAATTTGGTAGTGCAAGGCATTGTACTCGGCCACATTATTTGAACAGGGCTCTGTGAGTGAGTAGGCCCGATTGATCACCAAGCCGGAGGGAGAAATCAGCACCACTCCAACTCCAGCGACGATGTTGCCTTTGGGTCCAGTTCTTGAAGCGCCGTCGAAGAACATTCGCCAGATGGCATCATGGAAGACTACATTTGAACTGGTGACCTCGTCCGGTATTTCTTCATATACCCTAGTCGTCTCCGAACCTGGATGGGCTGCTAGAAAGTCTGCCAGAGCCTGGCCTTTAACAGCCTTTTGCGGGACGAAGATCATGTGTTATGGTGATAGTAATATCCCCCAGGTAGCAAGGCGAGAGCTGAGTGCCCCAGGTTTGGTCATGAGGACCCTGAGGGGGTTGATCCGCGATATCACGTGGATGGTTTGTCCCGTGACGTAATGTCGCATCTTCTGGATTGCAAACACGAGAGCAAGGCATTCCTTCTCTACTGCCGTGTACCGGTATTCTAGCCCAATCATCTTTCGACTGAGATAGTATATAGCTTGTTTGTGGACAGCATCATTATTCTGTGCCAACAGAGCACCAAGAGAATGTTCCATCGCTCGCACATAGAGCAGGAATGGCTTCCCGGTAGCAGGAGCTACCAGGACTGGGGGGTTCGACAAATATTCTTTGATGCTGTCGAAAGCGCGCAGGCATTCCTCATCCCATACGAAAGAGACTCCCTTCTTCATGAGATGGATGAATGGTTGACATCGTCCGGAGAGATTAGAGATGAATCTCCTGATGTAAGCTAGCCTGCCTTGGAGGCCTCGGAGTTCGCAAAGATTTCTAGGGGGACCCATCTCCATGATTGTCTTTGTTTTCTTGGGGTCGATGTGAATGCCCTGAGAAGTGATGATAAAACCCAAGAATTTCCCGCTGGAGACTCCCAAGAATGATTTCATAGGGTTCATCTTTAAGTTGTGTGCTCGCATTAGGTCGAACACTGTCCTAAGATCTTGCAGATGATCTTCCTTCGAACGGCTTTTGACGGTGATGTTGTCGACGTAGCACTCCACTGTCTTGCGCAAGTGGTCTCTAAAGATAACTCTCATAGCTCTCTGGTAAGTGGCGCCAGCATTCCTTTAACCGAAAGGCATAACGGTGTAGCAATATATACCAATTGGTGTTCAAAATGATGTGTGCTTCTCGTCGTCAGGGAACATCTTGATCTGGTTGTATCCTGAGAAGCCATCCATGAAGGATATACGTTCGAAGCCGCAGGTGTTGTCTGTCATGGTATCTGTGATAGAGAGAGGGAATTCATCTTTAGGGCATGCCTCATTCAGATTCCGGAAGTCAATGCATATTTGGATCTTCCCGTTCTTCTTGAGAACTGGTACGATGTTGGCTACCCAGTCTGGATGCTGCTCTTCGCGAATGAAGCCGTTGGCTATCAGTTTGTTCACCTCGGCTTCAATAGCATTCATGACATCGGGGTAAAATTGTCGTTGTTGTTGCTTGACAGGTTTTGCATCCGAACGAATATTGAGTTTATGGAGTGCGATCTCGGGGTCCAATCCTGGCATATCTTCATAGCTCCAGGCGAACACATTGATATACTCCTTGACGAGTTGGAGCAGCGACTCTCGCTCTTCATCTGTCAGACTCTGGCTGATGAAGATTGGTTTCGGGGAGGCTTCATCACCAAGATTAACTTGTATGACCTCATCCTCGACAGGAGGTTCTCTTTGCTCGAAACGCATTTCCCATTGTTCATCTAGCTGTTGGGCCCACGGCTCTAGCTCAAGGATTTTCGGAATGTCTTCATCTTCTTCATAAGCGTCGGCAAATGCCATGTTGACTGACAGGACTTGTCTGAATACGTCTCCGATGCTGGTATCCGAGTCAGAAGTTGGTGACCCGGTCGAATGTGAATGCCAGTCACATTCTTCATCTGAACTTTCAGCGGTCGTCATGGGTGTCACATACCCTAATCCACATCGAGTCTTGCTATAGTAGTCTCGTGGTTTGCCAGCCGGGACCGGAGGCTTCAAAGGTAATCGTCGTCCAGTACCGTAGTTCAAACCCGGTGTCGTTTCCAGATCATACCCCTATTTCTGCATGAGGTATTTAGATTGGGGCTATAAAGATACAGAGGTAGTCTCCCGGCATCCGCTCCAAGGTCGACTTCTTCTATGGTGAAGAAATGCGAATCGTCCTTCCGGCCGAAGATGATTGGATGGTCCCCTCCTTCGATTATTCGGTAAGCGTCTTCTGCTGGAGTAAGCTGGATTGTGGTGTAGACATTTGTCACATGTGTGTGTAGGTGATTGCCTATACCGTATTCCATAGCGTACATTGTACAAAGCTTATTATGCTCGACGTAGTTCAAAGATAGCCCTTTATTGATGAAGTAAGGTATCTTTTCTAGGGAGATTACATCGTCTGCGGAGGGAAAATCAGTATGGGCAGCCACATACTTGGCTAGCTCCGGCTCCTCTTCGGCTACCCCCTGTGTGAATGAAGACTGAGAGGACGACCTAGGGAGCTTGATCGTCAACGGTTCAGCTGATGGTGCTGAGCGTGGAGTTGTTGGCAGACTAGCGACCCCCAGTTTGGTACTCGATGTGGGGCGGAGAGTGGCTGGTTCGCTAGAAGTGTCAGACCTTGCATCGGGGTGACGACCCTTCTTGGGAAGGCGTATCGTCAGTGGCTTGTCGGAGGGATTAAGCTTCTCCATTTGGGGCTGACCGACTCTCGGCAGCTGATTGTTAGTGGCCCCGTTGTGGATCTTGGCACTTGGCCAGACCTTGGCAGTCGGATTATCATCTGCTCTTCTTGTGCTGAGAGGCTGATTGCATCCTTATGTAGAGTGGCGGTAAGGGGTGCAGACCTGTCCGGTTTGCGAGCTTGGAGGTGGATCGTCAGAGGCTCTTCTGATCCTGTGGTTGTATCGGTACTAGCTTGTATAACTCCTTCACCAAGATGCTTCTTCAATTTTTCGTATAGACAGGAGTCTGAGTAGTAAGATTCGACCCCTTTGAAGGGATCGATATCAGCAAATTCTGTCCTCACGAAGCCGTATTTGTTGACATATTTGAAGCACTGGTGCAGCGTGGAAGGCACGATCATATAATCGTGTATCCACGGGTGCCCCAAGAGGATGTTGCAAGAAGTGTCTGCATCTACGACGTAGAAGGTGACTTCAGATTGGAGGTCGCCAATTTGACACTTCAGACGAATCTTTCCAATAGGGTAGCTCCTGCCCGAATTGAAACCGCTAATGGCGGTGCTTGTAGGCGTCAGGCGGTGCATTGGGATGCAGAGATGATATAGCAGACCCATAGGGATGATGCTTATGGAAGAGCCAGGATCAATGTGCATCCGATCCACCTTTACGTCGCCGATGTATCCAGTGTAGTATAGTGGGCAATCGTGCAGATTAGTTTTGATGAGCATGTCCTGCGGAGTGAAGACGATATTGGGTATTACTCCCGTACAGGTGCTGTCTTGGAGATCTGCAGGCGGGTTTTCTCCCGTGAGGTTAACTTGAGCAAGGTATGCGTCGGCATTTTGGAGTGCATCGCTCAAAGCCGTACGAACATCTTTGGAGAGCCTCAGGAGCTCGTATAATGACAACTTGGCAGGTGTGTTGGCCAATTGTGCCAAGATGTCGAAGTTGTAGGGCCTCTCCATCCCTTGTGCTGCCTCTTTTCGGAGGGATTTGTCGAAGCGAGTCTCCCTCGGCCTAGGCTTGTCGGTCGTCGGAGGCTGAGCCGGTCCCGGAGTATCAGTTGTAGTAGGTTGATGATCTTCAGGTGGATTGTCAGCCCCAGGTTGGGATTGCACCCCAGACCGCGTGACGACGGCTGTAGCTTCCTCGATGTCTGCTGAGATTGTGTGGCAGGTCCTGACTTTTCTACTTTTCTTCTTGTAGGTGGAAGATGGTGTGGACCGAGTCACTTCTGACACCAAGTCTGGATGGATCCACATGACCTCCCCTCGTGATGTAGTGAGGGGCACTAGACCAGTAGCCTGATCTCGGGGAGGTAGAAGATTAGCAATCTCCATTGTCGCCAGGGGGATGGGGACCATCCCATCTTGAGTTTTCGTCGAAGAAAAGCTGCCGAATTGTACGGACACCATATTGGCTGCCACGGTTACCTCTTCGAAATCGATAACCAGAGCGTTCGAATCGATGAGATTTTGGATATACCGTTTTAGCTGGTAGCAGTCGTGTGTAGCATGGTGGACGTAGCAATGATAATGGCAGTACTTTGGGTTCTCCATCTCTGTCGGCAGCGGTTTCCGTCTTGGTGGAGGAAGCTGAATTATGTCCCCTTGTATGAGCATGTCCAAGATGGACTTGACGTGACCGTCTTCGAAGGAGTACGTGATTTGCGGCCATTGTTTGTCTGCTGGCTTTGGCTCAGGTTTCTGTGCTGTATCGGCCACCATAGCCTGCTTTCCCCTACTGTCCCGATTGTTGGAGGTGCTACCCCCATTATCGTTGTTGGGACGCTTGCCCTTGTTCTCTCCATCCGAGATGTGCAATCCCAGTTGGCGAGCCTTCTTCAATCGTTCTTCGACGCTTGTGGCGCTGATGATGAACATCTTCCAGTCCTTGAATTGACTTTCGCCCATCCAGAGACTGATTGTTGGGAGGAGTCTCTTTTGGCAAATTTCAATCAAGGAGGAATCTGGATTTCCAGAGAGCAACTTCATGGCAGTTTGGCGGAACCGCTCGATGTAGTTCCTTGTCAGCTCTTTCTCCCCTTGGACGATGTCCATGAGGGTGGACATGGTGACGCCAGCCCTACTTCGTAGAATCTCTCCATAAATATGCGCTTAAGCTGGCAAAGAAGTAGATGCAGTTGTCCGGCAGGTTACGATACCAGTCGAAGACGACTCCTTCCAATGCCCCGATGAATAATCGTGTGAGAATGGCATCGTCATGAGGCAGATGGTCGATGGTGACCTCAATGTAAGTGATTTACCTACTTGCTGAGGTCTTGCCATCATAAGGATTGATATTGAATGGCTTATATCTTGGTGGGAATGGAACATCCCTCCATGCAGCAGGGTATGGTTACCGTATTCTGAGGTTATGAGAGTTTTCTCGAGCGTGGAATATGGCTCGGAGCTCCTGGACCTCTCTTCTCGCTTCGCGTGCTTCGTTCATGGCGGTGGGGGCCATTATTTCAGAAGGATTGTTGCCCGGGTTCGGTGCCGCTGGGTTCGAGTACGCATTAACCGCGGGACCCGCACTTGCTTGGCCATGCGTCCCTCCTTGGAGATTTGGAAGGGCCGCTTTGATCTCGTCTACAGACTTGACCAAGGCATGTAGTATGGCCTCTAGAGTGTGGATGCGTTGGCGATCACTGGAACCACCTTGGTTGCTGTCTGTCATGAATACCGTCTTCACATGAGGAGAGATGGACGGAGCGGTGGAGGAAGTGCCCTCTGAATCGTATCCCTGTAGCGAGAAGTCATCGGGGTATGTGGGTATATTCTCTTTTGACTCAGACTCGGAAGGAACAGTACCCCCAGTCTCCGAGTTCGCCTCGTCATGGGAGTTGTGGACGTCCTCGGAGACGTCGAGGTTTGCTACATCCGATGGAAGAGTTGTCTCCCCCGGCTCGTCTTCTTGGAACATCGGGTTGCTGTGGAGGCTCGAAGGGGTGCTACCCCTAGCCCCAGCAATCCCCTGTATTATGGACGATGATTCCTCCACTGTAGCAGATTTCATCTTAGAGCGAGTACCTTGGAAAACTTCGGTGGTGGGCACCCGATTAGACAACAGTCTTTTAGTCGCAGTGGTTGAGATCTTCGGGCTGGGAATATTCGTCTTCTTCCCCCTTCCATCAGCGGAGATTTTTCGAGAAAAGTTGCAGGAGACGACGGGTAGTGCTTCGTCTTCTGAAGACGGCTGTTACAGTCTTTGAAAGACAGACTACCGGTCTTCTTGCATCGTCGTGCTATTGCAGCAGCAGTTGATGATGACTTGGGTGCAGTGACGTCCGTGGGAGGACTCTTTGCATCCCGATGCATCTTCTCTTTCCTTGCGTTTGTGGAGGATGGTGGCCTCACGCAAGTCACTTGCTTTGCTGGCTCAGGAATTCCGGGCACGCGAGTGCATAGGCCTCCCGCCTGCTCCCTGATTCGAAGGTAGCTCGTATACTTGCCTTCGTTCGTTATTGGGAGATGTTTGATGACTATCCCACCCATTGGCAGCAGGGGGCAGGGTACGAGTAGCTTTATACAACTTTCCATTAGTAGCCCGCGTGATAATCAGCGGGACGCTCCGATAGTCAGAGGTTAGGGTAGCTGACTGGGCTTGATGACCCTGCGCTGCCCTAGACTTCTTCCTTTTAGTACTTGCGGGTGCGTAATAGGAAGAGTCCAGGTTGAATACTACAGAGTCTGGCTTATCATCCAGAGAACCATAGGGGTCAGGACCGCATGAGAGACGGTCGAAGACTGATCGAGAGAAGCGTGGAACAGACGCTATGCGGCTAGGATTGGAAACCGTGCAGGCTGTCTGCATACGGCTGTCTTTTGCTGCCGGATGAGTTGTTCTTATGCGACTAGGAGTCACGACCGTGCAGGCTGGCCGCATGCGGTTGGCAATTGTGGCCGCATGGATTTTCTGCAAGCGATTGACTTTAGTAACCGCATAAGTTTTATCCATACAGTTGGCAACTGTAGACGCATAAGCTATGCGGCTGACAGATGTGGTCGTGTGAGTTTTCTCCATACGGCTGGCGGGTGTAGCCGCATGAGCTTTCTCCATGCGGCTAGCACCCTTATGTGGCTCGAATCGCATAGAGTTCCTCCTTGCCCCTGCAAGTCCAGCATCATATTGTTTTTTTCTGCCGGACTTGGGGACAACAGAGTTGTCTACGGTCTGAAGTGGGGCCGTAGGAGAGTCTTTCCCGCCGTCTTGAGCAACAGTGGGTATCTCTGCAAGAGCTTCAGTAGGAGCGAATGATCGGGGTCTCCACTCATTACGGGCCTTCTTCGTGCGGGCTTGCTTCTGGACTGGGCTAGCGCTCTTGTCGGAGAGCATTTCTTCAAACGCCTGTTGGTCGAAACGGACGACCATCTTCTGTTGCATGGAGCCAAGTTTGGCTGCATCCGACTGCATCACCAACTCCTCAGCCGTGGAGAAGTTTGTCCCCAGCAGAGTCGCCATCGTGTTTGTCATGAAATATAAAAGAGCAGAACAGTTTTATGGGAGGACTGGACTTTTACTTCACGTTACAAACTCGCTTGTACAAAGAAAGCCTAGGGACGAAAACCTAGGTACAACAATCTAAGTACAATTGTTTATTTTTGATTCTAGGGGGTGACGGTAGAGGCTCGGGAAAACGATGGCAGCTCTGCTTTACTCCTTGGACGATCGGACGTACCTTGGCTCCTATGACGAGATGCTTGGCGTTGAAGAAGAAATGCTCTTCTTGCTCTCCTCGTATTGCTCTTCTGACTTCTCTCTCTCTGGATTGTTCTCTGTGTATTTTTCTCTCTGATTATTGGGGGGGTCCTTTTACAAGGGAATGGCACCTTGCTATTTATAATAGTGAGGGGCATGATTAGGGTTTGCAATGATTGCCCATTCTCTAAGTGGCGGCGGCCTGGTAAATGATCAATCTGGGCCATTAATCTTGAGCGTGAAGGATCTAGGCCCTTAATGAGGATTATGCCATATCATATCAGTAATTAATATTGATTGCAATAAATCTCCATCATGATGATTTGCTGATGTCCGCAAATCTAAATGAATCAATTTAATTCATTCTCCTGCCACATGTCTCCAAATTATTAGGATCTGACCCAAAATTTGATTATCTTTAGGGCACGCGTCCTGTCATCATTGTTGAGCCGCATGAGGAGCGTTCATATTTGGGCCGCATGAAGGTCGTCATGACCGAGCCGCATGAAAGATTTCATGACCGAGCCGCATGAATAGTCTCTATACTCGAACCGCATGAAGGTTGTCATGATCGAGCCATATGAATTTGTTCATGACCGAGCCGCATGGGGGTCTTCATGGCCGAGCCACATGAGAGTCTTCGTGACTGAGCCGCATGGGTTTCTTCATGGCCGAGCCGCATGGGAGACCTTCATGATTGAACCGTATAGGTTTCTCTGCACTGGTCGCGTGCACTCATCTAGTCTGGCCGCATAAACTTGCCTCAAAGCTGCGAAGATTTTCTCCAGTTCCCTAGGAAGATAGTGCTCTTGTGTCAGTCATCATGACTACTTTACGTTAGGACTGTCAGTTGTAAGCTGTCAGCCGTCAGAGCATTAATTGTGTTTGAATGATGCTGGGTACAGCTGTTCTGAAAAGACACGTGGCTTCCCTCTGCGGGCCGCATGGAGTCCACTCGAGCTGCCTATGTGTTTGAGCCGCATGGGACTCCTGAGCTGCATGCGGCCCCTTGGCCGTATGGATCATTTTTCTCTTCTTTTTCATGCTTCTACACCATCATGGCGCATGAGTCTGGGAAGTGCATCCCAGGGACGGCATTTGGCCTAGGATACGGGCTAAGTATGGGCGACCAATCTTGCGGAACCTTTTAAAATATTGAAAGAATTGGGGGGTGAGCGAACCTACAATCCTTGGTAGGCGTTCGTCTCTGTAGAGTTTCTTAACATGCCCGCAGGTTATTCATAGTGTACACTAGCACTCGGCCAACCACTGTGATTGAATGTTGTGCGTTGGCAAGAACGACCAAGGAAGCTGCCATACCTGTTAGGGCATCAGCATCGATGTTCTGCAATCGAGGTATATGTTCTATAAAGAACCCAGTGAAGTTTGAAATCATATCAATCGCTGCTTGATAATAGGGATCATGTCTCATGTCAAACCTCATACTTGTTAACACAAATCACAAGTGGTCAACCTGATTCTAATAATAGACAAAAACTGAGTTAAATAAAAAATATAGTTACTAGATGTGAAGAATGTTTGTTGAAGACAGACATCTACATCAAATAACTGAATCTTCTCATGTGTAGTCTTTTTCATGTTTCAAGCAATGTAATCTTATATTTTATTGAGTCTAGGACTGATGTGAGTCGAGTCCCACTGGAAACTAAGAAGTACTTAGTCCTCTCACAAAAAGACTACCTCAAATCCACTAAAAAATAGCTTGAAACATATCCACATATACATACCCAAAACCAACCAAAACTAGACCACAAACTCATGGACCACACTAAAATATACCAATCGAACTCGGACCGAGCTTAGGCATAATTTGGACCGAACTCGGTTGACCTATATTGGAAAAATGTCCAGTTGTGCAATCTCTAATTTTGTGGTTCCAACGATTACAAAATTCAAATATTTTGGCCAAACTCTGACCAAACTCTTTCTACAAAAGTCCTATAAATAGACATAGATTTTTCTATTCCTACTCACTCACCATTCTCAGTCTTCCTATCCTTCAGTGAGCAAACCATACGAGCCTATACTTTTCCATCTCTAAGATCAACTCCTCAGCCTTCAAGTGCCAAGTTCGATCTCGGTTTAGAAGTCGGTTAGAGTTGTAAGAGCTTGGATAAGCAAGTTTTATTTATAGATTTAAAGTCGCGATTACTTCATTTCAAAGCTCATAGTTGATGTTGTCGTGTCTTTCGGATCAAAGCACGAGGTGTAAGAAGTCAACGTGTCCTTCGGATCAAAGAACGTGGTGTAACGACTATTCAAAAGTGGATTAACTCCGAACAAGAGTTCTCGGCCTGGACTAGTCCTCTCAGAGGAAAACCTGGATAAATCATGATGTTTTTGTTTGCTTTTTCTTACTCTTACTCCTTTACATATTTGTCTTGCTTATACGCATTATTACCGTTATTAGATTACTGCTTTTACATTTCAAATTTTTTTTATTTGGTAGATTATTTAATTGTACTCTAATTACCCTCCTAGAGTTGTCTTATGGTCCTACAATACTCCCTTCGGACCTGACTGAATATTAGCTTAGAATCTCCATAGGCTTCTATGTATTCTACCCCTAGTTATTTAGTCAGTTGAAGTCCAATAATAAAAGCAATATATTCTGCTATATGCTATTGGAGCATGGTTTCGCCAAGGAGTATGTACGGTGGATGACCAAATTGTAGAAGAAAACAAGCTCTACCCCCAACCCTGCAATGACATTGCCTTTAGGTCAAGTTCTTGAAGCACCATCAAAGAACATTCACCAAATAGACTCGTATGTGGTTGTGTTAGAGTCTAACACTTCGCCGAGGATATCGTCATATAGCTTCGATATTTCTGACACTAGGTGTGCTGCTAGAAAATTGGCCAGCGCATGGCCCTTGACCTCTTTCTACGGGACGAACACCATGTTGTATGGGGAGCGCAACATTGCCCATGTAGCTAGGTGGGAGCTTAATGTACATGGCTTGGTTATGAGCACATGAAGGGGATTGACACGAGAGAGAACATGGATTGTTTGTCCGGTCACATAAAGGCTTGTCTTTCGAATGACAAATATCAAGGCAAGACACTCATTCTCGATAGGGTTGTACCTATGTTCAATACCGATCATCATCTGGCAGAGGTAGTATATGGCCCGTTCATGTCTCGTATTACTCTTTTGAGCAAATAGAACGCCAAAAGAGTGATCCATTACACGAACGTAAAGTAAGAAAGGCTTCCTAATCACCGGAGCTACCAGATCCGAGGGGTACATGAGGTAGTCCTTTATACTGTTGAAGGTGTACTAGCATTCTTCAGTCTAGACAAACAAAACACCTTTCTTCATGAGATAGGTGAATAATAGCATCGTCCGAAGAGATTGGATATGAACATCCTAATGTGTGCCAGTCTTCCTTAAAGTTCGTAAAGTTCTCTAAGATTCTTCAGGGGATGCATGTCAAGGATTGCTCTCGTCTTTTCAGAGTCAATATGAATAGCCTTTGACATTATTACAAAGCCAAGGAATTTATCACTGGAAACTTACAGGAAAGACTTGGTGGGGTTCATCTTGAGCTAGTGCGTGTGCATTGACTCAAATACCATCCTTAGATTACGGAGATGGTCGCATTTGCAATGGCTCTTGACAATGATATCATCAACATAGAACACGACTGTTTTACGAAGATGTTCATGGAAGATGACGCTCATAGCTGTTGGTATATTGTGTCTGCATTCTTCAACCCAAAAGGCATCACCGTATAACAGATGACCCTAGATGTTATACAAAAAGATGTGTGCTTCCTATTATCAGGGAACATCTTGATTTGGTTGTAAACCGAGAACCCGTCCATAAAGGACATTCGTTCAAATCCACAGATATTGTCGTTCATCACGTCCGTATTGGGAGTGGGAACTCATCCTTAGGACATGCAGCATTTGGATCATAATAGTTTTGGCAGACTCGCATCTTGCCATTCCCTCATCCCGCTTGATATTAGCTTATTCACCTCTACCTCAATTTAATCCATAACATTTGGAGAGAATTGTCATTTCTGTTGCTTTACTAGCTCGGCATCTATAAGGTTGTTAAGTTTGTGTACTATAATTTAAGGATCCAATCTCGGCATACCTTCGTAATTCTAGGCAAAGATCAATATAGTCCTTTATTAGCAGGATGAGGGAATCATGATCGTCTTCAGATAGAGTCTTATTGATGATGATAGGTTTAGGAGATGATCCATCACCCAAATTTAGATGTACGACATCATCTTTATTGGGTGGCTCCCGTTGTTTGAAGCGATGCTCCCATTGTAATTCTAGTCATTGAGCCCAAGGGTCTACCTCGAAGAGCTCAGGTGATTGATCATCATCTTCGTCGTGGTCAACTGACACCATGTTGAAAGAATGTGTTCTTCGTAACATGTCATTAACACTTGTGTCAGAATCCCAGAGAGAGGACTCTGATGAAAGAATATGTCTTTGTCCCAGTTTTGGAGCATTCGGGAGTCGTCATTAGTGTTACATAACCCAACCTATATATGGTACGATGATGATAATCTTGTGGTTTCCCCTTGGGAGCAGGGAGACGCAACGACAGACGTCGACCTCTATCGTAATTTAGGCCTTAACTGCTTTCAAGTCGTAGCCCATCTTCTTTATGATGTTCTTGGCTTGGGGAGTGTAGTAGTAAAGCTGCATTCTACCTCTATTCGGCTCTTGTTCAGTCAAAAGGTACTCCCAATGGCCTTTAACTTTTTAGAAGATAATAGGCTTTTTCCCTTTCTTCTTTGTTGGGACTACGAAGTAAGCACCTTCATAGGGGAGTTGATTCACCATGTGAGTGGATGTCACTAGTCCTTTTTAAGATTACATCGTCCAATAAAGGTACATCAGCTTGAGCCACAATGTACTTCTTCAGCCTCATCTTATTTGCTGGTGATTGGCGTTGGAGGTGGATTTTGGGACCTTCCTGTTAGGCCGACAGAGCCTCACTACCAAGGGCTCTGAGGTCTCTGCAAGGGAAGGCTCAGCTTATCTACATACAAATTTTTGTGAAGATTGATCATAAGAGGCTGGATTGTCTTCTTGAGAATCTTGACAACCAATGGAGGGGTGTTGGGGGCACGTCCCTTGATATTGATCCACTAAGGTTTACTAGCAAGTTGATCCTCTTCGGCTTTATGATCAACATTAGCGGTTCGAGACTCCTCCTGATGCATTTGTTTATATATAAATGAATTGAAGTAATACGTCTCAACCGCTTTCAATGGGTCATTGTTGGAAAACTCTGTCTTGACAATCCCATCACTATAAACGTACTTCAAACACTAATGAAGGGTCAAGGGCACGATCATATGTTCGTGTACCCAAGGATGCCCTAACAGGACATTGTAGGATATAGCTACATCGATGACGTATCAGTGGACCCACTCATATAAAATGACACTGCTAATTAAGATAGGAAAGCATTTAAAGTTGTCTTGTTATTTATAACTATATGAATTGTAGTTCATATCCATAACATTCTTGAAACATTAAAGCATAGCAATTTATATCAATTCTTACAACGGTCGTGCTCGTCCCTGCATAAAATAGAGATAATACTCAGCACCTACACAAGATAATAAATGAGTATGCTACTATATTATATGTAGTCATTGGTGTTACGATACCACAAAGGAAGACTTACTTGGAAAGCTACAGACCCGATTCAAGAAGATGACACTCTTCCAAGTCTGCCTATTGTCGCAACAACACCAGAAGCCGCTCTGTCCAAACCTCCCACAACGGACAAGAATAAGTAGAAGGAGACTCGCTATGACTTATCTTTAAATAATAGCTCTGTTTCAGGGCTTGACAAACCCTATAGCTTTGACATCCTGGCATAGCTCGCCAACACACCGACCAGTTTGTTGCTCTTCGAGCTCTTTCATATCTCCAAAAAGACTCAAGATGCCCTAAGCGAAGCACTCCAATATGCTGACTCCTATCTAGCACAGATAAAAAACCGGGTAGAGGATCCTGCTGCATGTCCCTATTGCCACAGTGTAATGAACAAAATCCCTGACATTACATTCTCTCATTAAGATAGATGCTGAAGAATAACAAGCGTAATGGACCCCTGTACTATACAAGATATATCATTACAATCAAGGCAGACCGAATACACATCGATCCAGGCTCATCTCTCAGCATTATCCCCCGTAGCTTACTCCAAACTCTGCAGATTCCTATGTATCGGCTATCTGCCACAGATATTACCATCAGTGGCCTCAACGCCGGAAGAAGCTACCCTTTATGCAAGATTCGCCTAAAATGCTAAATAGGCGATCTGCAGACTGAAGCCACCTACTACATCACCGATGCAGATGTATCCTAAAATGTCCTTCGAGGGTATCCTTGGGTACACGAACATGTGATCGTGCCCTTGACTCTTCATCAGTGTTTGAAGTACGTCGACTGTGATGAGGTTGTCAAGACAAAGTTTGTCGACATTGACCCATTCAAAGGGGCTAAGTCATATTACTTCGATTCAATCCTATACAAACAAATGCATCAGAAGGAGTCTCTAAGAACTGATGCTGATCTTGAAGCTAAAGATGATCCTACTGCTAGTAAACTCTATGGATCCATATCAAGGGACATATCCCTGATACTTCCCTTCTTTGGTTGTCAAGATTTGCAAGAAGACTACCCGGCCTCTTATGATAAATCTTCACAAAATATCGTATGGAGAGAAGTCGAGCCTCCCCTTGTAGAGACCTCAAAGCCCTTGGTAATTAGGATCCACCGACCTAACAGAAAGGTCCCAGATCCACCTCCAACGCCAATCACCATCAAAGAAGATGATGAGATCAAGGAGTGTGTTGTGGCTTAAGTTGATATACCCTCCTTGGACGATCTAATCCCAAAAGAGTACATACTGTACTTTTTAAATAAAGGGATATGTTTGAATTATTCATATGTTTGACATATAGAAACAATGTACTACATAGGATATAGCGTAGGCCAATACCTACACATACCGGTGATGTCCACTCACATGGTGAATCAACTCTCCTATGAAGGTGCTTACTTCATAGTCCCAAGGAGTAAAAAAGGCAAAAGCCTATTATCTTCGGAAAGGTTGAAGGCCATTGGGATTACCTTTTGGCTGAACAAGAGGAAGTTAGCGATAGAATGATGTTTCATTGCTACACTCCCTAAGCTAAGAACAACATACAGAAGATGGGCTACGACTTGAAGAGCTATTAAGGCCTAAATTATGGTAGAGGCCGATGTTTGTCACTACATCTCCCCGCTACCGAAGGGAAACCACAAGATTATTATTATTGTACCCGACGTAGGTTGGGCTATGTAACACCCACGATGACTCTTGAATGCTCTGAAACCTAGGCAGAGACACATTCTCCCATCAGAGTACTCTCTCTTGGACTCTGTCACAAGTGTTGGTAACATGTTCCGAAGAACACTTTCTCTCAACATGGTGTCATTCGATCAAGACAAAGTTGATGATCAATCACCTGAGCTCCTTGAGGGAGAACCTTTGGCTCAACGACTAGAATCATAGTAGGAGCAGTACCTTAAACTATGAGACCCACCGACTAAAGATGAAGTCGTACAGGTCAATTTGGGCGAGCCAATCTTATCTTCAACAGTAAGATTCTATTGAAAGACGATCGTGAATCCTTCATCCTGTTGATAAAGGACTACATTGACGTCTTTGTCTAGGATTACGAAGGTATGCCAGGATTGGATCCTAAAATTGTGTACACAAACTGAACATCCTGCCAAATACCAAGCCAGTGAGATAGCAGCAACGACTATTCCATCTAGATGTTATGGATGCAATTGAGGTAGAGGTAAATAAGATGATATCAAGCGACCATATCCACGAAGAGCAACACCCAGACTAGATAACCAACATTGTTCATGTCATCAAAAAGAATGGCAAGATTCGAGTCTGCATAGACAATTGTGATCTGAATGCTTCATGTCCTAAAGATGAGTTCCATCTTCCAATTACGGACATGATGATCGATAACACTTGTGGCTTCGAACGAATGTTCTTTGTGAACGGGTTCTCGGGTTACAGTCAAATCATTATGTTCTCAATGATGAGAAGCACACATCTTTTCGTACTCTATCTAGGGTCTTTGCTATACGGTGATGCCCTTCTGGTTGAAGGATATAGGTGCAACATACCAGCGAGCAATGTGTGTCGTCTTCCGTGAACATCTTCGTAAAATAGTCGAATATTATGTTAATGATATCGCTGTCAAGGGTCGTCCAAAGGTGATCATCTCCGTGTTTTGAGGACGGTACTTGACTTGATGTGCATATATACCAGCTCAAGATGAACCCCACCAAGTCTCTCATAGGAGTTTCCAGTGGCAAATTCCTTGGCTTTGTCATAACACCAAAAGGTATTCATGTAGACCCTAAGAAGACGAGAGCAATCCTTGACATACATCCTCCGAAGAATCTCTGAGAGCTTCACTACCTTCAAGGAAGACTGGCATACATCAGGAGGTTCATATCCAATCGCTCCGGACAATGCCAACCATTTACCCATCTCATTAAGAAAGGTGTATCATTTGTCTACTCTACAGAGACGAACGTCGGTATCAAGGATTGAAGGTTTGCAATCATAATCTATGTGGTCTATCGAATTCTTCCAGATGATTCGAAGGACGCTACTTCCGTTAAAAGGCGTTCCCTCCGATTTTACTACGATATAACTACTAAAATATTGTATAGCCGCTCGTACAACGGGCTTATATTACAATGCTTATCAGATGCAGAACCAAATAGGCACCCAGGGAGGCATATGATGGTACATCTGGTGGACACCAACCAGGTCCCAAATTGCAATATCATCTCTGACTGATGGATTATTATTTGCCCATGATGATAGTAGATATTGTAAACTATGTAAGGAAGTGCAAGATGTGTTAAATCCATACGAACTTCATCCACCGATTGTCAGAGTTTCTGAACGTGACAGTCGCATCTTGGCCATTCGAAGCTTGGGGTATGGACATCGTCGGCCCAATTAGCCCGCCATTGATTGGAGGGCATCGGTTCATCCTTGACATAACCAACTACTTCTCCAAATGGATGAAAGTTGTGCCACTAATTGAAGTAAAAGTTTCCAACGTAGTCATTTTTGTTAAACATCACGTAATTTACTGCTTTGGCCTACCTCGATGGATCATCAATGACAGCAGCCCATAATACGCGAGCCATACTTTTGTAGAGGCATGGATATTGCTTTTAGTCCTACATCGAAAAGGAGAAGAAGAAGAAAGGGCTCATTCCATTCTATATATAAAGCCCCCTTGCCTCCATTGAAAAGGGTACCAAAAAAAGAATCACTCACTGTCTTGGCGAGGATGAGTTGGGTTCTAAGTATAATCCGCCTTCGCGGGCTAGTATGAAAAAATCTAAGACAACACGGGCCATGCGCCTCAAACGTGCTATGCCAATAGTAAACCAGAGATGTATGTCCAAAATCATTCGTACTACCGATGGTAAACTGTATAGAGTCGACTCGGGTGCGTTTGCAACTTGGACTCTTCCTACTACGCACCTTCAACTGCTAAGTTGAAGAAGTCTAGGGCAGTGCGGGCTCAATAAGCCCAGTCAACTGTCCAATCTGCTGACCATCAGCGAGTACCGTTAACTGTTGCATGGGCCCCTGATGAAAAGTTGTACAGAACCTTCCGTGTCCAGTCCTCTGCGGCAAATGGACAGGACTGGTCCCAAAAGTCTCCCTACAACGATCGAGAGCAAGTGCTTTACTAGCATCAGATCATGGAGAAAAGTTTTCCTACAACGATCGAGAGCAAGTGCTTTACTAGCCTCAGATCAGGAAGAAAATATGCCCAAAAGTCTCCCTACAATGATCAAGAGCAAGTGCTTTCACTAGCCTTAGATTAGGGAGCAAATATGATACCTACGCACCCGGGCGCTCGGGATACCTGGGTCCATAAAACGAATCCAAAGGTAGAACAATCTGCCCTTGACTTACGAGAGGTGGTTATTCACAAACACAAGGACAGAGAAGCAACCTTGGCGTACGGTGAGCCCTTTTTAGGACATCATTGCACCCAAGTCTCCATCAACTGCTGCTGCCACAAGACAGTAGCTCTACCACTAAGGCAGTCTGTGTTCCAGTGACCGTAACCTACTGTACCTTTCCGACATTATCTCGAAAGCATGATACCAATTGAAGACATCATAATGGCCTACTCTCAACTAGATGCAATACTCAGATGTCTCAGTTAAGTGTATTGTCTCAGCCCGGCGCATCACAATCTTTTGAGGGAGTTCATCGTTAAATCTTCTTCGGACGAGGAGATCCATAAATTTGCAGTGCCAGCACTCGCCAATGAGGAGGATCGATCAAATTCATCTTCATTGAGAATTCAAAAGAGCGACAAACAAAATTCTCTCAAAATTATTGCTAATCGCATAGGCGTTATGCGGCCAAGTTGATCCAGGCCACAGAAGGAAGAGCTGTATGAGCCTTATACAGGTAAATTGATCTAGGCCACAGAAGCAAGGCTCCTGGAGACCCCATGTGGCCAAGTGGACTCGAGTCGCAGAAGCAAGGCTCTTGGAGACCTCATACGGCTAAGTGGACTCCAGCCGCAGAAGGAATGCTCCTGAAGACCCCATGCGACCAAGTGGCCTCAAGCCAGAGAAACAAGGCTCTTGGAGAGCCCATGCAGCTAAGTGGACTCGAGCTGCAGTAGCAAGGCTCCTGGAGACCTCATGCGGCTAAGTGGACTCGAGCCGCAGAAGCAAGGCTCTCGAAGATCCCATGCGGCCAAGCGGAGCCGAGTCGAAGAAGAAAGGTTCCTAAGGCCACTATACGGCAAAGACGGCTCAGGCTATACTTTGTGGGGGGGACACGTGGCAATTTGACCAAGTCCCAACTACCCCAATTTACAACAAAGAAATCTCAACAACCCCACCAACTGGCAGCCAAATATCGAGTCTTTTGTGTGTTGTTACAAACACGTGGCCACGTGGCTCTCTATGCGGCCCAAAATCTACTTTAGGCTGGAATTACTATAAATCGTAGGGTACCACACCCATGCTAAAGGTTGGCAATCAAAGGATGGCAAATTTCTTCGAGAGCAAAGACTGTGTCTGATAGTCCAAGGAGTAAGGCAGAGTTACTACACTTTCTCGAGCCTCCGTCGTCACCCCTCAGAATTAAATACAAAACAATTGTACTTAGATTGTTTCCTAGGGTTTCTTTCTAGGCTTTATTTTGTACAAGCGAGTTTGCAATTAGGTTCAATTCCTTTATAATTTTTGTTCTTGATATTTAATGGCAAACACGATGGCGACTCTACTGGGGACTTCTTTCTCCTCTGATGCGAAGTTGGTGACAAAATCCGACACGTCCAAGCTTGGCTCTACGCAGCAAATGCTCGTGGTTCATTTTGACCAACGAACATTCGAAGAAAAGTTCTCTGAAGGGAGCGCCAGCCCGTTGCAGAAGCGAGCCAACCTAAAAAGAACCCGCAGGACGTCGAAACGCAAAACTGTAGCCCCGACCAGGTTCTCGAAGAAGCTCCTTCTGTGGCCCAAGACGGTGATTAAAGCTCTCATGCGCCTTGCTTCTGACCGCAGAGAACCAAACTGTCCCCAAATCCAGCAAAGGAAAACACTACGATGCTGAGCTTTTGGGGGCTCAAGGAAAATCCATACGGACGAAAAAGAGGCCGCATAAGAGAGATAGCCAGTCTGTATATACGGCAGCCAACTCTGGCCACAGGCAGATGGCCCATGCGATAGCCAACTCTGGCCGCAGGCAGATGGCCCATGCGACAGCCAATCCTGGCCGCAGATAGGGTGTCTCATGCGGAACTATCAGAAGCTCTATATTAGACCGTCTCTCATACGGGCCCAACCACATGCGTTCCATTGAGAATGTGGAATATGCCAATCTGGACTCTTCTTACTATGCGCCTTCAGGTGCTAAGCCGATGAAGTCTAAGGCTGTGCGGGCTCAACAAGCCCAGTCAACTGTCCAAGTTGTTGACCGTCAGTGGGCACCGTTAACTGTTATACGGGCCCCTGATAGAAAGTTGTACAGAACCACCCATGTCCAGTCCTCCAGGGCTAACGGACAGGGTAGGTCTCAAAAGTCTTCCTCTAACGATCGAAAGCAAGTGCTTTTACTAGCCTTGGATCAGGAAGCAAGTATGATACCAACGTACCCGTATGCTCGGGATACCCGAGTCCACAAATTGGATGCAAAGGTAGATCAGTCTACTATCGACATGCGAGAGGTGATTACTGACAAACGCAAGGGGAAAGAAGTAACCTTGGCATGTGATGAGCCCTTTTCGGGATATTATTACACCAATGTCATCATCAAATGCTGCTGCGACAAGTCGGCAACACCTGAAGATCGGTAGTCATTTTTCCAATGACTGTACCAGCCAGTACCTGTCCGACAACCACTTAAAAAATAGGTATAAATTTTGGGAGACGAGAAATTTTCTTTCGCCTCCTATAATTCAACTCGGAAGGTTCTTCCCGGCAAAGAAGAAAGGAAGACAGGCTCTTCTAGCCCAACAATCTCAGCCAGCACTTAAAAGAAACTCTCATCTGGAGGATTGCCGCCAACAGCCACAGGAGGTGTCTACCTAGGCACTCGATCTATAAAGAAGCTTCCAACACCCGGGGGTGCATCCTCGACCTCCCTGGGGGTAGATAAAGCTGGGGGTAGCAGTCCCCTCAAAATATGCGATAACCCGGTGTTCAAAGAGCATACACAGGAGGGTAGCGATCCACTGTAATTATACAGCAGACTTAGACATCCCCGAGGATGACTGCCTTCACCAAGATGATGCAGCTTCCTACGTAGGGGGTGCCACCCCTTCTGAATCTGAGGACAAGGACATTATGACATTCTTCGACGATTTCTCGGTACGTGGGTACGACACGGAGAGCACCTCTTCTACGGTCCCTTTCGCATCCACCCACGTGTGAACAATCTTTATGGCCGACAATGATCATGAAGGGCCTATCGATCGACAACGTCTAGAAGTACTTGAAGCCATACTCCTGTTTCTGGTCTAGTCAGTAGACAAAATCAAAGCTGCCTTGCCGACTCAACCGGCAAGGACACCTGGACAAACAAGCTTGGGACCCGCAGTCAACGTGGACTCCAACACGACTGCTCCTCATTTGGGTGACAATCCTTTAGGAGCATCCGTTCCTTCAGCTGCAGACGAAGCTAGGGAGGCAAAAAGGGAAGTTCAGGAGCTTCGAGCAATGTTCAATGCCCGAGACTCCTCCCGGGACCTCAGAATACGGCAGTCGTATCCCGTTGTATGGAGAGATGTTCCTTTTCCGCCACGGTACAAACCGTTTCATATTGATTCGTATGACAGGAAGACCTCTGCTAGTCGGTACATGACTAATTTTGAGGTCACAACCGACCACTTGCCGTATAGCGATGCCATCCTCACACGATTATTTATCGGAGCATTGGAGGGGATCACATTCGATTGGTACCGCGACCTTTCGAACAACTGTATCCATTCTTTTGATTACTTCAAGCACATGTTCCTAGAGAGATTCTACGAAGTAGGGCATGATGTGATAATGTCGTCTCTCATGGATGTCACTCAGGGGGAGATGGAGCTAACAAGGAATTATATCGAGCGGTTCTGCCAAACCGCAATAAGATTGCCCTAGGGCAATCCCGAAAGCTCCTTAATTGAAATCTTCCAAAAGAAGTTGCTTCCCGCAATCAGCCTCTGGATGGGCGAAGATCAGTTTAGGATTATACACCACCATAAGCACCACCAATACGAAGGCGAAGTTAAAGAAGGCTCGCCAGCTAGGATTATACATTTCGGATAGAGAGGACAAAGGCAAACGTCTTGGTACCACCCCCAATAACAACAACAGTGGCGGCACCTCCAATAACCGGGACAATAAAGGCAAATAGGCCATGGTTGCTGGTACGACCAAGAAGCCTGAACAAAAGCAGAAGAAGCTCAGTAGCCCAAGGTGAATTACTCATTCGAAGATAGTCACGTGAAGCCAATCTTCAACATGCTCTTGCAAGGGGACAGGATCCAACTCCCACCACCAAGACGCGAGCTTCGAGCGGCGAAGATGGAGGACCCAAAATATTGCTACTTCTACCGCTTTGTTCATCATTCCACTCATGACTGCTTTTAATTAAAGCGGTACATCCAGAGTCTTATCGACTCTAAAGCTCTGTCGTAAGATTTTGAAGAGGTTACCGTGGCGGCAAACATGGTATCAATTCAGTTCGATGACTTCCCCCTACAAGTACTCAAGATGGGGTAATACCTATCTCCCTGGCAACGATGGAGGTTACTAATCTTTCCCCTGTCCAGGACTAGACTACTAGCTTGGTACCTCTCACCACGTTACGAGGAGAAGTCATGTGGGTGCACCTAGACTTAGTGCCCAAAGTTATCCAGGCGGTGTCATCTCCAGCCAACAAGAAGAAGGGCATGATGTCCAGATCCTGCCATACAATTTTAGCCGAAGCTGTGGTGGCGACGACCATTGTTACCCGATCTGGGGCACAAGTCCAGCCCACTCTGGGTAGTTCAGTTGAAGACCCTAAGAAGATAATGCTGCCTGCCACTGATGTTTCGGGGCTATCTCAGCCTCCGTCGGTGGACAGGTCGAACAGAAGGAAACCCGCTACGACAGGCTACTACGTAAGGATGCACCTCAGGGACTGGAGAGACCTTACAACTTTGACATATTAGCAAAACAGGCTAATACACCGACAAAGTTGTCATAATACGAGCTCCTAAGGCTCTCCAAGGATCTTCGTATCGCATTGAGCTAAGCACTCTAGAATACCGACGCCTACTTAGTCCAGGTCAAACCTACAGGGAAAGACTCGTCAGCAGATCTCCAGGGCAGCAATTGTGTAGATGCGATACCAAACATCGTATTCACCCCATAAGACATGTTAATCAAGACAAACTTGCATGATCGCCCCTTGTACTACACTGGATACATAGGCGATATCAAGGTGGATGGGATGTACATCGATACTGGCTCGTCGATAAGCATCATCCTGAAAAGCTTTCTTCAAGTCCTCAGCATCCCTATGTACCGACTAGCGGCGACCAACACTGCCATTAGCGGTTTCAACTCTGGAAGGAGCTATCCCTTAGGAAAGATCCGTTTGAAATGTCAGATCGGCGACCTAAGGACAGAGGTTACCTGCTACATTATAGACGCAGATACGTCCTATAATATTCTCTTGTGGCGTCCGTAGATACATGACTATATGATCGTGCCATCCACACTCCACCAGTGCTTCAAGTATGTCAGTAAGCACGGTTTCTTAAAGACAAAATTCGTCGATATCGATCCCTTTAAAGCGGTTGAGTCTTATTACTCTTCGGAGGCTTGTCTATATGAAGAATCCAAGAAGCACATAACTGACGAACTGGGGGACATAACAGGGTCGGAGGAACCTTTCAGAATTTATATCCAGGCCCGTAAATTGGGTAAAGTCGTACCCCTTGTCGCAATTTTGCATAAAGAGGTAGCCAGTTCTTTCGTCCTAACTGCACAGTTGGAACCGATGGTCATCCGACATATAAGGCCCAGCCAGGAGCTAAGACCCGTCATAGGGCCGATGGTGACCCGATTGCCAAAATCCAATCAAAGGTGACCGAAAGATACGAGGCCCCCTTGGGAGCCGATGGTGATCCGCTAAAATCAATCGGAAGACACGAAGTCCTCTCCGAGCCGATGGTTATCCGTCTTCCCAAGACGAGCCGGCAACCAAGTGTTGATCTGAGGCCCTCAGGCAAGCCAGTGCCACATGCAGAACCCTTGGTGGTCAAGCTGCCTAAGACAACGTCCCAACCTTCAATTTCGCAGGGGGTAGCTGAAGAGGATGTAAAACTCGTAAAGTATCTAGTTGCACAGGTGGAAAGTCCCTCTCCTGATGATGTAATCCATGTAGATAAAATTCCTTATTTCATCAATAAAAGGCTACCGTTGGACTATTCTGAGTGTCATAAGCTTAATCTAATGTATGCTGTGGAGTACGGTCTGGATATTAACCTGCACACACAGGTGATAACTGTCCATACCGTAAACCAACATACTCCTAATAGAGGTGCCTACTTCCTAGTCCCAGGCAGAAGAGAAAGGGATCACACGATCATCTTCGGCCGAAAAGAAGGTCCTCAACCTTTCATGCCACAAGAGTTTGATCTTGAACCCAATGCTAGAAGATTACCGCTCTATCTATGTAGTCCTCAAGCTAAGAACTTCATGCAAAATCAGGGGTACGACATGGAGGCTATCCCAGGTCTTAATTTCGGCAACGGTCTGTGATACCTCTGCAGTTGTCAGCCCCGTGTGGAAAACCTCAGGATTATTACAACAAGTCCCAATGCTGCCTCGGTTATGTTATACCAGCAACAATGCCCGAGAGCTCCGATGAGGAATGAGAGTGGCATTCTCACTCATCCGAATTACCTATATACGATTTCGATGACAGTATTAGGGATATATTCAGGCAGATATTGTCTGTCGACATGGCATCCACTAACGTTCAAGTGGAAGATGAAGATCTACTGGAACCTCTTAAACTGGAGCTATTGCCCCAACAACTTGATGCACAATGGGAGAAGCACTTTGAACAAAGGGACCCTCCTACTGAAGACGAAGTCATGTAAGTTGATCTCGGTAACGAATCCTCTCCAAAGCCAATCTCCGTCAGTAAAAGCCTAACAGACAACGAGCGGGAGTCGCTGTTGCAACTCGTCAGAGAGTATATCGAAGTTTTCACTTGGAGCTATGAAGACATGCCCGGGCTAAATCTTGAGATTGTACTTCATAAGCTCAATATTCATCTAGACGCAAAACCAGTCAAACAACAGCAACGACGGTGCCGTCCAGATATCTTGAACACCATCGAAGCAGAAGTAAACAAGCTTATAGCTATCGATTTCATCTGCGAGGAGCAGCACCCAGACTGGATTGCTAATATAGTACCAGTCGTCAAGAAGAATAGAAAATTTTGAATCTGTATCGACTCTCGCAATCTGAATGCGGAACGTCCTAAGGATGAATTCCCTCTTCCCATCACCGACATAATGATCGATAATATGTATGGCTTTCAACGCATGTCCATTACAGATGGCTTTTCAGGATATAATCAAATTAAAATGTCTTCGGATGATGAGAAGCATACGTCTTTCCGAATACCGATCGACGTATATTGTTACACAGCCCTTCGGCCTAAAGAACGCCGGTGCTACATACTAGCGAGCTATGAGCGTCATCTTCATAGGTTACTTACGGAAGATGGTAGAGTGTTACGTTGACGACATCGCCATCAGAAACCGCTCCAAAGATTATAACTTACAAGATTTGAGGACACTGTTCGACCTTATACGAGCGCATAATCTAAAAATGAATCCCACTAAGTTCTTTTTGGGCGTGTATAACGGAAAGTTCTTGGGCTTTGTCATTACTTCCCGGGGCATTCACATAGACCCCGATAAGACAAAAGCAATCCTGGAGATAAGTCCACCGAGGAACCTCTATGAACTCTGCGGCCTCCAGGGAAGACTAGCCTACATCAGGAGATTTATATCTAACCTCTCAGGGCGATGTCAACCCTTCACACAACTAATGAAGAAAGATGTCTCTTTCGTATGGAATGAAGAATGTCAATGCGCCTTTGATGAAATTAAGGAATACCTGTCGAATACGCCTGTTCTGGTGGCCCCGGTCGCCAGAAAGCCTTTCCTGCTCTGTGTACGAGTGATCGAACACTCTCTCGGCGCCTTGCTGGCACAGAACAACGATTCGGGACACGAACAAGCCATCTATTTTCTCAGCAGAATGATGGTGGGGCCGGAGCATAGGTACACTGCCGTGGAGAAGGAATGCCTTGCCTTGGTGTTCGCTATTCAAAAAACACGACACTATGTGTCAAGGTAGACCATCCATGTTGTCTTATGAATTAATCCCCTCAGGGTTCTCATGACTGAGCCAGGCACACTCAGTTCTCGTCGAGCCACATGGGCAATATTGTTATCCTTCTACGACATGGTTTTCATTCCGTAGAAGGCTGTCAAAGGTCAAGCCTTGGCCGACTTTCTAGCAGCCCATCCAGGCTCAGAAACAGCCAGAATATATGAAAAAAAATCCCAGACGAAGTCTTTAACTCAAACATGACTTCACATGATGAAGTTTGGCGAATGTTCTTCGATGGTGCTTCAAGAACGGGGCCCCAAGGTGATATCATCGCTGGAATCGGGATAGTATTAATTTCTCCCTCAGGATTGGTGGTCAATCGGGTATATTCTCTCACAGAACCTGTTCAAACAATGTAGCCGAATATAATACTTTGGTCGTCGGGCTCCGACTCGCAAGAGAAGTGGGAGTCAAATATCTAGAAGCATATGGTGACTCGTATTTGCTTGTTAATCAAATTCGAGGCTCATACAAGGTTCGTAACGTGGACCTGATTCCCTATCATCAGACAGCAATTGCCATCATTACAACCTTGGATGGGTTCTTTATAGAGCATGTTCATAGACTCCAGAATATTAAAGTCGATGCCCTAGCAGGCCTCGCCGCTTCTTTGGCAGTTCTAAATTATGCTCATCATTTAGTCGACGTGATAGGCCATGAGCGGGTCTGTCCCAAAAATAACATTCAACTGGATACGAGTTATTTCGCCTAGATAACCAATGACGTGTAAGATTGGAGACTCTCATTCATCGACTTTGCAGTCTACAGAATCATGCCTAAGAATGTGAAAGAAGCAACTTCAATCAGAAGACGTTCTCTCAGATTCTTTTATGACACAGAAACAAAAATGTCATATCGACGATCTTACGAGGGGCTACTATTAAGATGTCTGTCAAATGTAGAAGCCAAAGAAGCCTTGCACGAGGCTCACGATGGCATTTGCAGGGCTCACCAACCTGGCCCGAAGTTGCAAGACCGTCTCCGTCGGATGCGCTATTATTGGCCTACAATGTAACAGACGCAGTCGATTATGTAAAGAAGTGTAAGGCTTGTCAGATCTATGCAAATTTCATACACCTGCCATCTGAATTCTTGCACTCAACAGTGGCCTCTTGGCCATTTGAAGCATGGGGAATGGACATCATTGGTCCAATAACCCTACCTTCGTCTAGGGGACACCTGTTTATACTTGTAATCACCAATTACTTCTCCAAGTGGGTGGAAGTTGTTCCGCTGGCAGAGGTAAAGACATCAAACGTGATCAGTTTCATAAAATATCACATCATCTATCATTTTGGACTGCCCCGGAGGATCATTCATGATAATGGTCCGCAGTTTGCAAGCCATGTTGTTTATCGATTCTGTGACAAGAATCGGATTCAGAATGTAGCTTCAACGGCATATAACCCATCGGCTAATGGTTTGGCTGAAGCTTTTAACAAGACCATAATCAAACTTCTCAAAAAGTTCATATCTTCAAACAAGTGCGACTGGAATGAAAAGCTGCGTGAATGCTTATGGACGTACCACACTATGAGTCAAATGGCTACAGAAAATACAATATTCTCTCTGGTTTACGAGAGCAAGGCAGTTCTCCCATTGGAGACCCAGATCCCATCGCTTCACGTGGGCGTTACTTACTGGTTGACGTCGGACGATAACTACCGCCGACGGCTACAAGAATTGGACACCTTAGACGAGAAGCATTTGCAAGCTCAAAAAAGCATCGAGCTCTATCAAGCACGCACCTCTCGGGCCTTCAATAAGAAAGTCAAGCAGAGGACATTCTAAGTAGGCAATCTTGTCATGGACATTCGCAGACCGATGGTCATGACTCACAAAATCGTCGACAATTTCCAGCCTAAATGGGAGGGTCCATTCATCATCGAGACCGTATTCTCCAACGACGCATACCGGCTCATGAAACAGAATGGAGACTTGCTTATGATACCCATAAATGGCTTCTAAAGAAATACTATGTCTAAGGATATGCTGGTACTTCCTCAAACCACCAAAATCTCCCAGACTGTCGAGTTATGTGTATCGAGTACCTCTGAACTTACACTCTATTAGCTTCGATTAGGTTCACATTGCATCCTCCTGGGTGACAAGTCATGTATACTTAAATACCTATGAACTTCCACCATGATGCTTCACCCCGCCGGAGTTTATCAGGCTTATTGCCATCTCTGAGCAAACATCATGGTCCTGATTATCGTGTGTCACGTTCATATTACCTCTAATATCGATAGTCTCTTGACTTAACACCTGAACCTGACCCGGGATAAAATTATGGTGTTAAGGCAACAGAACCTGTCACGTCCACAATACCTCTATTGGGTTTTGTCTCAAAATCTATTACTCGTACCACCAGTGCACAAAAGGGTAATAGGTCCACCAAAAATTATTTCTGATTATCGTGTGTCACGTCTATATTACCTCTGATACCAATAGTCTCTTGACTTAACACATGTACCAAACTCGGGATAAAATTATGGTGTTAAGGCCACAGAACCTATCACGTCCACATTACGTCTGTTGGGTTTTGTCTCAAAATCTGTTACCCGCACTACCAGTACATAAAAGGGTAATAGGTCTACCAAAACTTATTCATGATTATCGTATGTCACGTCCATATTACCTATGATATAGATAATCTCCTAACACCTATATCCAATATGGGATAAAATCAGGGTGTTAAGACCACAGAACCTATCATGTCCATATTATCTCTGTTAGATTTTGTTTCAAATCTATTACCCGTACCATCAGTACGCAAAAGGGTAATAGGTCCACAAAAGTTATCCAAATCTATTACTCGTACTATCGGTACAAAAAAGGGTAATAGGTCCACAAAATATTATTCAAATCTATTGCTCGTATCTCCAGATGTAGAAAAGGGCAATAGGTCCACAAAAAGTCCCCAGTGGGATGTCCTTTATCAATCACAAATGCTGTATTAGGTCATCTAGTACAACACCGTTCCCTCACAATCATATGCTTCTGGAGCCCAATTGTTTTATTGTGTTCACTCCCCAGTAGTAGAACAACCATGTCCATATCACCTCTGAGTCGTTTTTCTACCCCTTACAAAGCAGATAATGCTAGAAACAAATGTTTACCATGTCCACCTTACCTCTGAGTAAACACCCTTTGCAACAACCCCTGCGTTGTGGCGCATCAATCATAGAACTTCTACGTCCATATCACCTCTGAGTTGTTCTGTGTATCCTCACCGAGTTTACTCCTACCACGTCCATATCACCTCTGAGTAGGAAAGCTCTACCATCAACCTCATATCTACCGCATCCATATTACCTCTGAGTAAATATGTTGGTTCCCTCTCTTATCTTATTATATGTACCTAAAACCAAGGTACGCCAAGGATGATAAGTCCACATAAAATCTCCAGCGAAAGTACCTAAACCTATCACGTCCATGCTACCACTGATAGGATTGTCACACCTAAACAGCTCTATTATCCATGCTTCTTATTCAAAGTATTCCAAATTTGCAATTTAAAAACTTTGAAGGAGGCCTTGTAGAAGCATAGATATTGCTTTTAATCCCATATCGAAAAGGAGAAGAAGAAAAGGCTCATTCCATTCTATATATAAAGCCCCATTGCCTCCTTTAAAAGGGCACCCAAAAAAAAGAATTATTCACTGTCATGACGAGGATGAGTTGGGTTCTAAGTACTATACGCCTTCACGGACTAGTATGAAGAAATCTAAGGCTACACGGGCTATGCGCCTCAAACGTGCTATGCCAATAGTAAACCAGAGATGCGTGCCCAAAATCATGTGCACTACCGATGGTAAACTGTACAGAGTTGACTCAGGTACGTTTGCAACTTGGACTCTTCCTACTACGCACCTTCGGGCGCTAAATCGAAAAGTCTAGGGCGGTACGGGCTCAACAAGCCCAGTCAACTGTCTAATCTGCTGACCGTCAGTGGGTACCGTTAACTCTTACATTGGCCCCTGATGTAAAGTTGTACAGAACCTCCCGTGTCCAGCCCTCTACGACAAACGGACAGGGCAGGTCCTAAAAGTCTTCCTATAGCGATCGAGAGCAACTGCTTTACCAGTCTTAAATCGGGAAGAAAAAGTCTTCTTACAACGATGGAGAGTAAGTACTTTACTAGCCTCAAATCAGGGAGCAAATATACCCAAAAGTCTTTCTACAACGATCGAGAGCAAGTGCTTTTACTTGCCTCAGATCAACGAACAAATATGATACCTACGCACCCGGGCGCTCGGGATATCCTGGTCCACAAAACGGATCCAAAGGTAGATCAATCTGCACTTGACTTGCGAGATGTGGTCATTCACAAACACAAGGAGAGAGAAGCAACCTTGGCTTGCGATGAGCCCTTTCCAGGACATCACTGTACCCAAGTCGCCATCAACTACTGCTGCCACAAGACAGTGGCTCTACCACCAAGGCAGTCTATGTTCCAGCGACCATAACCTGCTGCGCCTTTCGATATTATCTCGAAAGCATGATGCCAATTGAAGACTTCGTAACGACCTACTCTCAACTAGACGTATTACTCAAATGTCTCAGTTAGGTGCATTGTCTCAGCCCGACGTATCACAATCTTTTGAGGGAGTTTATCGTCAAATCTTCTTAGAACAAGGAGATCCATAAATCTGCAGTGCCAGCACTTGCCAAGAAGGAGGATCGGTCAATTTCATCTTTATTTAGAAGTCAAAAGAGAGCCAAACAAAATTCTCTCAAAATCGTTACTGACCGCATAGGTGTTATACGGCGAAGTTGATCAGGTCGCAGAAGAAAGAGCCGCATGAGCCTTATGCGGCTAAATTGATCAAGGTCGCAGAAGCAAGGCTCCTAGAGACCCCATGCGGCCAAGTAGACTCGAGCCGCAGAAGCAAGTCTCCTGGAGACCTCATGCGGCTAAGTGGACTCAAGCTGCAGAAGGAATGCTCCGGAAGACCCTATGCGTCCAAGTGGCCTCGAGCCGTAGAAATAAGGCTCATGGAGACCCCATGCGGCCAAGTGGACTCGAGCCGCAAAAGCAAGGCTCCTGGAGACCTCATGTGAATAAGTGGACTCGAGCCGCAGAAGCAAGGCTCTCGAAGATCCCATACGGCCAAGCGGAGCCGAGCCACAGAAGAAAGGTTCCTAAGGCCACTATGCGGCCAAGACGGGTCCGGCTCTACTTTGTTGGGGAGAAAAACGTGGCAATTTGACCAAGTCCCAACTACGCGGATTTACAACAAAGAAATCTCAACAACCCCACCAGCTGGCAGCACAAGATTGAGTCTTTTGTGTGTTGTTACAGACACGTAGCCACGTGGCTCTCTATGCGGCCTAAAATCTGCTTTAGGCAGGAATCACTATAAATAACATGGTACTACACCCATGCTAAAGGTTAGCAATCAAAGGCTGGTAAAATTTTTCGAGAGCAAAGACTGTGTCTGATAGTCCAAGGAGTAAGGCAGAGTTGCTACACTTTCCCGAGCCTCCATCGTCACCCCCAGAATCAAAAACTAAACAATTGTACTTAGATTCTTTCTTAGGGTTTCTTTCTAGGCTTTCTTTTGTACAAGCGAGTTTGCAATCAAGTTCAATTCCTCTCTAATTTTTGTTCTTGATATTTAATGGCTAACAACTTTCTAATCGGTTTTGCGACAGAAATTAATCCAGAATATATCTTCAACAACATATAATCCAGTTGTAAATGGGTTAGCAAAAGATTTTAACAAGACGATCATAAGGTTACTCAAGTTATGTTTTATCCAACAAAAGCGATTTGAGTGAGAAATTCAGTGAATGTCTCTCGGCGCTCCGAACTGAGGTCCGAACTCCAACTGGCATCACGCTATTCACTTTGGTTTACCGAAGTGAAGCAGTTCTTCCTATGGAAATCCAAATTCCTTCTCTCTAGGTGGCCCTTTCCAATCAGGCATTACAAAAAAGTGGACTTTTGGGACGATACTATTAGTAACGCTAGTCTAAAAGGTCCTAAAAATTTTGTTTTGGGGATAGCTATATTTTTTGTAACCAAAAATAGTATTATCTGGGACAAATTGAAAAATAGATCTCTTTTTTCAGAGTATTAAATTTTTGGTCCCATATAAAGCATAAAACCGTCCCAAATAATTTCGGTGGGATGCCAAATATTTGGCGGCTCTTTACTAATTTTTTTTTCCTTTCTACTATTATCTCATATCCGTTGGATCTCTTAGTAGAAATTTCATGGTTGAAAAAACATTTTTCCCTCTCTTTGCCCGAAAATAGTTTTAATCCCCAATCTCAATAAAAATCCCCAAACTCGAAAATCCTCTCCTCAAAAAATGCATCCATCCCCTTCCCCTCGCCTTCAAATTATGAATCATAACACAAACAGAAGCCACCTCCAACAATATGAATATAAATCAAAATAATAAGATATCTCAATCACAAGTGCTAAAAGGTAGATATCATTAGAAAGAAATATCCGCGGGAGTTTCAATCCAGAATATCAAGTACATGAATCCTCAAATAGACTACATCCCAATTAAATTTTCTGGTAACAAAATCCAGACAACAAGTAAGTAAAATGCTAACTAAGGCTAAACATCCTCCAGTGGTAAATCAGCTACTACATCCCCTGTATCATCAAGTATACCATGATCAGTCTTCGGTGTGCCATAGTAAATGGGGCAAGAGTCCTCTAAGTTACGTCTAAAATTATGGTTATCCAGTCAGGATATGAGCAAGTACAAACATAATTTACTATTCATAACATAATAGAAACTATATAACATGAAATATATTATAAGATACAAGAATAGGTAAACTGTAATCATACATGTGGTGTATGATTAGCTGAGGGATCTACATAGTCAAGCTCAATCATACATGTGGTGTATGATTAGCTGTCAGGCATAGTAACATGGAGTACGGGTTTTGATCACATATATACTAAGGTATTTCGTGCCAAACTAGTAATCATGGATTCGAGTCATAATGTAAAACAAGGTAAACACGAAACATGAAAACACGATAATCATGAAATAGAATCTACAGACACTAGTCTCATGTAATAATCGTAAAAATAATAATAGAATGCATATCTTAATCGTGAAATAGAGTAACTATCAGGAAATGAAAGTAATCATTGTAGGTACTTGCCTTGGATTGTTGTAGTCAACGTGCGCGATACGAACGTGTCGACAAGGAATGTATCAGAAGCTAAAGTCCGTAATAATCCATATAATATAATTCATCCAAAATTGTTTAGTTCTAATCATAGTCATGAAGATCATGTCGTCCAATAGCATATCTATCGTCCAAATAATGCAAGATTGTTCATAATAGAATAACCCATAAATCGTCGATTGATTTAGAAGAGATTGATCCAAAAAGTCAAGAATAGGAAACGCATGATTAGACACGGTCTAGATGACAATCAAAAGGAAAATGCATAACTAATACATATAATTATTTTGGAAAATACTTTATAGTAATAATTTCTTATATTTTCAAAATATTTTGAGACCCTAACCTCCTCATCTCTTTCCTTCCCTCCCGTCGCCTCCAACTCCTCTCCTTATTCCGCCTCTTGGGCGTCGACCCCTCCTCTCTATTCCTACCCCTCTTTCTCCATGGCGGCCCCTCCATCGCCAAAGCCACAACCTCATCTACACCCACCGCCACCTCCACCGTCCCTTTGAAATACCAAGTCCTAAAATATGTGGGACTAAGAATGTATACATGCTAGTTATATGTATACACAGGGTACTCCAATACATGGAATGTACGAATGCACACATAAGTTGTATTATACGAACTCGAGCTTATAACATTATTTCATGGACACAGAAATATCTATATCTCATCTATTGGCCTATTGGTTAATGATCACACCTGATTTTGATAATCAACGTCAACTTTGGTTGATACGCAAAATATACAGACTGCTACAAGATTACAGGTTTCAAATAAGAAGAACGTCTGCATCTACGTCTTACTGCATCTATGTACTACCGCTTCAAAGTACAAACACTACATCGTTATCAAGAACCAATCGTACTGGAATTTAGTTCTAGCTTTTTATATTTTTTTCTGTATTTTTATTTTTTATTGAGTCTAAGAAATATATGTGAGGTTGATCAGGAACGATACTGACTTAGGTTTTTATCAGTCCACTATCTAAAAAGCCTACCTATTCATACTTTCAAGTCTACCATCCAAAAACCCAACACAAAATTGGCCCAAACAAAGTGTTCTGACCTTGACAGGACTCAGGCAGAACTCTGCCAGAACTCCACCCGAGTTCCGCCCGAGTTCGGTCAAGGGTATTTTAAAATCTGTTTGGTCCTCCACTAGATCTTCCTACAACGCTCGAATGTAAGATTTCTGCATCCAAACTCTATCCGAATTCGTTCTACAAAAATACTATAAATAGAGATAAACTTTCACCATTTGAAATCACTCATTCGTTCTCTTTTCTATCTATTCTAAAGTATTTACGAGCAAAGCTGTCAAATCAAGCCTATACTACTCTTAGCCAAAGCCAGTAAAGTTATGTTCAATCCAGAGTTTTGGTACTGAAGAGTTGTATCAGAGGCTGTATTCAAAAAATATTCCAGTTTTTGAAATCATCTTTTGGAGTCGATCGTGTGCTCTTCACCAAGCATGGTGTTTGTAAGAGACTACAAGCTCTCAATTAGCTTGTGCCATAGTGGATTAACATCGAACAAGAGTACTCAAGACTGGACTAGTCCTCTCAGAGGAAAACTATTATACATCGTTGTGACACTGAGTTTGATTTCTTGACTCTTACTTTACCGTATTTTATTTATCGTCTTTTATCTGCTATAATATATAGCTGCTTAAATTTCCAATTGGTGATAGTTTCTGCTGCGTATGCACACATTCTATTCACCCCTCTCTAGAGGTGCTCAACTGTCCTATAATTCGTATCAGATTATGTTATACATAAACATAACCATCAAGATAGTATATATCTATGGTAGCCGTTAAATCGATATTCAACGGTGAAGGAGAATCCACAAATAGACTCCCACTATTTGATGGAACGAATTATACCTACTGGAAACCACGAATGAGTTTCTTTCTTAAATCAACTTTGATCTTTGGTCGATAGTTATAGATGGTTACAAGAAACCTTCTAGGATAGTGATTGATGGTGAATTAGTAGACAAGCCCCATTACAAATACACAGAGCATGAAAAGACACAGGCTAGTCTAGATGCTCGAGTCATCAATGCACTATTTTGTGCAATTGATAAAATCGAGTTTAATTGCGTATCAACCTGTACGACATCTAATAAAATTTGGAGACTTCTTGAGGTAACTCATGAAGGAACTTTCCAAGTGACGGAATCCAAAATCAGTAGACTAATACAGAAATACGAGTCTTTTAAGATAAAACTCGGTGAGTCAATTACACAGATGTTCACTCATTTTCTTGATATTACTAATCTTTTACAGTCTCTTGGTAAGGATTATAGAATTCATGAGAAGATCAGGAAGGTACTACGGGCTCTAACAAAGAACTAGAACCCGAAGGCCACCGCGATCATTAAATGAAACAACCTCACCATGATAATATTGGAGACACTAATAGGCAAGCTCTTGACCCATGAGCTGGACTTGTAAGAATTTGAAGAAGCAACTCCCAAGAAAAAAATTAATTGCCTTCAAAGTACAAGCCCGAAGAGTCTCATGCAATGACTTTGACGATGAAGATTTCGATGGTGATGAACAGGCCTTTTTGGTCAAAAAATTCAGAAAGTTCACGAAGTTTGAGAGATCAAACCTACAGAAAAAAGACATTCAAGAAAGCAACAAAGAAGAAACAATTTTTTTCATATGCAAGAAGCCATGGTACATAAAGAAGGAATGTCCATTGTCAAAGAAGAGTAGCCCATATGACCGATCAAGATCAAGTAGAAAAGTTACAATAGGTCAGAAGTACGGTAACACATGTATCTGGCATGAAAGAGGAGGGCAGACCCAGCAGCAGTACAAATGGCTGTTTGATGGCATTCGATAAGGTATCTAAAAACCCTCTGTATAATAATTTTACTTTCGATGAATTAGAAATTTTCTTTACCTAACTACTTGAAGAACACATGAATGTGTTGGACATCTCACAACGAGATTAAGGTATATACAACCGAAGTAACTAGATTTTCTAATCTTACTGAATACATTAAAGAGACATCTACTACTGGTAACACGAAAAAGATAGCCAAGCTTAGAGTGGACTACCATGAGGCTATCCTTAACAAAGAAAAGAAAGAGATTATGTCAAGGTACAAGAACTTTATGACATAGAGAAGAAGTGAAACTTAGTCACTGAGCAAAGACTCATAGATATGACTACCAAATATGAAGAGTCTTATGCGATCTCTAAAAAGTTAGAGATCAAGTTAGGCAAACAGGTCATCCCTGTTACACGGCCTAAGGTTAGTCCTAATACCAAGTATACACCACAAAGGACAAAACCAAAGAAAGCGCCTAAGCAACATTCTTATCACAATTATGCATTTACTTACAAGTCTCCAAAAAAGACACAAGAATGTCAACACAAAAAGCACAGTTTCGAAAATCACATGCACATATATGGTACACATGGGTACATATAACAATATTGTAAAGCTAGAAAGCTTGTTGACACTAATTTACTTACTTTGATTCCTAAGATTTAATCATAATGGACCCTTGAAGAAATGGGTACAAAGGATTCATCTACTCATTTTCTAGGTGGACCCTCAACCCTCTCATACTAAAAGCAAGTGGATACTTGATAGCGAATATTCGTGATACATGACTCGTGATGCATCTTTATTCGCTACGCTATCGATGAAGAAAGAATGATATGTTTCCTTCGACAATAATCTAAGAGGTGATATTATTGGTAACGACACTATTGGTATGTCTTTCTATCCAGAAATAAAAGATGTTTGTCTAGTCACGGAGTTGAAACATAACCTATTGAGCATAGGTCATTTGGCAGATAATGGTTATGGTATCAACTTTATGAAAGGCAAATGTGCTATATATAAGATGTCTACCGGGAATCCTGTATATGAAGGGACCATAGAAGATAATATTTATGTTTTCATTTTAGAATGTATTAACAATGAAGGAATGTGCCTAGTAGCAAATCAGGATAAAAACTGGCTATGGCAGATGAGGCTAGACATGCAAATATAGACACTATCTCAAGACTATGCACTAAAAAGCTGGTAAAAGTACTCCCAGAAATTATATTCAAGAGAGATATGCACTACAAAAAAAACCCTTTTTACAACGTTTCATCTACAACACATCCTGAAAACATTGTAAAAATAGGGGGTCTTCTACAACCTTTATTATAAAACCGTTGTAAAATACCAGTACAAACAACGTTTAATATTCAAACGTTAATGCTTCTACAATAGTCATTCACAAAAGTTGTGTATTACTATCTTCAACAACATTTTATTAACAATGTAAAATTTATTAATTTTGACAACGTTTATTTAATGTTGTCAAAGTTATTAATTTTGACAATGTTTTTAAAATATTGTAAAAATATCATGTTCAACAACGTTCATCAAATGTAGTAAGTTTTCTATCTTTCACAATGTTTGTACGATATTGTAAAAGTAATTTTATTGTACCACTTTATATAAACATTGTGTATGTATTGTTATTTTACAATGTTTAAGAAACATTGTAAAAGGATTATATTCACCAACGTTTGTTAAATGTTATAAAAGGTGTGTATTTTACAATGTTTATACAGTGTTATAAATTTATCTATATTTTGCCACTATAAATAAATGTCGTTAATGTATCTATCTTTTAAATATTTTAAATTGTATATCCTTGTGTTTGGCCAAAAAAGAGACACACCTCGTCCATCATAAGTTACACGTTTCTTACATGTGTCAGTGTGGTGTTGAATTTCTCCCCAAAATTTTTCATTCCTCCCAGAAAGAAGTGTTCTTCTATTCTTTAAATTAGTTATTATTTTATATGGTGTTATTATATTATTTAAATTAGCTTGAGTTGATAAAGAATTGTAATGGACCAAAGTAAAGTCACTTTGTTGCAAGCAACAACATGTACATATTGTGTGGCACTGACCAAACAGTTGCACACTAGGGAGCATACAAGCACCAAATATGAGAAAAATATAATAATTGATAATTATTTATGGTAGGGCCCTCCTAAAATAAATAATATATATAAGAGGACATTGAGAATTGGAATACAAAAGAGCAATACTCATCGTGAACCCTCCGTTCCTTATAACTTTTTGTTCTCGATTTACCAAATATATAAATGTCAACTTTTTGCATAATATAAAACTGTAAAGTTGGAAAAGCAAACTCCGATTTATTAAAGGAATATGTTGGTCATTCAAAAAAGTTGTATATTACTTTCTTCAACAATATTTTATTAACATTGTAATATTTATTAATTTTGATAACATTTATTTAAAGTTGTCAAAGTTGTTTATTTTGACAACGTATTAAAATATTGTAAAAATGTCATGTTCAACAATGTTCATAAAATACAATCCAAAAAAAAAACAATGTTTATAAAATGTTACAATTTTTTATATTTTATAATGATTGTTTGATGTTATAAAATTAATTTTATTTTACCGCTATATATAAACGTTGTGTATGTCATATCATGACATTGTTTATGAAATATTATAAAATGGTTATATTGAACAAACTTTATAAAATATTCTAAAAGATGTGTATTTCACAATGTTTAGACAATATTGTAAATTTATATAAAATATTTATAGGATGATATTATTTGAAATGTTGGTCTTATTAGGTCGATGCCTCATTTGGTAGCATCTCGTGATTAAATGGATTTGTCATGTGTTGAAACCCATCCCCTCCACAGCTTCGAAAGACAAGCCTAATGTAACATCTTCTTGCTCATTCTATCTTCATTCGTGTAAAAGTCAGGACTCCTAAACCTCTATTTTACTCTTTAAAGTGTTTTTTAGCTTAGATTATGTCATATATTCAATTAATGAACTATTAAAAATATCTAGCAAACTATCCGAATTTCTAAAACTTAATCATTGAGATAAATAAGTTTTCTTCATTTATATGCTTTTACTCCCTTGATGAATGGCCCCTTTTTTGTTCAATTATCTTTTATGACTTGACTGGAAAGAGAATCCAAACATCGGTATCAGTTAGTATCAGTAGCGATGATATCAGATTAGGAAAAAACAAAATATATCGGTATCGATCATCGCCCCGAACGCACACCTCACGCACTCTGCGCGCTCTAAAGCTCAACAAGACGGCCATAACGTCTTTCGACGCCCGCAACTCAATGCCTCGCCGAAGGCGCCCTCCGACATCTTCAGATGCCTACGACAGCCGATGACGTCCAGCCAACCGTTCTATGCGCACGACATCTTCTCGACGCCCTTACGACATCGCACAACGGACCGCGTGGTCGGCCGTCGTTTATACATGTGGTAGAATGGTGTCGGTTCCGATAGCCTGCGCGACACCCTATTAGTTGAGTTATCATGAACGGACTTCCCATTCGTGGCCCATACAAGTTCAGATCATGGCCATTTGTCATGAGTACTCAGACGTTGCTGGTGCCTCACACCGTGCAGGCTAGGCTCATCATCGCCCTACTATCATACAATTAGCTTAAATATAACTTAAAAATTGAATATATTTTTAAAATATGTTATATGTTCAACTTATTTTTTATTTTTTTCATCAACTAAGCGAGAAGATAACATATACAGTAATTAAAAATTTGAATTTATATATATTAATTCTATAATACAACTTATTTTTGAGTCGTTTATAAGTTGTATATTTTTTTAGAATTTGTTATATGTTCAAGTTAATTTTTAATTTTTTTCATCAACTAAGCGAGAAGATAACATATACAGTAATTAATTTTTTTAATTTATATATATATATATATATATATATATATATATATATATATATTACAGCTTATTTTTGAGTCGTTTATAAGTCATATTATAATATAGTATATGTATACGACAATTAAATTTTTAAATTTGTATATATATTACTAATTGATAATATATTATGGCTTATTTTTTAGTCGTTTCTAAGTAGTATTATTGAGTATACCAAAAAAATTTGACAAAGATAATTCTAGACTAGATTTGACAGATGAAAATTTTAATAGTTATTTAAATTATTTAGTATACTAAAGATTCATGGAGTCCATAGAAGTAATCGGATTTGAGTATTCTTTTCATATCAATATTGAAATCCTAATCATATTTGAGTATGACCAAAAATACATCTCACCTAGCCCTAACCAGATTAGTATTTGCATATTACCAAAAATTTAAGTCACCGACCCCCTAACCCGATTAGGATTTGCATATTTTTATATACGAAATTGGGACTATCCATATTTACTTTCCGCCTCACCTCATCTTTCCCACGCACGAAAGAACCAGACCCCCAAATTTTCCCTCCGTTTTTCCACAAAAACCTAATCACCAAATTTTCCCTCCTTTTCCTATGGTAAAAATAGCAGGTCATCTGATCTTCCCTCTCTTTTTAACCGTCGGACACCCGCAGAAGCTCTCCTCCCCCCAAAAAATCAATTGAAAGAAGAGGTATAGGTTCTCCCTCACTACTTCTATACTTTTTTTCTATCGCGTTGAACTCTGAAACTCTTCTATTCTCAACCTATATCCTTTGGTTGCAGCAATCTTCCCCAACGAAGTCGAAAGTTCATGTGGTTGCAGCAATCTTCCCCAATGAAGTCGAAAGTTTCTCAAGGTGGGCCAACCGGACTAGGGGCAATCTTTCATTAAAGAAAGAGAGGTTATAATACGTTTGTGTTCTCTTTTATGGTGATATGCTATAATAGGTGATATGTTTGTGTTGTTGAAATATTCAGAGTTATATGCTACATTACAAGTTCTTATGTTTCTTTTAGTTGGTATGGTCGAGTCGTTTAGGATGTGTGATAACAATTGGAGATTCTTAATTATCTTCCATGGAAGTTAAGGTCTTGTTTGGTTTTTATAAAGCAAGAATAACTTTGGAATTGGCAACAAGAACATAAAATGAAGGCCATTGCAAAATTTTATTAGTTTCCATACACCATATTGTTTGGATTTTTTTATAACGAGAGTTTAAAATTTGTGGCTGATTTTTATCAACAAAGTTTAGAAGTCCTTATCAAAGATGAGGAAAATATTCAGGACAGATCTTACTATATTGATTACTTTGATATAATAAATTGGATTAAGTAGCTAATATATTTAATCTTGTTAGTTTTTGTTTAATGCCATACTCAAATATTTTTTAATGCTATCAAAATGCTAATATTTTAGTTTTTTTAACGTCATAGTTAAATTTTTTTAATGCCATACACTTGTATAGTGCAAGCTTTGGCATAGATACTCCATCGGCAAAGCTAACTTGTCTTGCTTATCATAACACAATAATACCAAAATGTTATTATTTTTTTAATAAAGTTCATGGGCAACCAAAATTAGCTTCGGCTAAGACAACCCAACCCTCTTGTCCAGCTCTGTATTATGATGTTGTGATGTTGCCTCTATGTATGTCAACACATGCTAAGTGTTTGTATAAATGTCACTTTAAAACATTCAAGCTTCCAAGATCATGATTAGTATAAACCAAGTTGGGCCATATGTTATGTTTACTTGCTGGTTCTATTTAGATGAAGTAAAACCTTCAAGAATCTTAGTCAGAGATGAAAATTTATTTTGACCTCTACTCCTCCTTGCATTCAAGCACAGGAAAGGAATAACTTTCCCAAGGTCCTAATTCTGCGAACCAAAATATGGCCTTAAAGTGAATTTAGTCTGACGTAGTTTAGTTGTGTAATGAATAACATGAGAGTGAAACCTTGCCTTGATAAAAGCTAGAGTGCTGATGGCTTCCTTCTGGAAGATATGTATTGTGGTTTTTTTATTTCCTTGTACTTATTTTGCTTAGCATCAATATTCTAATCAATGAAGGTCAACGGAACATGAAATTTACTTGTAGTTTTGTTGTTTTTCCCCTCATACTTTTGAATACACAAGTTGATTAGCTTCTATGAGAAGCCCTGCGTGGCCTAATTTATAGATTCTGGAAATGGTACCCTATAGGTTGGTTTTGGTATTTATTTTCTCATGACATCTTTTATATCGTGGTTCCTTTATTCTGTATTTTTCAGTGGTGAGCTGTATTGTAAAAATGCTGTGATCAGTATCCATCTATGAGTGTTTTCTAATCATCTGAAGAGGATATATTCTCCAAAGAACATTTGGCATTAGCATATATCATTGTGCCTAGATGATCTTTTGGTTCTATATTCGAAGTTTGATGAGCGTTGGTTAGCAGCTTGTTTTTGTATACATGTCTGTGGCTATTTTTTCCTTTATTTATCCTTAGCTCATATTGATCTTAATGCGATTCTCAGTTTGTGCATTATAACATCTTTAGTTAGAGTAACCCTTTTTGACTTTTGAGACTCCTGGTTCTGACGTGAACATCTGTAGCACCCAGTTTCCCAAATGAGGATAATTTTAAATTTTTATGTTTATAATTATTTTAATAATGATATTTAATTCATGATATGATTTTTGGTGATTTTAAATCATTTTAAAATTATTTAAATCAATGACTTGTGGTTTTGACATTTTGCTAGTGAAACCCTAGAGACTGTTTGACCTAGAGCCTAACCATGTGATTATAATATTTTAATGTCATTTTTGGCCTAAGGATATTTTTGCATTTGACCTCTTTGAATTATTTTGATGTTATTTTATTATTTATGATATTGTTTTGGGGTTATTTGAGTCGGGTTCGAATTTCAACTCATTCCGACTTGTATCGGGGACCCGGGGTAGTTTTGACTCTAGCGGGCCCACACACTAGTTAGGCATGGCCCACATGATATTAATTTTAGTCCACATGATATTAATTTTAGTTAGTGACTAGACTAATTATTTTGGTTAGTATTAATATGGATTAGTGTTTTAGGATTGACCAAACTACCCCCGACTTAACCCCTTACCAATATATTAGTAAATAGACTAGAAAAGGGGCTTTTGGACTTTTCCTAATAGGACAAAACCACCTTTATGGCCAACCACGATAAGGAAAGGGTTGAGCCTCCCATTTGTCATTATCCATCTATTTTTCGCTCTCTTGTTCTTCCCCAAATTCCTAGAGAGCAATCCGTAGCAATTTTTCCACCAAATCATTCCATTTCACCACCAAATCTTCTTCTTTCCTTCTCCATTCTAGCCAAGGAGAAAGCTACCCAAGTTTGGGAGGATTCGGAGCTCGTTCGGGTCCTTTTGGAATCTCTACGTGTCAGTGTCGCTCCGGGAAGGCTTTTCTTCGATTCGTTCTACCGGGAGGTATAAATCCCTCCTCCTTTTCATTTCCTCATACATATAGGTCTATTTTGAACCCATAGGAATGACCCCCATGGTTGTATCTCCATTTGTGTCCATTTCGTGTCCATTTGGAGGTCATAGGAGTGTCCTTTGTGTTGTGGTTGTGTCTATGTGGGAAAATCCCAAATTTGGACACACTATGTGTTGTTGTTATGTATGAATGAATTATTACATGTTTAATCTCATATTTTTGTATTGGAGATGTGTTCAATAGTGTCTCATATATATATATATTAGTGTAAAGAGTGAGTTCTTGATATATTATGTTATATATTTGTGTTCTTTTGTCTCAAACTACCCAAATCCGTCATGATTTTTATCCACGTTTTTAATTTCAGCCCTAACTTAGAAATGTCATAACTTCTAGCTCAAAGCTCAGTTTAATCTTCAGTTTTTTTTAAAAGAAGCGTATTGAAGTTAGATTTCCAAAAACATATATTAATAGGCCTAATTCTTTCTGTAACTTTCTGGAGAATTATTTGAGTGTCAGCTGTATGAAAGACAAACGCGTTCTCGGTGTTTTTGCGATTCCGGGAGTTTTCGGAAACGAAAATGCGATCCGTTTGAAGTTTCGGAAATCTAACACATAGATCTATAACATACTTTAATCCTCAATTTTAATTCATGCTGAGATGGTACAGTATTGATTATTAGTAGGAGTTACTATTCAGCATATACATTTTGTGCACCCTTGTGCGTAATATAATGTTCTATTTGATTTTAAACCCATGTTAATGTATATACATTATGTAATTAAATAGAGAATACAAGCTTGAGTAAATAGTTAAATAAATGATGTATGAGGTATAAGTATCCAATCTAATGTAAGCATGTATAAGTATGGCTTGTAATGAATATGCAGGTTTCAAAGTATGTAATGTATGGTGCATATAGTGGTACAAGAGAATAATGAATGATGAATGAATGCAAGCATGAATGTAATGTAATAATAGATATAATGTATGCAATATACAAGTTAATGAGATGTAATGTTCTATGTTAACACAAATCCTATATTACCTCATGTACCCCCTTATACTATGTTGATACTATCACACTTGACACATTGTTCACTTACACTTTGACACTCTTTGATATGTATACACTATGTATGCCCATTTAACCCTCACTTGCCCTTTGCCATGTTCACATACACACACATAGTCTCTTAAATAAGTATTTATGAATATAGTTAACTTAGCTATGTATGTATATTATATATATGTTAGCATATTGTGTTGTAATATATAAGTTTATATAACCATTTGAAATGCCATGATTATAGACCTAATGTTGAATACCAATATATGCATGTGTATATATGTGTAGACATATATAGCTTAAAGTAATGATTACCTAATGTATATCCAATATGAATTCTTGTCTATTTGAGTATTGAATAATTGCATGCTATATAGAGTTAGGTGTATGTTGGCTTGTATAGCCTTGTATTGATGTGTGCTTGCTAGGATAGTCTTGGTTAGGCCTAGTAAGACTTACTGGGTTAGGACATGACCTAGTTTGACCTAATTTGACTAGTGCAGTTGACCAAAGTTGACCAAGGGTTGACTTTGGCCTAGTTTGACCTAGATTCATGTAGAATGCATTGTAGTACTTTATATTACCCTTCTGGATATGTTGTGACTTGTACTGTTCTAATTAGGAGCCAGACACCTTGTAACCTGTGTTGCTTTAAATAGGACTCTGTGGCTTCAGTTGGACCCCCTATACTTATCAGCTGTTCAGGTTATCGAGGCGAGTGCATTCTTTGATCATTTCATATCCTGCTTAGAATTATTTCCTGCAGTAGATTACTTTACTTGTACTGTCACGTTGGTCACACGGATTGGTACTATATGGATCCCTTCTTGAGATGTTATCCTTAGGGAGCATCGGGTACTACATGTTCTGTGCGTTTTACTTACATGGCGTATCATATGCTTCATTGGTTCTTTGATCACTTACGACATATACTCTTATGATCGTAGAGTCTTCCTAGAATTCTTATCCCATTTATGGGACTACTATGTATCACCTTCGGGGTCTATCACCTTCGGGGTCTACCACCTTCGGGGTCTTATCACCTTCGGGGTCTACCACCTTCGGGGTCTTATCACCTTCGGGGTCTATCACCTTCGGGGTCTTATTACCTTCGGGGTCTACCACCCTTCGGGGGCTGTTACATAGCATCATATAACAAAACCTGGTTGGATCCTTGTATATTGATTGGGGGTACGGGGGAGTATAAATAGACATGTGAACAATTTCCAAAGTATAATAGCCATGTACTCCTCTTTAGTATAACCTTGTATAAATCAAGTCGTTCACATGTCGACTTTGTGCTCTAAATTACTAGTCACTGGTAGCTCTTTACTTATAGTAGATATTTCTATTACAGCTTTCTCTCTCTGTTTACATACTGCACTTCTTTCAGTACCTGTATCTTACTTTACTGCATGATTATATTTTCTAACCTGCTATGAACTGTTGAGATGTAATGTGCTCGCTCCTGTCCTGACTGGACCTGTTGATAAATTTTACAGATGGCCTGGGATTGCCTGCTAGCCTAGAGGAGACACAGTAGGGGTTGTTTAGGTAGTTATTTCATTTTGTCTGGAGTTGTATTTACTTTGTGGATTACTGTATATGTATTTGAGTTTTGAGATGTATTTCCGGGTTTATGTATCTTAGACACTTAGACTTCTATCTCCTGTATCTCTTTTGGATTTCATGTTTTATCTATCTTTATCATGCTCTACCTTAGATGTGATTGAGACTGTATCTGCTATGTCACCCCCATTCGGGGAGTATAACTGCTTAGTCTTATACTGTTAGATGCATTGAGACCTAGGACAGCGTTCTACTACTGACACTGCGGCGTAGGCTGGGCGTTGTTATGTTCCCGTGCCCTAACTCTAGGGCGCGGGTCGTGACACGTTTTTAGTGGTGGTCCATGCAGGTCGAGACTAAAAGTGTAGTGGTATTCGAACTAGAGTACCACTACAGCCTGTACTAGGAATAGGATATATTTTGAAGGTACTCAATCACAGTTAGGAACCCTTGAGAGATTCCTGGGACGACCCTGGAGAATCTTATTTAACTTCGATTTGAAAACTCTCTTTTTCCCTTGATTTGATTTATTTTTACTTTTGTTGTTAAATTTGATTTTTATGGATTATTGTTGAATTTGAGTTTGTATTTATTTTGATGGATGATTGTCGAATTTTGAATTTTGATGATAGCTGTTGCATTCAAGTTTGTATTTTGATGGATTTGTTCATTTTTGAATTTTGATGTTCGTTAATAAATTTGATTTAATTTTTGAGTATTCATTATTGATTAATTTAATTTTTGGCAAGATAAAATTATATGGGCTAGGTCATCTATGTTATGGAATCTAGTCTTCTATAGTCACATTAGCCAGCATGGTGAGGACATATAGTCTGACTCTGGATATATTTCTCGGGTTTGGAAATTTAAGGTTTTCGCAGCCAAGCTAGCGGCACCGCGAAAATGTTAAATACCATAATTCTAGAGATATGTGCATAAGTCAAGGGATCTGTGATTATCGTAGCCTTGCTTACTAGTATGACGAGGATTTAGAGTACCATGATTTGGGATAGACGCATATGATTATCAGATTGCACCTTAAATATTTTTGAACATGTTTTCTCTACTTTTGTTCAGTCAAAAAAAAGAATTATTATTTATTTGTTTGTCTAGTTTCCTATTATTTAACTTAAGAGTATGTTTAGTTGTTTTATAAACCTTGTGTAATTTCTTGCTATAGTTTTTCATAATACAATGAATCGATGATTTTGCTATTCTTTATCTTGAATTTGATATTTTAACTCTGGATTTCAAAACGGTTCTTTCTTTAAACAGATAAGCAGAACAGATTTTATCGTTATTTCTTCTTGCTATTATTCTTGTATTAAATAATAATGATAATAAAACTGTCTCGATTTCGTCAATTACCTACTTTACAATTTTGGTAGGAATTTAAATGATGGTCCTGAGGTAGAAATTGATTTTATTTGGGACATGAGAATATAGATATATATTGCAGACACTTTGTCTGATACATATGCATGCTACGCTTGATTTCCAACCTATCTAAATAAATATTAATATGTTGTTGATGTTAATTTCTAACCCCAATATTCCTGGTTTTCTGTTTTTCCCAGTTTAAAGTCGTAATTCAAATATAGGTTATATGTTGTTAGTTTTGTTTACATAACTGGACATGTATGATATCTGCAGGGTTTTAATTTTTAGAAAAATTGGTTAAGTTATGTTAAATTGTCCAATCTGAGACTGCATGCATATTAACCCTTAATACTGAATTCCAAATGTTTAGTTTAAATTGTTGTTTTATTTTCTTTAATATAATATTTAAAGTTGTGTACATTGTTGTATGTAGGGATATAATATTAGGTTTCATATTCTTACATGATAGGTTGTGATAAACATTGAGTTGGTTTTGATGTTCAAGTTTCTCCAAAATCCTGAAAACTGAATATATGTTAACATTTTCACATTGATTTCAAATGTTCAATTTCAGATTTAACATGTAATATTGAACTGTATGCGTAGATAAATGTATGGATAGTATGTTAGGGTTTCATTTCTATCATGTTAGGATGTATTGGGACCATTGAGATTGGTTCCGATGTTCAAAACCCTAAAATCTGAAACTGTGTTATGTTAATATTGCACTGGTTTAAATGTTAGCATCTTTTCAGATTTTGTATGTAAATGCTGAACTAAAACTGGATTTAACCTTTCAATACTAAGCTATAACCCTGTACAAGGACACACACACCCTAACTTAGTACACACTGTCATGTAACCTAATCCTTTTTTCCCTCTATGTTATAATATATAAATACATAACTAAGTCTCTACCTTTTTATATATATATATGGTTAGCCATGCAAGTTGTGATTAAATAGATTGTATATTGTAGATTGTTAACCCATATGCCATGATTAGTGTAACTTGATAGTTATTGTTTGAAATCCAAATCCTTATATACACTTTCATGTATATTCACGTACACACACGCCTACTATCTAACCATATGAACACGTTCCCATACACACAATGCTAACTTTTTCCTCTCTAACGCTCTCTCTATACATATATTGTGATTGGATTTCAATGCAAGTGATTTTCAATTCCTTAATTTTTGAATTTGATTTTATGTACCTTTTTTTAGATAATTGGTAGTTGTCTTTATTTTATTTTGATATTGACCAATTTTTATATAGGATGGTAGACAGCCCTACAACCTTGATGATTGTTGTTCCCTTACCTTCCCAATTAAGACACCCTAGATTGTTTGTGTGTTGATACCATAGTACTGTTTTGACCTAGAATGACCAGTGCACCTAGGTGAGACTTCCAACTGCTTCGGTATGCCCTGACCTTGTATATTATTCCTTCAAATTGCATGATTTAGATAAAAAAAAATTTAGACCTTGATTGTTGGGAAATAGGGACGTCATCCCATTAGTATCAGTTGTAGATATATATAGGTTAGTCCTGGATGTGGGGATGTGTATCTATAAACATATAGCTTATGAGATTTATGAGAGATTATAGTATCAGCCTTGATAGGATGTACTAGTCCTTTGGTGAGTATAAATGTGTTATGAGAGATAGGGGTCTATATGTCTTAGTAATGCATCGTTCCTATGGTAATAGAATGTATTAATAGATGGTTAATAGGAAGATAATAGTTTGAGCATACCTATAGCCTATGATCAGTTCCCTTTAATCCTTAGTTAAGACCACTTTAAAATAGGTCCAGTCCCTTGGATATAGGTTCCAGTCCATATTTTATTGAAGTTCCATTACCGCCGTACAGCAGAGCAGTATTGGAGGTATTCCTAGATTGACACTTTTTAGATGTTCGTTTATTATTCCAGTATTAGGAAGTGTTACCTTAGATATTGGGTAGGTTAGAGGCTCTAGAAGGAGTACTATCGATCTTAAATTTCGAGGACGAAATTTTTCTAAGGTGGATAGAGTTGTAGCACCCAGTTTCCCAAATGAGGATAATTTTAAATTTTTGTGTTTATAATTATTTTAATAATGATATTTAATTCATGATATGATTTTTGGTGATTTTAAATCATTTTAAAATTATTTAAATCAATGACTTGTGATTTTGACATTTTGCTAGTGAAACCCTAGAGACTGTTTGACCTAGAGCCTAACCATGTGATTATGATATTTTAATGTCATTTTTGGCCTAAGGATATTTTTGCATTTGACCTCTTTGAATTATTTTGATGTTATTTTATTATTTATGATATTGTTTTGGGGTTATTTGAGTCGGGTTCGAATTTCAACTCATTCCGACTTGTATCGGGGACCCAGGGTAGTTTTGACTCTAGCGGGCCCACACACTAGTTAGGCATGGCCCACATGATATTAATTTTAGTCCATATGATATTAATTTTAGTTAGTGACTAGACTAATTATTTTGGTTAGTATTAATATGGATTAGTGTTTTAGGATTGACCAAACTACCCCCGACTTAATCCCTTACCAATATATTAGTAAATAGACTAGAAAAGGGGCTTTTGGACTTTTCCTAATAGGACAAAACCACCTTTATGGCCAACCATGATAAGGAAAGGGTTGAGCCTCCCATTTGTCATTATCCATCTATTTTTCGCTCTCTTGTTCTTCCCCAAATTCCTAGAGAGCAATCCGTAGCAATTTTTCCACCAAATCATTCCATTTCACCACCAAATCTTTTTCTTTCCTTCTCCATTCTAGCCAAGGAGGAAGCTACCCAAGTTTGGGAGGATTCGGAGCTCGTTCGTGTCCTTTTGGAATCTCTACGTGTCAGTGTCGCTCCGGGAAGGCTTTTTTTCGATTCGATCTACCGGGAGGTATAAATCCCTTCTCCTTTTCATTTTCTCATACATATAGGTCTATTTTGAACCCATAGGAATGACCCCCATGGTTGTATCTCCATTTGTGTCCATTTCGTGTCCATTTGGAGGTCATAGGAGTGTCCTTTGTGTTGTGGTTGTGTCCATGTGGGAAAATCCCAAATTTGGACACACTATGCGTTGTTGTTATGTATGAATGAATTATTACATGTTTAATCTCATATTTTTGTATTGGAGATGTGTTATATAGTGTCTCATATATATATTAGTGTAGAGAGTGAGTTCTTGATATAATATGTTATATATTTGTGTTCTTTTGTCTCAAACTACCCAAATCCGTCATGATTTTTATCCACGTTTTTAATTTCAGCCCTAAATTAGAAATGTCATAACTTCTAGCTCAAAGCTCAGTTTAATCTTCAGTTTTTTTTAAAAGAAGCGTATTGAAGTTAGATTTCCAAAAACATATATTAATAGGCCTAATTCTTTCTGTAACTTTCTGGAGAATTATTTGAGTGTCAGCTGTATGAAAGACAAACGCGTTCTCGGTGTTTTCGCGATTTCGGGAGTTTCCGGAAACGAAAACGCGATCCGTTTGAAGTTTCGAAAAGCTAACACATAGATCTATAACATACTTTAATCCTAAATTTTAATTCATGCTGAGATGGTATAGTATTGATTATTAGTAGGAGTTACTATTCAGCATATGCATTTTGTGCACCCTTGTGCGTAATATAATGTTCTATTTGATTTTAAACCCATGTTAATGTATATACATTATGTAATTAAATAGAGAATACAAGCATGAGTAAATGGTTAAATAAATGATGTATGAGGTGTAAGTATCCTATCTAATGTAAGCATGTATAAGTATGGCTTGTAATGAATATGCAGGTTTCATAGTATGTAATGTATGGTGCATATAGTGGTACAAGAGAATAATGAATGATGACTGAATGCAAGCATGAATGTAATGTAATAATAGATATAATGTATGCAATATACAAGTTAATGAGATGTAATGTTCTATGTTAACACAAATCCTATATTACCTCATGCACACCCTTACACTATGTTGACACTATCACACTTGACACATTGTTCACTTACACTTTGACACTCTTTGATATGTATACACTATGTATGCCTATTTAACCCTCACTTGCCCCTTTGCCATGTTCACATACACACACATAGCCTCTTAAATAAGTATTTATGAATATAGTTAACTTAGCTATGTATGTATATTATATATATGTTAGCATATTGTGTTGTAATATATAAGTTTATATAACCATTTGAAATGCCATGATTATAGATCTAATGTTGAATACAAATATATGCATGTGTATATATGTGTAGACATATATAGCTTAAAGTAATAGATTACCTAGTGTATATCCAATGTGAATTCTTGTCTATTTGAGTATTGAATAATTGCATGCTATATAGAGTTGGGTGTATGTTGGCTTGTATAGCCTTGTATTGATGTGTGCTTGCTAGGATAGTCTTGGTTAGGCCTAGTAAGACTTACTGGGTTAGGACATGACCTAGTTTGACCTAATTTGACTAGTACAGTTGACCAAAGTTGACCAAGGGTTGACTTTGGCCTAGTTTGACCTAGATTCATGTAGAATGCATTGCAGTACTTTATATTACCCTTATGGACATGTTGTGACTTGTGCTGTTCTAATTAGGAGCCAGACACCTTGTAACCTGTGTTGCTTTAAATAGGACTCTGTGGCTTCAGTTGGACCCCATATACTTATCAGCTGTTCAGGTTATCGAGGCGAGTACATTCTCTGATCATTTCATATCCTGCTTAGAATTATTTCCTGCAGTAGATTACTTTACTTGTACTGTCACGTTGGTCACACGGATTGGTAATATATGGATTCCTTCTTGAGATGTTATCCTTAGGGAGCATCGGATACTACATGTTCTGTGCGTTTTACTTACATGGCGTATCATATGCTTCATTGGTTCTTTGATCACTTAAGACATATACTCTTATGATCGTAGAGTCTTCCTAGAATCCTTATCCCATTTATGGAACTACTATGTAACACCTTCGGGGTCTATCACCTTCGGGGTCTACCACCTTCGGGGTCTTATCACCTTCGGGGTCTACCATCTTCGGGGTCTTATCACCTTCGGGGTCTATCACCTTCGGGGTCTTATTACCTTCGGGGTCTACCACCCTTCGGGGGCTGTTACATAGCATCATATAACAAAACCTGGTTGGATCCTTGTGTATTGATTGGGGGTACGGGGGAGTATAAATAGACATGTGAACAATTTCCAAAGTATAATAGCCATGTACGCCTCTTTAGTATAGCCATGTACAAATCAAGCCGTTCACATGTCGACTTTGTGCTCTAAATCACTAGTCACTGGTAGCTCTTTACTTATAGTAGATATTTCTATTACAGCTTTCTCTCTCTGTTTACATACTGTACTTCTTTCAGTACCTATATCTTACTTTACTGCATGATTATATTTTCTAACCTGCTATGAACTGTTGAGATGTAATGTGCTAGCTCCTGTCCTGACTGGACCTGTTGATAAATTTTACAGATGGCCTGGGATTGCCTGCTAGCCTAGAGGAGACACAGTAGGGGTTGTTTAGGTAGTTATTTCATTTTGTCTGGAGTTATATTTACTTTGTGGATTACTGTATCTGTATTTGAGTTTTGAGATGTATTTCCGGGTTTATGTATCTTAGACACTTAGACTTCTATCTCCTGTATCTCTTTTGGATTTCATGTTTTATCTATCTTTATCATGCTCTACCTTAGATGTGATTGAGATTGTATCTGCTATGTCACCCCCATTCGGGGAGTATAACTGCTTAGTCCTATACTGTTAGATGCATTGAGACCTAGGACAGCGTTCTACCGCCGACACTGCGGCGTAGGCTGGGCGTTGTAACGTTCTCGTGCCCTAACTCTAGGGCGCGGGTCGTGACAACATCTACAATGGCTATACTCAGCCAAGTCTGATCATGGATTGGATCTTTCAGATTCTATCCAACCCGGGTTACAACAAGTTTCGATAGGGTATCCTATTTTAGAAATCATATTTGATGGTTTCAAATTTATGCAAGTACTTTCTAGTACATAAATAATTATATACTTAACTTTCACTTTGTAAATTTTAATTGTGTATATACTTCAAAATGTATATATTATTATATATATTTTCACTTTTGAGGACTGTGAAGCATAAATTTAGGTCTGAATATGCTTGTTTATGCTGTTGGAATTGTTTTAGCTTGAGATGTGGTAGGTTGACTTGATTCCATCTTAAATCCAATATGGTTTGAGATTTTCTAATTATACATTATACTACATCCCAGATCTGCTTGGGTGAGGTAGACAAAATTTTAGGTGAATATTCATTATTATGTATTTTCTATATAAGATAATCTTAAGGCTCGTGACGAACCATATAAGTTTGTCCGTAACCATTTGTCATAACCATTTGTCAAGGGGTATTGGAGAGTGATGGTATGTTGTTTGTTAATTGTTTTATCTTGGTGTAAGGTAAGAAATATAGACATCTGATAAGGACTGGATGTCACATGAAACTATTGCTTTTATGTTACAAAGCTGACCTACCAACTGGCTAAGTCTCAAGTTTTATGAAAGTAGAAAGCTTTTTGGGATCACTAGTAATGTTATATGGGTTATATGGCTTATCCCATCCACATTTGATTTGTTGGAAGGATTTTAGGTAGGTTGGTCTCTTTATGTAAATTCAATAAGTTGTAGTTGTTTGGCTCACGTTTATGTAACAATCTTTATAACCTCAAGCAGGAGTTTTTTTTCTCTACATGCTTATGTTATATGTTGTAAATGGTTTGGGTTGCTACTTGTTCAAGGAGGAAAGTCTCCGACTGTTTATTCTCTTTTTATTCCATACAGTGTATTTGTTGGTATTTTGGCATGCAAGATTCAGTTGTTTTCTTGCATTCATATTACTTCAAGTTCACACAGGGCCCCCTTTTTGACTTTTTGACAATTCTAACCTCTTCTACATCTTTATTACTGTTTTCACTCATTTGTTTCTTCCGGGTACTCGCACAATTTCTGGATAGACATTTTCTTCCCTCGTCAGAAATGATTCCTAACTCAGCTGCATATTCAAGAATTTTCTTCCTTTCATCACAAAACATTTCTAGTTATCTTGAATTATTTGTTGAAATAGCCTAGTAGATGTTGGTTATGCACATTAGTCTTTGACAACAACTTTGGTAGTTTTGATCCATCTACTGTTGAATGGATTTTAACTCAAAATGCAACATAATTCACAATTTTATTTTTTTCTTTTCCTTTACAGAAGTAATAGACTGATAGGAAAAGAAACACATCATTCTTGTGATGGATAAGGCTTGGGTTCATCTGCCAAGGTTAAATTTGACATTAACATCATAATTTTTATATTATATTATTGTCTAATTTTTTAATATTATGCTATACTTTTTTTAAATTATATTTCTTTATGCAGAGTCACTAACGAGTACAAAGAAGGAGCATCAAATTTTGTTAAAAATGCTATGAAATATAATGAAGTTCTTAGAAAGTCAAATCTTGCAAAAGATAATCTCAGAAACAAGGAACAACTTGAGAATATTAGTTGTCCATGTACAAAGTGTCGGAACACATGTGCTAACCTACCTGGTCATATTGTGTTTGAGCACTTAGTGTGTAACGGCATGGATCCTACTTACAATACTTGGGTTTTGCATGGAGAACGTTCTACTGTTCATGGAGATGAAAAATTATTTTCTGATACATATAGGATGTTTCTAGACGCACATGATGAAATTATTCTAGATGATAGAAATGAAACACAAGAGGTCAATGTTCCAGAAGATGCTGAAACTCCTTTATATCCAGGTTGTACTAAGTCTACAAAGATTTCTGCTACAATAGCTTTATACAAGATCAAAACTACTAATGGATTATCAACTAGTAATTTTAACAAACTTCTAACCACAATTAGTGGTATGCTACCAGATGCGAATGTGCTTCCAAAAAGCAACTATGAAACAAAAAAGTTGTTGAAGTCTTTTGATCTCAATTACGAAAAAATACATGCTTGTGAGAATGATTGTTGTCTGTTTAGAAAAGAATTCTCCGATCTGGATGCTTGTCCAAAATGTGGCTCTTCAAGGTATAAAAAAGATGACAATGAGAATAGGAAAAGGGTGCCAGTGAAGGTGCTTAGATATTTTCCAATAATACCTAGGCTTAAAAGGATGTTTAGATCTCAAGACATAGCAGGACAACTGAGATGGCATGACACGAATAAAAGCACAGACGGCAAACTAAGACACCCAGTTGATTCTTTAGCTTGGAAGACAATTGACAGAAAGTGGCCTAATTTTGCTTCCGATTCTAGAAATTTGAGATTTGGACTTACAGCCGATGGATTTAATCCTTTTTCTGATCTTAGCTCCACGTATAGTTGTTGGCCGGTCATGCTTGTTACATACAACCTTCCTCCATGGTTATGCATGAAAAAAGAGCACCTAATGTTATCTTTATTAGTTCCAGGTCCAAAGCAACCAGGTAATGACATTGATGTATACTTGGAACCACTTGTAGATGATTTAAAAGAGCTATGGAATAATGGAGTGGAGGTATATGATGCATTCAGTAAGTCCATGTTCAAGCTTAATGCGATCTTGATGTGGACTATTAACGATTTTCCTGCTTACGGTAATTTGGCTGGTTGTACCACAAAAGGAAGGGCAGCTTGTCCTATTTGTGGTGTTAATACATTATATGACTGGTTACCATTTAGTAGTAAATGCGTATACATGCATCATAGGAGATTCCTTCCTCCAAACCACTCTTTTCGTAAAAAAAAAGTTAGTTTAATGGTAAAAATGAAGAGAGGGGTAAGCCAGTTGTAATGAGCAGTATGGACGTGTTTAAAGCTACAAGTAATATTGAAAATGATTGGGGAAAGGAGAAAAAAACAAAGAAGAGAAAAGGAAAAAAATCACAAAAGGTAAAAGATACGGATGATGCTAATATTCAGATATGGAAGAAGAAATCGATATTCTTCGAGTTGCCTTATTGGAAGGTAAGTTACCTAAATTAATCTAGTACTATTTTGTTTTTCTTAATTTAGATTTAATACGAATTCTGAAAAATAATTTTTTTATGTTTTTTCTTTTCAGGAGTTGTTGTTACGTCACAACTTTGATGTAATGCATACTGAAAAAAATGTCTACGAGAGTATAATTGGCACTATTTTGGATATAAAAGGAAAATCTAAAGACAATCTTAATTCTCGAAAAGATATGCAACATATGAAAATTAGGAATGAGTTGCATCCTCAAGAAAGGGATGGAAAGACATACCTTCCAGCAGCACAACACACATTATCGAAACAAAAAAAATAGATTTTTTATAATCGATTAAGGAAATTGAAGGTACCCGATGGATATAGTTCTAATATTCGGAGATGTTTCCCAAAGGATAACAACGCCATAGGTCTCAAGTCCCATGACTACCATGTTCTAATGCAACAACTTTTATCCGTAGCTTTGAGAGGACTCTTACCAAAGGGTCCAAGGAATGCGATATTTCGGTTATCTTCCTTTTTCAACGAACTATGCGAAAGGGTAATAGATCGAAGGAGGCTGGAAAATCTCGAAAATCAAGTTGTCGAGACATTGTGCATGTTGGAAAGGTTTTTTCCTCTATCATTTTTTGATATTATGATACACTTGACCATCCACTTAGTACGAGAAGTGCGTTTGTGTGGCCCTATACATTATCGTTGGATGTATCCGTTTGAAAGGTGCAACACTATATCCTCTTACTCCTCAAAAGTTACTTTGTAGAATTCATATAAAAAATGTTATATATTTATGTATATTTGGAAACATTTTTTTTGTAGATATATGAAAACACTAAAGGGGTATGTTAAAAATCCCGTACGTCCTGAAGGGTGCATAGCAGAGAGTTATCTTACAGAGGAGTGTATGAGATATTGTAGTGGTCATATGAAAGAAGCCTCTGAAATAGGTGAGCGACATAGTCGAAATGAAGGATTTCAGAGTGTAGGCCGTCCAATTAGTAAAAGAAAGCATGTAATAATATCTGATGAAATGTTAAAAGTTGCACACCGCTATGTGCTATTTAATACTGCAGAAGTGGAGCCTTATGAAAAGTAAGTATTTACATACTCAATAAGAAAAGAATCTACATTATAAGCTTAGTTAGGGTAACACTTACATTTTTTACCATATTTTTTTCTACTAGAATGCATATGGATGAGCTGAAGCATTTAGATAGTCGTCTCGTCACAAATGAACTCCAGCTTTGGAATAAACACTCGATTACATTTACTGATTGGTTCCAAGAAAAGGTAATGATTGTATGATTTTTTTATTAGTCCAATATAAAATTTCAACACATATACAAAATTTAAGCTTTGGAATAAACACTCACTTACATTTACTGATTATTATAACTAATGTCAAACAAATTTACAGGTTCAAGGGGAAATTAGCACAGGAAAGCCTATATCTGATACGATAAAGTGGTTATCATATGGGCCTGTAAAGCAAGCAGTTACTTATACTGGATATGTTATTAATGGATGTTAGTTTCATACCAAAGATGTCCAAAGGGCAACACAAAATAGTGGTGTTTCGATTGAAGCAAACAGTGTGAACGATTCCAGTAGTAGGATACAAGCTTCTAAGGCTTACTATGGTGTGCTAAGTGAAATTATTGTGTTGGACTACAATATTCTCCAAATTCCGGTGTTTAAATGTGATTGGGCTAGTATTGATCGTGGCGTAAAGGTTGAAGATGGTTTTATATTAGTTAATCTCCACCAATATCAAAATCAATTTCAAAGTGATCCTTTTATTCTAGCTTCTCAAGCTAAGCAAGTTTTCTACTCAAGAGAGTCTGATTCATCTAACTGGTATGTTGTGATGAAAGCACCACCTAGAGGTTTCCATGAATTAGAATCATTTGACGAGAATACTGAAATAAGCTCTCAACCGTTGGATGTATCGAAGCTCAATGAAGATATGGACGATGAAGATGATAGCTTTGAAAGAAGGGATTGTGAAGCATTTTACTATAGTAGTGATTACTTATGTTTGCTTTGGAATTCTTTTTGCATTGGTTGTTTTAGTTGTTCTGGATGCAGTACTTTGGTTGTTTTAGTTGATCTTTCTATTTGTATTTTAATTCTTGTTATGTGTCAGACTATGAATCGACTATGGATATTAATTTAATTTTATATTTATTCAATCTAATTGTATATGTTAGTTCCTTTTTGTCACTTTCAGTAACTGGAACAATCGGTAACTAAAATTTAGGAGTGCCAACGCCAAATGAAGGTAATAAAAGTTACAATTTCCATTGTCATAAAATTACTTTGTTTAGATTTTACTTTGTCTAAAGATTTGTACAAAAATGTATTATATTTTCAGAATTCAAATAGGTTGCTGAAGCGATCCTCAAAAAGATTGCAATCTGTGAATACTGGAGCCAATGGGTGTGATAATCTGATTGTATGGGTCTTTCTTCATTGCATTATTTGGACACAAAATCAAGAATGTAGAATTTAGTTATTTTTTTTTACTTTGTATACTGATTTTCAACTTAAATTATATTTCATAAGGATAAAAGGACGGAAATACAGACAAGACAATCACCACCGTCGCATATGCCTTCTATTGCAGATCCTCAACACGATGATGATAATATCCAAGACGTGGGTTTAGATGATCCAACTTTGCCTGATGCAGGACCAGAAACCAACTAGTTAACATGGTGCAAACAGATCAAATTAAGAAGTAAGCAACGCGCAAATTGAGTAGGGGTCCCTTCTCAAGCTCTAACTTATAAATTTGATCCTATTCCAGGTCATCAAGATGTAGGCATCATCGGTAACGAGAGAAATGACTTCATTATCTAAAGATTGCAACATAAATGACTTACGTTTTTGAATAAGTTTGGAAGAAGTTAGGAATACACCAAAAAATTTCCTTTCCATTGGGAATCACTTTCCTTTCCTCCTCAATTCCTTTCCATTGGTAATTTTCCTAATTTATGGGTCATGTTTAGTCACATTTTCTTACAGAAATGATTTCTTAGACTTTAGTGCTTGTACAGTACCAAATCAAGAATGCAAAATGCGTAATTCAACATGTGACACAGGGTCGCATATCCTAAACATGTGACACAGGGTCGCATATACAGTGATCAATATTACAGCCAGTTGTTTCATTGGCACATTTACTGGGTTACCTATCCCTCCGATTTTTTTTTTAAATATTGCATCTCTTTTGACATTTAGAGCTAATCGCCACTTCCAACTCCAAGCCCAACTACTTAGGATACTGCTTGTTGGTTGTGGCTTCTAATCCTGATTCCTGTGACTATTCTCAGGAGATAGACTACACCAAGGAAGCAGCTAATGCAGAATTATTTGCTGAAAACTTCAAGGCCATGGATTATGTGAAGGTGCCAAGCATAGTTTGGGAGTACACCACACCACAGGTTTGGAGCCTCACAACACTTTTAGCAAGTAGACCAAAAATACGAATAATTGCATGACAATCACTATTCCTTGGATGATACTGTAATTTACCCATTTGGTTGCAGGTTCTGACTATGAAATATGTTCCAGGAATCAAAATAAACAGGATAAAATAATTAGATCAGTTGGGTGTTGATCGACAAAGGTACCAGATACTTGATGTCATATTTTTTCAATTAGGCCATATAGGTGTGCTATACAACAGCATACCACTTGTATTATGATTCAGGCATAATCATATGGTATTCAATTTGATACTGAAAATCTACCTTTGCAGGTTAGGGCGATATGCAGTAGAATCTTACCTTGAACAGATCTTGTCTCATGGGTTTTTCTATGCTGACCCAGTAAGTTTCTTCACAACGTTCGATGAAAAGAAAATGCATGCCATCCACTATTTTTGAAATTATGCTTCTTAACATTCTAATTAACTAAATAGTGAGATGTACAAAGCTGTTTCGACTTATTATCAGCAAGTCAAATGAAGCATGCAATGGAGAAGTCCATACAATAACCATTATTTATACTATTATTGTTCCATGAACATCACACTGTTTTGACTTATTTTTATTGTTCCACCTCTGCCCACCCCATCTTTTCTCTGTTGCAAAAATTGTTCTTGCTCCTTGTGCAGTTTCTTGCAGGTTTCTATGAATAATCTGTTTACTTCCAATTAATACAATCGTTCACTTAGTGGCAAATGTTTGAGAATTTTTCGCTAAGACAAACTAATATTTACTGGAGTTTTCTCTAAGAGAGAATTCCCGGATAACAATAACCAATTTTTTTCATCCCGTCGGCAACAAATTCAGGCTAGAACCTTTCCACACTTCCATCTGGAGTTTGGTTAACTATGTGAAAGTAGGTACATCCTGTGGTACACAGGGTATAAGTGATGATTTCTCACGTGAACCTAGGGTGAAGTATTTTCTCTTGCATCTAAAGCAACACCAAGGTTAGCAAAGGCATAAAGCAACACAAAAAATTATGCAGATTGTTAACTGTAAACTACATAGTTATTATGTATATATTTAGGATAATAATTAACTGCATGTGCTCAAATCAGGGTACTTGCACAAAATCCTCTGACAGTTGCCCATATCTTACCAATAAAACAGAGAAGGGTTCCAGTAATCAAATCTAAAGGTTATGTGCTTTGAACCAAGGTTCACAGTATCGATATCGGAATCGGTATCGGACTATTCCTATGAGTATTGGTATCGGCGATATCGTTAATATAGACGGTTTCGGATCGGAGTATCGAATTTTTTTGGTATCGAAAAACAAATAATTATTAATAAATTATTTATATTTAAAAAACACATATTTTATACATTTTGGCATAATTTTAAGTATTGTCAGTGTTATTTACTTTAATTGGGGGTTTTATTTGATTTGGTGGTTTTATTTGATTTGGGTCAATACAGTAATTTATTTTTATCATGCTGTTATTAAGGTCCATCCCTTTGTTTCAGGAGTAAACTGATAAGGACAATACGGATAAGAGAGAAATTTTTTTCGATAGATACTATAAGTGTCACCTACGTTGCACGAATATGGTCACATAGGGATACAAACAGGATTTGTATCCAACACCATTTCCCGTGTCCATACAACATAGGTCCATGTTTTGCAACATTACCAATTGCTACATTTTTATCACCCCAGTCCACATATTCAGCCTCAGTACCCAAGTTATCATTTAATGGTAGCATTATAGTATTCTAGTATCTTGTTCTTTATTGATCCAAATGTATAAGGGCTTTGATCTAACAAATGTAGATTATGTCCGACATAAATATGGAAGACACTGATATTGAGCCTGCGCCGAAGCTTATTGAAGTGGTCTTCCAAAACTGCAAAGGCCAAGTGGATCAATGGGTTGAGCCATATCTCAGGATTACAATTGATCGACTGCGTCGAACAGAAAGGCCATACTTGAAATGTCTTTTGATTCAAGTGGTAAGAAATTAGTTTCCTGAAGCACTACTCAATGCTGAATTCTCTTCCTTTCTGAATATTAATAAACCAGGGCTACTATACTATAGCTGTTTTTTCATATTTGTATTTGCTCGTATAATTAAGTGATGGTTGGAGTTTAGACAACATTGTTTTTTGCTTTTGCTGATTTCATATTTGTATTCCTGATTTTCGATTTTGCGGCGTATTAAATTCAGAACAAGTCAATTATGGGACTCATTTTTTTCTTCAGATAGCTGATGCTCTTTACTACAACCCTTTCTTGACACTTGGGATACTACAAAAGCTTGGCGCAACAGAAGTTCTTAATCTGTGGTTTCAGATGCTACATCAAGTTAAAAAGAGTGGAGCTCATGTTAATTTCAGGCGGTAAGTTTGAGTTTCACTAGTCATTTCTGTCAAAATCGTTGCTCTATTGTGCTTTGTATGCTCTTATCTTTTTGTTATCTAACCTTTAGTGAACTGAGTTTTTTCTTTGACAATTACATAGCTTTCATTGCTCTATTTGTGTGCAGGGAAAATGACAAGAAGGTTTGTTGCTTGGAGTTGACTTCACTTATTGCCCTTCCAGAGGACCAGATGCCAATGGAAGCTTTGACACGAGTTTTTAAAGCAACACTAGACTTGCTTGTCGCTTATAAGGATCAAGTTGCATGTGTTATTAATAATTTTGTCATTTGTCTTTGATCATAAAAATCCTATTGAGGTTTTGCTTGAATTTATATTTACAAGTGTATTTGTATTTGTATTTGTGTATTTGTATTAGTATTATAATTGTATTCAATATATTTTTATTTGTAAATTATATTTTTTTAGATGGAAACATAATCAACAACGTTTCAACACTGTTGTAAAATAATATTTTAACAACATTTCTAAACATTGTAAAATTTATTTACAATATTTTTAAATTATTGTTGATATTATAATTACAACATACAAATATTTATTACAATGTTTGGAAAACATGATTGAATAAAATATACAACATTTTGTAAAAGTTGTATAAATTCTTTTTATCAACAACGTGCCAAAATTGTTGTAAGATAATATTTTAACAACGTTTCTAAATATTGTAAAATTTATTTACAATATTTTTAAATTATTGTTGATATTATAATTACAACATACAAATATTTATTACAATGTTAGGCAAACATGATTGAATAAAATATACAACATTTTGTAAAAGTTGTATAAACTTTTTTACAATATTTGTATAATGTTGTATAAAATATACGTACAATGTTTACTGAACGTGGTAGATATTATTTTACCACATTTGCATAATGTTGTTGAAATTATATTTACAACATGTGCAATTTGTTTTAAAAGTATTGTTTACAATATTTAAAAAATGTCGTAGAAAAGTTTTGGTCAGATTTTAAAAATTTCAACAATGTTTATAAACTGTTACGAGAAGAACATCTACAACATTTTTACAATGTTCAAATGAACATTGTCGAAGATATCCCCCCTTTTACAACCCTGGATATAACGACCTTCTATTGAACGTTGTAAAAGACCTTTTACAACGTTTTTTCAACGTTGTAAAAAGGATTTTTTCATGTAGTGATGGTATGTGCTAACTGTGAAAAGAACAAAGCAACTAGGTCATCTTTTAAATCCATCAACGTTATAAGTACTTCGGGACCTTTGCAGTTACTTCATATAGATTTATTTTGTCCTGGTAGAGTCACCAGTCTTGGTGGTAAACTCTACGTTTTTGTTATAGTCGATGATTTCTTTCAATATACTTGGATTTTCTTTTTATCAAACAAAAGTGATGCCATTTTTGAATTTTAAATATTTTGCAAAAAGATATAAAATGAAAAAGGCTTCATGATCACTCGAATCCAAAGTGATCATGGTAGAGAATTCGTAAATATTGTTTTCAAAAAATTTTGTGATTATAGTGGATACTACCACGAGTTTTCTTCTCCTATAACTCCTCAACAGAATGGTGAAGAGAAAGAATCTAACTCTAAGCGATATGGCTAGAGTTATGCTGAATCAGCATAATCTTCCTCAACATTTTTGGGCAAAAGGTGTTAGTACAGCCTGTCATATTTTCAATAGGGTGTTAATTTGACCTATCTCGAAGAAAACCCCTTATGAATGGTGGTTTGGAAGGATTCCAAATATTTTTTATTTTAAGGTTTTTGGTTTTCAATGTCTCATCCTGAACACCAAGGATAACTTGGGTAAGTTCGACTCGAAGGCAGACGAAGGGATATTTCTTAGTTATGCTGCCAAGACTAAGGAATTTAAAACTTTTAATGAAAGATCTATTCAACGTTACTTTTGATGAGCTCAATAGTCAGAGATCTAGCGACAGTGATGATGAGAATGTGCAAAACAAATCCAAGACATATGAAGATACTGCTACCAACAAGAGCTATCTGGAAAGTCTACCGAAGAGGATAAAATTTATGCCAGACCATCCAGAGATACTCGTAATAGGTAATTTATCCAAAGGCATAAGTACGCATTCTTCTACTAGAGATATAGCAGCAAATATACCATTTATTTCTTAAGTAGAACTTCAGACAGAAGCAGATGCATTTTCTTATGAGTTTTGGATTGATGCCATGCAAGAGAAACTTAATCAATTTGAGAGAAACCAAGTTTGGAAACTTGTTCCTAAACCTATTAGTCAATCAATAATTGGTAAAAAATGGGTGTTCCGAAATAGTCTTTGTGAGCATGGAAAAGTTTTACGCAACAAAGCACGTCTTCTGGCACAAGATTATAATCAGGAAGAAGAGATTGATTATGACGAGACATATGCTCATGTTACTAGATTAGAAGCCATTCGCATATTTTGGGCATTTGCATGTTTTCATAATTTTAATATTTCCAAATGGATGTAAAAAGTGTATTTTTGAATGGATTTTTTAAGGAATAAGTTTTCATGAAACAACCCCTGTTTTTGAAGATTTTCAAAAACTTGATCACATTTTCAAGCTTAAAAAAGCTCTCTATGGTCTCAAACAAGCCCCACGTGCTTGGTATGAACGCCTAAGTGCTTTTCTACTTAAAAATAGTTTTTTAAAAGGAAGAGTTGGTACAAATTTATTTATTAAATCTTCAGCTGATAGTATTCTACTTGTGCAAATTTACGTAGATGACATTTTTTTGGTTATACTAATAAAAAACTTTGTCAAGGTTTTGCTAAGTGTATGAAGAGTGAGTTTGAAATAAGTATGATGGGAGAGCTCAACTATTTCCTAGGACTTCAAATCAAATAGCACTCGCACGAAAAATTTATCAATCAAGCCAAGTACACGAAGGATTTACTAAAAAGTATGACTTCGACAACGTAAAGGATATTAGCACGCCAATGGCTACATCAACACAACTTGACACTGATGAAAGTGGCAAACCAGTCGACCAGCGTAAGTACCGAGGTATGATTGGTAGTTTACTTTACATAACTGCTAGTTGCTCTGATATTATGATCAGTGTTTGCATTTGTGCACGATATCAAGCTAATCCTAAGGAATCACACATATGCGCTGTTAAGCGTATATTTCGATACCTTAAAGGAATTTCTAAAGTCGGCTTATGCTATCCCAAAATCATATCTTTTGACCTAATCGGTTACTCGGATGATGATTTTGCTAGATGCAAAATAGACTGTAAAAGTACCATCAGTACGTGTCATTTCCTAGAAAAAAGCTTTAGTCTCTTGGTTTAGCAAGAAGTAAAACTCTGTAGCGTTATCAACAACTGAGGATCAGTATATCGCCGTACGACAATGTTGTGCTCATATTTTGTGGATGAAGCAAACCCTAGAAGACTACAATCTGTACTGCACAAAGATTCCAATTTATTATGACAACACGAGCACTATTAACTTGACTAATAACCCAGTATGCCATTCACGCACAAAGTACATAGAAATACGTCACCACTTTTTGCGTGATCACAAACAATACGAGAATATTTGCTTTGAATTTATTGACACGGATCATCAACTAGTAGACATTTTCACAAAACAACTAGCTGAAGATCGATTCAATTATCAACGTCGAGAGTTAGGCATACTTGAATTTTTAGAGTCATAATGCGTTATGATTAATAAAAATACTTAAAACTTGATATTCTACAATTTATTAATTAAACTTATTTTGGGTACAAGACAAAAGGGTCCTTTTGTCATACAGGCTTAATTAATAGCCTGAAATGATACAATAGATTAGTCTTTGAACTACCGCTAGCTGGGATCCGGCCCCTACAGCTAACCCAAAATGATGAGTATTAATTAAATCAAAGAGTTAGAAGTTATTAAGCTATTTTTATAATTCATTACACATAAATGAACTAAAATTTGTGTGGCCGAACTTGGACCGAACTCTGACCGAGTTTTGACCGAGTTCGGGCCAAACTCTATGGGGACATTTTTTTTAAACACCAGCATTTTAGCACCCCCTTTCATCTTCTATTTCTTCTTCTCCTCAAACGCACAGCCGTCTGAAGCTTCAAACCCTGACTCTAGCTTTTTGGGGAACCTATTTCCAAGGCTTAAAACTCCTTCTTGGATCTATCAGCTCAAGGAAGGCATTCTCCACACTTTTTCAAACTCTATATCTCTCTTTTTCTACAATTTTCAATTCTATTGCTCATAAACTTTTTAAGATAAAGAAAAGAGACACTGCATCATCCTCCACATTGGAGTATGATCCAATTAATATTTTCAGTCCTGATCGTCCTGACGATGAAGAGGATCTTAACACAACCTATTTGTGACATCGGAGAGATCAACTGCTTGGTTCGATCAATTTCTTTTCCAGGAAATTTGTCCTGAAAAATCTATTAATTTCACTGTTCTCTAGGAATATACTGAAACTTTTAAAAACCTAGAACTCCGAGACTTTATAATAGACTATAAGCCAAATCTATAAAAATGATGTTCGAATGTTTTATTGAAATTTGCAAGAAGCAGACACAATATTTATTCTTGTGTCAGTAGAAAAGAACTTGAATTCAACTCGATAGACCTGCGCGAATATTTTCATATGCCTGACAACGGTGACGCTCTAATCGATATTAATAAATTTCAAGTCCCTCCTGACATGTCTCTTGATTCATTCAAGGTAGTGTTGTGTCATCCAAATCCGGTCCCCGGACAAGGTTGTGTTGACACAAAGTCACAGTCAACCAAATATTGACTACATTGACTAAATAATATCTGTATAAATTCAATACGACACACGACGTCTGCTTTCAGTTCGGGACAGACGACAGCTCAGTTTCCGACTCTCAGTATATTTTCGAGTCTGTACTTTTACATTTTATTGAGTCTAGAAGTATGTACTCTGAGTTATGCTGAGCTCTTGGAACTTAGTCTACAAGCCTACCTAAAATCCCAAGCTCCACCAAAACAAAATTGCCCACAAGTCCCACTTAGAACCACTCTGTGCTGTGGAGACAGAGTTCGGGCCGAACTCTGCCTCCACACAGAGTTCGGGCCGAACTCTGTCCCCTAGAAATCAGGAACCCTAATTTTAGGGTTAGCTGGTTGCTAGCTGTCCAACGGCCAAATTTTTTGAATTTCCCTACCCGAATTCTGGCCGAATTCTGCCTCTAAAATCAGTATAAATAGGGCATGAATTCTCTCATTTTGAATCACTCAATCTTCTCTTCTCTTCTCTCCTACAAGCTCAATAAGCCATACCCTTCCTATCTACTAGCCACAAGCCTCCTAAGTCTCGAGTGCTCAGCATCTCTCAGTTAGGATTCTTGTGCAAGAGTGAAGAAGTCGCTTGGACAATTCCAAGCAAATCGCCACTGCGATCATCTGTTAGAAGTTGACGTGCTCTTCTGAAGAAAAGGCACGGGTTGTAAGCTACTATTTCATAAATAGTGGATTTAATCCTGAGCTAGAGTTCTCAGGCCTGGACTAGTCCTCCACGAGGAAAACCAGGTTAAAATCGCTGTGTTTGCGTATGCTCTTCTGCTCTTCATTTATTTTCCGCACTTTACTCTGATTATTTATTGTTGGTGAAAGAGTTATTTTTAATTGTCTATTTTTCTATAGAAACTCTATTCACCCCCCTCTAGAGTTGCCAAACTGTTCTTCAATTGGTATCAGAGCTCTGTTCTCTTTACAAGGACTAACATCCTAAGAGCTGATCCATGGCAACCACACAATCCTTGATTTCCAATCATGGTGAAGGTCAGTCCACTCATAGGCCTCCCCTATTTGATGGGACTAACTACACATATTGGAAAACAAGGATGAGCTTCTATCTTAAGTCTCTAGACTTTGACCTGTGGACTGTCGTCACTGACGGTTACAAAAAGCCCGCCAGGATAGTTGTCGATGGTGACCTCATTGAGAAACCACACGACAAATATTCTGTCGAGGAGAAGAAACAGGCAAGTCTAGATGCTAGGGCTATTAATGCTTTATTCTGTGCTATAGATAGGAATGAGTTCAACAGGGTCTCTACATGCACCACTGCTCATGAAGTATGGAGACTTCTAGAAGTGACGCATGAAGGAACCACACAGGTCAAGGAATCTAAAATAAGCCGTCTCACTCAAGAATACGAAGCCTTCAAGATGAAGCCAAGTGAGACGATCACTCAAATGATCACAAGATTCCTCGACATCATCAATCCTCTATCTTCGCTTGGAAAGCAGTACTCAAACCATGAGAAGATTCGTAAGCTGCTCAGAGGGCTACTAAAGATTTGGAACCCTAAGGTGACAGCCATCATAGAAGGAAACAATCTCACAACAATGTCAATGGAGACCTTGATGGGTAAGCTTATGACTCACGAGCTTGACCTCAAGGACTTCGAAGAACCTGCTCCGAAGACCAGGGAGATCGCACTCAAAGCTCATCAACGAAGAGCTAATCATGATGAGACCGAAGAAGATAATTCGGATGATGAAGACCAAGCTCTCATGGTTCGCAACTTCAGGAAATTCCTTCGCTTCAATCGAAGGAAGAAGGAATCTCAAGAAGACGATAAAGAAGAACCAACTTGTTACGGTTGCAAGAAAACTGGACATGTCCGAAAAGACTGCCCATTCCTGAAGAAGAGCAACCGCTATGAGAAGCCATACAAAAAGAACTCATCAAAGAAATATGCCAACACAGGTATCTGGCATGAAAGTGAAGCGAGTGACTCTGAGGAAGAAAAGGACTCTCCTCAAGATACAGCAAATGTGTGCCTGATGGCAACTTCCAACAAGGTATCTAACGAAACTCTGGATGACTTCTCTTTTGATGAACTTGGCGATGCTTTCACTGATTTACTCGATGATCATAAAAAGGTCATCGGTAAATATAAACATGCCAAGAACAAAATCAAAAGTCTAGAAGATGAGATACAAAGAATTTCTTTACTTCTTGATAATGTTAGAAACACATCACCCACTAATGACACTGATGAAGTATCCAAGCTTAAATTAAGCTTACATGATGCTGAAGCACGTATTGAGCAACAAACTCAAGAAAACACTACTCTCAACACGTTGCTTGCTGAAGAAAAGAGTAGACACAAGATTTCCATGACTAAGATTTATGGCTTAAATATTAAGGTTGATGAACGGCAAGCTGTTTCTAAAAGATTAGAAACCAAATTGGGTAAACAGGTTGTTCAACCTCAAACCCAATCACATGGGCACAATACCACTCATGCTAGTCAACCACGTCATTCTCATGCAGCACATAACCATGCATTTATATACACAAACTTTCACAAACCACGTGCACGTAAGAACAATTCTCACTCAATACACACTCATCATGCACAAAGACACAATCAACATCACTCCACACATAAAATTCATCATGCCATGCCATATAGACAAAATCATCATGCTATGCCATCTAGACAATATCAGCATGTCACACATCATAGACAATACCATCATTCTATGCCTCATAGACACCATCAACATGCCACTTATTCCATGCATAATCATCTTCACCATGCTAACTCTTCACATCATGTCCATCCTCATCCTGGTGCTTATAGATATTATTCTCATGCTCCTAGTATAAATAAGAATGCTATCTGTACTTATTATGGATTACATGGACACATCTCACCACAGTGCAGAGTTAGAAGACTTGTAGATAAAAGGATATATGCTTGGTTCCCAAAGACTAACTTTTCAGGACCCTCAAGAACTCGGGTTCCAAAGGTCACATCTACTCTTGATGTAGGTGGACCTTCCCTCCTCAACTGAAAGTAAGTGGATTCTCGATAGTGGATGCTCGCGACATATGACGGGAGACGCAAATCTTTTTGCATTACTATCGATGAAGAGAGAAGGATACGTATCCTTCGGTAACAATCTCAAAGGGCACATTATAGGTAATGGTATCATTGGTCATCCTCCTTCTCCTGTAATAAAGGGTGTCTGCCTAGTGACCGAGTTAAAGCATAACCTGCTCAGCATTAGTTATCTTGCTGATCATGGATATGATATTAACTTTGGACAAAACAGTTGCTACATCTATGATAGGTCAACAGGAGACATTGCTTTTGAAGGGAAAAGAGAGGACAACATCTACATTTTCTATCTTTCTATAAATACTAACAATACAGGTAGATGTCTATATGCCCACAAAGACGAACGACTACTTTGGCACCAGCGTCTTGGTCATGCTAACATGGATGCTATATCCAGGCTTTCCACCAAGAAGCTAGTGAGAGGATTGCCTGACATCACGTTCAAAAAGGACACGGTATGTGCCGAATGTGAACTAAACAAGGCAACTAAATCCTCATTTCATTCTATCAACTCTGTAAGTACTACTAGACCCTTGCAACTACTTCATATGGATTTATTTGGTCCTAGTAGAATAGCTAGCCTTGGAGGCAAACTTTATGCTTTTGTTATTGTTGATGATTTTTCGAGATTTACTTGGGTTTTCTTTCTCGCTAATAAGAGCGATGCTATTTCTGTTTTCAAAGTTTTTGTAAATAAAGTTCAAAACGAAAAAGGCTACATGATTACTCGAATCCGAAGTGATCATGGAGGCGAATTCGTAAATTCAGATTTTGAAAGTTTTTGTAATGCAAATGGTTTTGATCATGAATTTTCTTGTCCTAGAACTCCTCAACAAAATGGTGTTGTGGAGCGGAAGAATAGGACTCTTGGCGATATGGCTAGAGTAATGTTGAATAAATTTTCTCTTCCGAAATATTTTTGGGCAGAGGCTGTAAGTACAGCATGCCACATTTTGAATAGGGTGCTTATTCGTCCCATTTCGAAGAAAACACCCTATGAGCTTTGGTTTGGGAGAACCCCAAATGTTTCTTATTTTAGAGTTTTTGGCTGCAGATGTTTTATCCTTAACACCAAAGACAACTTAGGCAAATTTGATGCCAAAGCTGACGATGGTATCTTTCTTGGTTATGCTGCCAAGAGTAAGGGATATAGAATTTTCAATAAACGCTCACTTATTGTGGAAGAGTCAACAAATGTGACTTTTGATGAAGACAACAGTACAGCAAATACTCTTGATGATGACGTTGAGCCATCAACTTCTACTCCAATGAATACTTCAACCGAAACTAATTCTCTGGAGGGTTTGCCTAAGAAATTCTCTTTCAAACCTTCTCATCCAGAAAATTTAGTCATAGGTGAAGTTTCACGTGGAGTTACTACTAGATCATCATTAAGAGACTCTGTTGCTAGCACTGCCTTCATTTCACAAGTAGAGCCTAAAAACATTTCTGAAGCTTTTACTGATGAATTTTGGATTTCTGCTATGCAAGAAGAACTCAACCAATTTGAGAGGAGCCAAGTATGGGAACTAGTTCCTAGACCGGCTAATCACTCAATAATTGGTACCAAATGGGTGTTTAGAAACAAAGTAAATGAAGATGGTTCAGTCACACGTAACAAAGCTCGTCTAGTAGCTCAAGGATACAACCAAGAGGAAGGTATCGACTACGATGAGACGTATGCTCCTGTTGCTAGACTAGAATCCATTCGGATGCTTTGTGCTTTTGCTAATTTTCAAAACTTTAAATTATTTCAAATGGATGTTAAAAGTGCTTTCTTGAATGGCTTTATTAAGGAGGAAGTTTATGTCAAACAACCCCCTGGCTTTGAAAATCACAAATTTCCCGACCACGTGTTCAAGCTGAAGAAAGCGCTTTATGGCCTTAAACAAGCCCCCAGAGCTTGGTATGAAAGGCTAAGCAGTTTCTTGCTTGAGAAAGGTTTTTCAAAAGGGAATATTGACACTACACTGTTTATCAAATCTTTCAAAGACACCATTCTATTAATTCAGATTTATGTTGATGATATTATTTTTGGGTCTACTGATGAAACTCTTTGTCAAGAATTTGCCAAGTGTATGCAGACGGAATTTGAGATGAGCATGATGGGAGAGCTCAACTACTTTCTTGGTCTGCAAGTAAAACAACTAGCAAATGGAACTTTCATCTGTCAATCGAAGTATACCAAGGACATGCTGAAGAAGTTCGATCTTGACAACATCAAACCAATCAGCACTCCAATGGCTACTTCAACCAAACTCGAACCAGATGAGAGCGGCAAACCCGTTGATCAACGTAAGTATCGAGGTATGATAGGCAGCTTACTTTATTTAACTGCTAGTCGCCCCGATATCATGTTTAGTGTTTGCCTATGTGCTAGATATCAAGCAAATCCTAAGGAATCTCACATGACCGCGGTTAAGCGTATCTTTCGATACCTTAAGGGTACGGTTACAGTGGGCCTATGGTATCCCAAGTCAACATCATTTGACCTCATCGGTTACTCTGATGCTGACTTTGCTGGATGCAAGGTCGACCGTAAAAGTACGAGCGGCACGTGTCATTTATTAGGAAAGGCTCTAGTCTCATGGTTTAGCAAGAAGCAGAACTCTGTCGCACTATCCACAACAGAAGCTGAATACATAGCAGCTGGGCGTTGTTGTGCACAAATTCTGTGGATGAAGCAAACCCTTGAAGACTATAAGTTATCTTTCATGCATATTCCTATATTCTGTGACAATACTAGTGCCATCAATTTGACTAAGAACCCTGTATGCCACTCACGCACTAAACACATTGAGATCAGACACCACTTTTTGCGTGATCATCAGCAAAATGGCACGATTAACTTAGAATTTATTGACACTGATCATCAGCTGGCAGATTTCTTTACTAAGCCACTATCCGAAGAGCGCTTCAATTTTCTTTGTCGTGAACTTGGAATCTTAGATGAAGCAGTTATAAATTGAAACTCACCTGCGTGAATATCGAATATATTGTGATTCTTTTACGAAAAAAATTTGGTATGGGTACAAGCCGAAAGGGTCCTTCTGACAACAAGGCGTAAAAGCCTAAGCGACACGGTGCACTAGTCCTCAGGACTACCGCTAGCTGGGATCCGGCCCCTACAGCTAACCCATGGCAAATTTGGACTATTGAACCACAGTATATGTCCTTATTTATTATATGGTTCGTTTTCGATTTAATATTGCCTAATTGAGTTTTTCTAAAGTTCATTCTGTTCTCTGAGTACCTCTCTACCTATTGTTTTTGTGTTCAACATTTTCTTTGTTGTTCTTGATTATCATTTCTTGTTATACTTCAACTTTTTCTTCTTTTTCAGCCTATGTTCTGTTCTGGACCATTGATCCAGAACTCGGGCCGAACTCTGCCCCTACCAGAGTTCGGGCCGAGTTCGGTCCCTAGGTTCCAGGGTCGGGATCTGGCTCTGCCGTTGGATCTATTCTAATCCAATGGTCAATATTTCACCCGACCAAAGACAAAGCCTTACTTTATGTCGGGATTCCATCTCTCTCCTTCACTATTACCACCTTTCTCACCTATACAAACTCTTTCCTTGAAACCCTAACCCTAGTTTTTGATCTAGAGTGCACCATTGCCTCTCAAAATCAAGAAAAAGGGGTTTTCTCTTCATTCTTTTCCATTGTTTATTACTTGGTTGAGGTACCATTCCTATTTTCTATCTTCTAGTTAAAATTTTTTAATGGCTCCTTGCTTGTTCAATCGTGGGAAGAGGATTCGAGTTGAGAGTATTTCCTTTTCGGATTCTCCTCCATCAATTGAACAAATCATTGAACAACTTCAACCACCTCATCCTTTGTTCAATCCACCTCGTCCTCAAAATCCTTCCACCTATGACAATAGACTTTTTTTCTCACTAGATGCATCAAACAATTGGTTTAGTGACTTTCGGAATCGTCAGATATTCACAGGACATCCTATTAATTTTTCCATATTCTCTCAATATGATTCATTATTCCATGACCTCTATATTGATGAACTAGTCACTACAACTTCTGCTATCTATCGTCATGCCGTTCAAATGTTCTACTGCAACTTAACTTTTGATGACCTTCGTATTTATTCACGAGTTGCTGGTATCGATATCTCATTTGATGACTTTGAATTAGCCGAATATCTTGATCTTCTTGAGCCAAATTCTTGGGAAAGGCTTGTTGATGCTCGCTCGTTCCGTTTTCCCAACGGACTTTCCCTTGAAAGCTTCAAGGACGATTTGTGCACTCCATACACACGTTCTCGAAAACTCATGGCTAAATATCTCAACCCATATTTCTCTGATCTTCATTGGATAATCTCTAATACCATTCTACCCAAGATCGGTTCTCCTGATGAAATCACTTATCTTGAAATATCTGCTCTTTATCATCTTCACTTTGGAATTCATTTCAATCTTCCACGTACCATGATGGACTGGATGATTCGCTGTAGGAGGAAACCACGAGCTTTGGTTTATCCTTTATATCTTCCTATGATCTTTCGTGCTTTTCATATACCACTTGATGCTTGTCCGTTCCTGCCGGCACCTGTCTTTTTATCTAAGGCACGACGTCTTCAGCCTGTTGCTACTTCTGAGTTGTTTGAGCATTCTGCTGATGAGGAGCCTGACGCCCCTCCACTCGGTCAGGATGCACCTCCTCCTCCTGCCTACCTGGATTCTATTCAGACTATGCTTCGCGATCGCTTTGCTGTTGAGGATGATCACTGGATGCAGCAGGATTACCATACCACCTTGCAGATTAGTGCCCTTGGGAACTCTCTGCATGATATGCGGTATTCGCTTGCTCGTCATCCTGATCTGCATGTGCCTATTGAGCGGGATCCAGATCGCTTGGGTCATCGTCTAGACGATCCGTGGGTCATGCAGTATATGGATCCGGATGATGCTTTTGTTGATCTTCAGATGTTCCAGGACCTTTTCGTTGGCTCATTCCCTGGTCCTTCAGATGTTCCAGGACCTTCTCGTGCTCAGTGATGGAGACTGGCTTGTTATGCTGCTGCCACTGCTGATGGTCTTAGTTGCTTTTTGATTTTAGTTATTTCATTTAGTTATGGATTTATGTACTAGATGTTTATCTTAAAACCCTGATGATGTGTTTGACATTCTGTTTGGTGGATATCATTTTATGCTATTTCTCGTAGTTTATTTTTATGCCAATGCATTCTCTTGTCTAGTATTATATTATTTCTTCTCTTGGTGTGGTTGCATTACTATTCATTGCTTCTTTATATTGCTAACTGCCAAAAGGGGGAGAAATATGTCTATTTTTGTGCTTGCTCTGGGAATATGTTATCTATCAGGTCACAGGTTATATGCACTATTTACGGGGGAGAGCTATTGCTTCTAGCTCGGAACCGTTCACTGATTACGGGGGAGCTATCCGATTCTAGCTCTGCATCATTTATGGGGGAGCTGTGTTGAAATCAACTGTGTCCAGGTATGAATATTAAAATATATATATATTATTTTGTCAATTATCAATATGGGGGAGATTGTTGACACAAAGTCACAGTCAACCAAATATTGACTACATTGACTAAATAATATCTGTATAAATTCAATACGACACACGACGTCTGCTTTCAGTTCGGGACAGACGACAGCTCAGTTTCCGACTCTTAGTATATTTTCGAGTCTGCACTTTTACATTTTATTGAGTCTAGAAGTATGTACTCTGAGTTATGCTGAGCTCTTGGAACTTAGTCTACAAGCCTACCTAAAATCCCAAGCTCCACCAAAACAAAATTGCCCACAAGTCCCACTTAGAACCACTCTGTGCTCTGGAGACAGAGTTCGGGCCGAACTCTGCCTCCACACAGAGTTCGGGCCGAACTCTGTCCCCTAGAAATCAGGAACCCTAATTTTAGGGTTAGCTGGTTGCTAGCTGTCCAACGGCCAAATTTTTTGAATTTCCCTACCCGAATTCTGGCCGAATTCTGTCTCTAAAATCAGTATAAATAGGGCATGAATTCTCTCATTTTGAATCACTCAATCTTCTCTTCTCTTCTCTCCTACAAGCTCAATAAGCCATACCCTTCCTATCTACTCGCCACAAGCCTCCTAAGTCTCGAGTGCTCAGCATCTCTCAGTTTGGATTCTTGTGCAAGAGTGAAGAAGTCGCTTGGACAATTCCAATCAAATCGCCACTGCGATCATCTGTTAGAAGTTGACGTGCTCTTCTGAAGAAAAGGTACGGGTTGTAAGCTACTATTTCACAAATAGTGGATTTAATCCTGAGCTAGAGTTCTCAGGCCTGGACTAGTCCTCCACGAGGGAAACCAGGTTAAAATCGCTGTGTTTGCGTATGCTCTTCTGCTCTTCATTTATTTTCCGCACTTTACTCTGATTATTTATTGTTGGTGAAAGAGTTATTTTTAATTGTCTATTTTTCTATAGAAACTCTATTCACCCCCCTCTAGAGTTGCCAAACTGTTCTTCAGGTTGTTCACATGTCATCTAAACTAGCATTTCTATGAACTCCATCTCATTATTTATTCTGCCTTGCTACCTAAGACGGGATCAACTAACACGATCACTTTCTTAGAGTTATCGACCATGTACCACATCTACTTTAGAGTCTCATTTTCTGTTCCCAAGACCATGATTTCTGGTATGGTCAGATGTCGGATGGCAGGCCGCAATCTCCTTTACCCTATGCGTCTGGCAGTAATCATCCAGAAGTTCAGTATTATTTTAGATCTCTGTCCTATCTCTGGATCGCCTTCTCAAATAATAAGATCTAGGAAGTACCATCATCATCCACCTCCACTCGGTGGTGTTCTAGTCCCTGCACCTGATCCAGCCGCAGCTCCAGCAGATGCTCCAGGCCTTGCCGCTCTAGGCCATCATTTTGACGAGTTCTATCAGAGATTAGATACATTTATCACCCTACAAGGATAGCAGCATCAGACCTTTCTGACTCGTTTCGTCGATGCAGAGTTTTGCCATATTTTTCTGGCCCAGGTCATGAGAAATGTCATGGCTGATATTCAGTGGACCATTGCACAACATCCTACGGCTCCAGCTCCTATCCTCTGTTATCCTGGCTTCGACAGATCGAGACTCCATGATCATCCTACTTTTGGCTTGTTCGATCTGACGACAGTCTACGTTGATCCACAGCCTCATGCTGATGTTCCCAATAATGATGCTGATGCTTAAGTCAGTTTATAGCTTAGTAGTTTGTGGACATATTCTGGTGATGATGATCTTTTATAGTGACACTTTTTATTCTCAGTTTGGACTATATGTAGAATTTTTTGCACTGTTTTAGTTGTAGTAGTTTGCATTTTGGACTTCACTTGTAGTTGGCTTCATATGCTATCTTAGTTGGTTTCTATCTATTACTCATGTTTTGTTACTGCTGCTGCTGACGTAATTTTACTTGAGATGTTTACTTGGTTCAATCATATATTTTTTGGGATATTACTCTGCCTTTTTTGTTACTGTTGGCTTCACATATTGCAGGGGAGCCATAGTTTGAGTACGTGACAAAGGGGGAGAAATAGTATACCAAAACGTTTCTCGGTATATATTTCAAAGTTACATATATTTTTGTTATATTTTGGTACAGACTCAAAGTTTGTCAATTATCAAAATAGGGGAGATTGTTGGCCCATTGGTTAATGATCAAACCTGATTTTGATAATTAACATCAACTTTGGTCGATACACAAAATACACAAACTGCTACAGGATTACAGGTTTCAAAAAAGAAGATATGCATCTACATCTTACTGCATATACGTACTACCACTTCAAAGTACAGAGACCACATCGTCATCAAGAACCAATCGTACTAGAATTTAAGCTTTTTATATTTTCTTCTGTATTTTTATTTTTTATTGAGTCTAGAAAATATATGAGGTTGATCAGGATTGGTATTGGCTTAGATTTTTATCAGTCCACTAACTAAAAAGCCTACATATTCATAATTCCAAGTCTACCATCCAAAAGCCCAAAAACCCAACACAAGATTGACCCAATCAAAGTGTTCTGACCCTGATAGAACTCTGGCAGAACTCGGCCAGAACTCTGCCCGAGTTCCGCCCGAGTTCGTTCAAGGGTATTTCAAAATCTTTTTGGTCCTGCACCATATCTCTGCATACAACGTTCGAATACGAGATTTCTGCATCTGAACTCAACTCGAACTATGCCCGAATTTGGTCTACAAAAATACTATAAATATATATGAACTTTCACCATTTCAAATCACTCATGCATTCTCTTCTCTATCTATGCTAAAGTGTTTTTTATGAGCAAAGCTTTCAAATCAAGACTATATCACTCTTAGCCAAAGCCAGTACAGTTCTGTTTAATCTATAGTTTTGGTACTGAAGAGTTGTATCAGAGGCTGCATTCAAAAAACGTTCAAGTTTTCGAAATCATCTTCTGTAGTCGTTCATGCTCGTCCCCAAGCACGATGTTTGTAAGAGACTACAAGTTCTCATTTAGCTTGTGCCATAGTGAATTAACATTGAACAAGAGTACCCGAGACTAGACTAGTCCTTTCAGAAGAAAACTAGTATACATCGATGTGTCACTGAATTTGATTTATTGACTCTTACTTTACCGTATTTTATTTATCGTCTTTTATATGCCATAATATATAGCTGCTTAAATTTTTAATTGGTGATAATTTTTGCTGCACACGCACACACTCTATTCATCCCCTCTAGAGGTGATCAACGGTCCAACATCAACCACAAACAAATAATGGAAATAGTCACTAAAATATAATCAACTAAAAGGTATAATGAAATATCTGTCGGGCGGAGAAAAGTCCACTACCGACACTACAACAGAAATACCTTTTAATGACGGCTAAAAACCGTCATTAATGACAAACCATGACGCTTTTTTTTTCCACAGCAACCGTTATGAAAACGGGTGTTATAAATGGTTTTTAAAAGCGTCATAAAATAACCGTCATGAATATGATGAATTTCTGCTACACTTATTTTCAGCGTAGTTTGAAAGCGTTATGAATAGATAATCTGTATAGACTCAATTCAGCACATTTATAACGCTCAATTCTGCACATTTATATATTACTTTCCAAAAAATTATAGATCAATGCTCAATGTTGCTCAATTCAATTTCAAAACATTCATTTTGAACCATATTCACAAGAAAACATCTAAATGTTATAAAGTACCATTTAATCCATTTACAAATATACATAATATATATCACCATCTTCATTACATTTTTTTAAAATAGGATATCCAAATACATATATCAGAACCATTCCACAGCATATTTTCACATTCAACATCATTGTTCTCCTCAAGACTAGTCGAGGCTTCAATCACACTAAAAGCATTCCTTTGCAGCTTCACCTCTATGCCATTTGTTAGGACCTGCAATTCACCAGTCACAGAATTAATTACTGCTCTACTATTAATACAAAAATCAAAATCATGCAAGTAGAGTTGATTAGATTTCAGGGTACAATGGCAAGAGAAATAGAATAAGAAAAGGGACCCATGGTCTATTTAACACGGATATCGTTCAACGCAACACAGATAAAATGTCTTCCGTGATAGAGCCATATATCCAGCCAAGTTGGAAGGGAAGGTGAGAAGATTTAGTCAAGATTGGTTCTATTGACAAGGTAAGTTTAAAAAAGTTCCTGTCAACTTCACAGTACAAATGAGTCACTAAATCCTAGTTCTTCTAAGTGACTGAGAAAGAAATATCTGTGAATTGAAAAAAAAAAAAAACTTTTAGCCCAGAATGTTAAGCATAACTATTTTAACTTGTAGTTAGAAGAAGGTACTTAATAACTAAATCAAGAAACAGCCAAGCTAAAAATTCTACAAAAGTTTCCTCTCCCATACTTGTTCCTGACCATTCTAAGCAAGCATTAGATTTAAATAAATATAGTAGAAGCACTATCATTTATCAATCAAACTTGAATTCTCAATATAATAGTGAAACTAAACCGCATTTATCAAATTTGCAAATAACCTCAGTTTATACTCTAAATGTGCCATCTAATATGTGTCTTCCTATAAATCCACCAGATTTCCATTAAATCCCAGCAGTATCATGAATAACATAACATTCAAATGAAAATAAAAAGAACAAACACAACTAAAAGGTAAGGGAACTTAATCTGAACAGAAATAGATAATCTCGAGAAAAGAAAGTGTAAGGATTTCTAACTTTTCCGAAATTTGAACCTAGACTAACTTCTACATAATTCACAAGATTTATATCAATTACAGTATAGTAAAGAAATATATGAAATCCATGGAAAATAGTAAGATTTTCGAAGTTAAAATTCTGGTAATAGTTACAAAAATGCCAGTCCTACTCAAATCTAAGGAAATCAAGCATATATAAAAGAAATTTCCGAAATTTAGGTGAATTCAGAAGAAAAATTCATATAAGAAACACAATCTACATAATTTTATGATAACTTGCATATCACTTAAAGATCTACAACAAAGTCTAAATCCAAAGTGAAGCTAGTGACAAATCCACTCATAAACCCAACAAGCTCCCACTACAATGGAGCCCTGACATGGTTTGTCTGCGATATGTCTTCTTCCATTCGGTAATTAACAAGAAGCAAAGTGAACTAAGGAAACGGTTCTTGTCAACTTCACACAAGGTATTTTGCAATCCTAGTTTCCACCAATCAGCTTCTAAGCAAGCATAAACTTCAATACTATAATTGATCAAATTTCAGTTTTCAAAATAAAATTGGATATAAAATCACTTGTACAAAATTTCTGAACAACCTAAAATTGTGTTGTTATACTCAAGATGTGAGTCATGTGACATTAGGGATTTCTGTCATCATAAATCTACATAATTAATATCAAATACCATGTCAAAGAAAGAAAACATACAAGTAAATTTAAGGAATTTGATCCTCGACTAACTTGTACAAAATTTACATACATCAATTATCAGCATATGCAAGAGACTTCATTTCTAAGTTCCATTCTAACTATAGCAAAATATGAAGGAAAAAAAATCCCAGAACTTCAAAAACTGCAGAATAAGTTTAAGATTCACATAAACAAAACGGCTAAAACTTTTTAAGCTTTTTTCCAGAATTCACATGAATCCTACAGAAATCAGGAAAAAAAGAACATATAAAAGAGAACTTAGGAATCTAAGCGAATTAACATAAAAATCGCATCCTAACAATCGCAAAATCCCAGCTTTTTCCAATAAAACTTTACAGAGCTGCAGCATAAGTTGAAGATTCACTCAGACAATAAACCAAAATTAGAAAGAACTCGACACTCTAGGCAGAAACCAACAGCTGAAATCCCACAAAAGATGCACAAAAGTCTAAATTTTTCAATATAAAAATTCATCAAAAACCAACTTTCATGATTATTTTCTCAAAGAAGCACAAAATATTCATCCAAAACCAAGAAGAATGTAACGAAATTACACACAATAGATATTGTGATCAACCTTACTAGAATAGAATAAAAAACATGTCCAAAAAGAGTGACTTTGAAAAAATAGACATTACTATAAATCAGTCCTCCCCAATGAGGTCATCATATTTGTAACAAGATAAAGCGAAGACACCAACCTAGAATTTTACTAGGTATAGGGAACATAACCATCAAAATAATGCCCTAATTTGAACTAAAAGGTGAGACCAATATACTCTCTGACTTAACTAGGTAGCATCCACCATGTTTTTCCATACTGAAGTTATCAAATCTAAAAGCCTGAAGGTGCTGAACAACTAATAAAAACATAAAAAATAAACAAACTGAAAAAGATGTTTCAAAGATGGAATAAGTGATGGTCCTGTATCATGTTAGTCCAAGATTAACATGTATAAGACAGGAGAGCTCCAAAAGTGTGTGTTTAACCAAAGAGCAAGGAGATGTATGATGTAGTAGTAACTGATTAGAGGACCAATAGTGGAGACACAAAATACATTTCCTATCACTATGGCTGACATGAAATATCTGCATCCAGAACTCTTTGAAGAAGCTAAGATAAACTTACGATGCACATTCAAGATAATATCTAAACTTGTATGCTAGTGAAATTGTATCGAACAATGAGATTTTAACAAGGAAATATGGAGAGAGGAAAAACTAAAAATCTAGAGAACTTGTAGCAGAATTAGGCCAAGTACCTACAAGTTATCATTATAATTTCTTTTGAGTCCGTTGCTTATATCAAGGCAAACATTGTTCACACAGTTAGTTTGAGATGGTTAAAGAGGATAGGTCCTTGTAGAGAGAGACATGATCTGAGAATACCTATGAAGTTCAGGAAATAAGTTTTATACAGTTAAAAACAAGAATGCTTTGGGTCTAATGTTGTACAATCATGAAACATGCCTGAAAAATGAATGTACAAAAATTGAGAATGCTGAGATGAAAAATTGGTAATATGTTAAAAGAGATTATAAACCAAAAATGAGCTAGTAGGAAACTGGAGGTAGCTTCATTGAGGATGAACTCCCCGGACTCGATCCTCCTCTTGATCTCGTCGAGGCCGAAGAGTATGCTGTCCCTGTCGCTCTCAGTAATCAACCCCTGCACTGACAATGAAACGGTGGTATATCAGCGGTGGAGATTCGTTTAAGAGGGACGGGGGATTTAGGTCGAGCACCTCGTGGGCGAGCATGGAGGCGTGGGCCTTGCTGTCGGCGATGTCATGGTGGTATAGCTCCTTGTCGAAGGACACGGACTCGCTGAAGCGCTCGACGGCGTCGGTGACGCTCTCCTCGAACCGGCCTCCCCAAAGCTTCACCTCCTTCGGCTGCTTCCGGTAACTCTCCCCCTCCGCTCCTGATGCTGCTGATGCCATGGAGGACCGAGAGGTCCTCTGGCTGAGGCTGCGAATGCTGAAGAGGCGGCGGGCAAATGGTGAAAGTCCGGTGAGCTCCTGCGGGAGGAGCAGAGAGTACGAGTGGGAGAGGGACTTCATTTTCGTATATTCCTCAGGACTAATGAATGAAACACTCACCCGCCGCCGATCTCCAGCATGTGCGCGCGGTGTTCACCAGCCGGACCTCCATCACCGGCTTCAGGTCCTCCGACGATCCCTCCGATATGGTCGAGATCGTACCTCGGCTAAGATCCATCGATCAGAAACCCTAACCTAACACTTGAGGAAATTGGGGAAGAAGAGGTTTGGAGAGATGCTGCTCCTTAGAAAATGGATGAGAAATAAATTTTTTCTCTCTCCCACTTAGCTTTTACACAGTGAAAAAATTACAAGTTTGCCACCGCTCTAAAGTATTAATGACGTTTTATTTTATAAACGTTATAAAAAGCCCAAAATTAGTCCAAACCGTCATAGAAAAAAGGTATTTTTCAACTTGATAACGCTTATGTATCAGCCGTCGTTAAAACTCCCTGTCGAGCATCATTAAAAGGGTTTTTTGTTGTAGTGCGAACGAATGTTAAGTCTATAATAAATTAATGGAGATAAAAGATAACAACTAAATAAGTTCGCGGTCTAAGGAAGGATCATATATTCTGCAATGAAAAACTCTAGTCCGGATCATACTCCTTAGGATTCTTTCGATCGTCTATACCTGAAGAGATCTTCAGGTACTCATAGGAACATTACAAGGTACATAATATACAAGCCTATTGTACAATAAATAAATATGCAAGATAGAAAAGAAAATAGCTACGAAAGAGTAACTAAGACACAAGAATACTAAGACAGTGGCATGCCAAAGAGAAGTATAATACTAGACGTAACTACAAGTAAATCGAGATAACCACACTGAATAGGAGCTCTCAGTCTATAATAAGCCTCATTCGTACTCAATGTGAGCTCACGAACGAGGTGGTTAGGTGAATGGAAATCTATCGCAGTACAATGGGTACTCATAATCGATAGCAGTCACAATATAGTCAACGCCTATGTCTAAGAACTAAGGAAACAACTCAAGTAAATCTCATGTCAAGTCAAATCCAAGTAACGGAATTGGGTCAAGTCGAGTATACAAAAATATGAGAATTCCAGACAAATATAGTGTAGCATAGATCAAGTATGCGACAAGAAGAACAGACAAGTAGCATATATGAAAATAAGTAAAGAAACTTCATGATGCATGTACAAGACAGACATGACATAATAAAAAGAAATAGATATGAACAAGAACAAGGGGAGTAAACATGCATAAATACTGTATAAGTTGACAGAGTGTATTTACCTATCGTCCAAGTCCCCGCTGACTTTACAATATCAAACCTATCAAAGTACACACATAATTAAAGAATTATTTTAGTCTTCTAAGTACTCATGGAACTCATGGGTTTCCTAAACAACTAGTCTACATGCTTCTAGGACTTCTAGACATAGTTTTGTAGTTTTGACTTTCAAAATTCAAGGTTAAGTCCCCTAAAAAAGGACAAACATATAAATCACCAAATTTAATCTAATTATAATCTGAAGAAAATCTAAATATAAATTCTTAACTATAGAAAGTCATAGTTCAAAATTTGAGACCCATAGAACGCAAATCTAGGTGTACCATTGACTAATAGGCAAACATCACAAAGTCAAAGATTTGAATTAATTTACTAGATTTCAGCATTACGAGTGCACTGGAATCAACGGTGCCATAAAATCATAATTTGGTCAAAAGTTATCGCCATTATGGCTAAACGTAACTAAATTGGTGAATTACTGGCCAATTATGAGTCCAATTAAATAAAATACTATATTAATTTATAAATTTTTGAAAAGATAATATGTTGCAAATCTTCATGACAGCTTTCGAAAACTTCAAACGGGTCGTAAAACGGAGTTCGAGATCTCCCGGAATCTCGAAAATAGTACGATAAGTTGATTTTTAGACAACTGTCAATCAAAGAATTTACCATAAATTCACCTTCCTAATTATAGAAAATAAATTATATATTTGGAAAGCTAACCTCGATACGGTTCTAACAAAATAACTGGAGGGAAATGGAGTACGGAGTTGGTCACAACGGCTTCGCGAAGTTGCTACAGCTTCTGGAAAACGAGGTAAATTTTGTGACGAATTGGGCTATTTTGGACGAAAAAGATGAGATTTGGGAAGTAAAATATAATAAATGATTTCATTCATAAGTTCAATAGGTATATATAATATATATGATTGCTTAATTAGGATATGATTAGAGTTTAATTAATATGGATATAATTAGGATTACCTAATTTGGATAGGATTATGACTAGTTTAAATAAGGATAGGTTTAAATAATCGTAGATAGGACTCCAATAGGTATATGCTAATACAAAGATTTCTATATTTATTTAAATTGAGATATGATTTAATTCAAATGCGGTTATAAGACAATGATCAAGAATCCTAATGTATAAATCATCTCCTTAATTCAAATCAAATAAAAATTTAAAACTAAATCAAAATAATCCCAATCCAATAATTCATCAATAATTTAAAATAATATTTGATATTATCAAATAATTTAAAATTATATTTGCATAAATTCAAATCTTATTTAAAAAAATAATTTGGCAAACCTTTTTTGTTATTCAAAAATACCTATATTTTCCTTTATAAAAATTTCCAAAAAAATATTTTCTAACACAAAATATTTAAATTAAATCAAATAAATAAAATATTGAAAAATCGAAAATAGGGGTTACAAATCTACCCACCTTAAAAAAAATTATCCTCAAAATTAAAAATAACGCAAGATCTTTGGAAAAGAAATACAATACGGAAGAAAAAGTCAAGTACGAAGATGACACAACAATTTTTGAGTCGTGGGAAGAACGGTTGTGTATGTCATCCTCGCTCTCCCAAGTTTTGGCAAGGGATGCTACAATGGCCCATGAATAAAGGGAATATGTCGTTGCACTCTTAAAGCATGGAAGGGTTATAGCTGAGGGTAACGAACTGTAAGGCACATCATAAAACTTCTAAAGATTTAATTCTAAACTTTCTATTCTAAACAAGTCGATCTATGTCATGGTTTATATGGTTACTAGGAATGCTGGAGGTACTATTTACGTGATATAAATGCTAACTAAAAATTTCAAATATTTCTAGGCAATGACAAGTCAACTATATTAAGCATGATGACTAAGCTAGTGAAGGTGTGACTCTAATATAAAATCATGTCTCAACCAATAGTGGCGTAACTACGATAACACCAGTTGTATTCCTACTCTTAGGATGGTATTTTTTACAGCCATGGTAAATTCTCTATGTCGGTGCTGATGCACTATAGGATGTCTAATCATACTGCTCTGAGTCATTTTAGCTAGTACTAGGGCTGGGTTGATCCAACCATATCAATCAAGGTTAGGGTTAAAAAAGACAGGAAAATAATCAAAATATTTCTAAGAATGATTAGAAGCCAATCTGGATGCATATGATGTAGTCTAGGTAAAACTCAAGAATCGTATATCTCCGTGCTCGTTATATAAGTTCTACCTCGCCAATATGCCCATGGCAACAAAACTCCTGATTATGTAATATATTATCTGAGATCCTGCCTCGCTAGTATGCATCTGGCTGCAAAAATCCTAATCTATAATATATTATCTGAAGTTCTGCTATGCAAGTATACCTCTGGCTACAAGACTTATGATCTCGTAATACATCAGATAACTGCATGACATATCTGGTTTACCAAATAAAATAGATTCTCGAACCTGCCTTAGCTAAATCCATAGGATTTTTTCCTCCAAAATCTTTAGCAAGATAAATGAGAAGTAAACAATCAAGGAATCAATAGAGAAAAAGTTCAATCAAGTCGTAAGAAGGAAAGAACACAAAAGCAATCATGTCGAGAAAGAATATAACACGAAAGCAATCATGCTAAAGAGTCTTAGAGAAGTCTATAATCCTAGTTGTGGATGTATTCTCAAGTCCTATTCCTCAATATGTTGCAGGCTTGCAGTAGTACGACTATCCTAGGTATCACCACGACTTCACATAATTCGCGAAGACTCGACCTAGACCTACAGCTTCTAGTGTCTATGCCCCCACTTCTCTGATGTGATAGCAAAGAAGAGATACGTTCAATATAAAGATTCGTCTTACTGGCACGAACAAATAAAGATTACGGTATAACATAATCAAACTAGATGCAAATCAAGCAGTCAAGTGAGAGTTCAAGATGAAGTCAAGGAAGATATCAAGCATGTGGATGAGATCCAAAATTCTAATCCTATATGTAGCCTTGCCTGGTACAGTGATGTAACCAAACAATATTTTTTAGACCTGCATGGACGCCCACAAAAATATGCCACAACTCAGTCCCAAAATACGTAGGACTAGGAACATATACATACCAGCTGTATATATACGTAGGGTACTCCAATACATGGAATCTATAAATGCAAACATAAGTTGTACTATATGTACTCTAGCTCATAACAATAATACATGGTCAAAGAAAATATCTATATCTCATCCACAATAACAAATAAAAGAAATAGTCACTCAAATATAATCAACTAAAGGTAGAATAAAATATCTATCGGTTGGAGATAAATCCACTATCGAGCGAATGTCAAGTATAGAATAAAATAATTGAGATAAAGATAACAACTAAATATGTCAACGACCGAAGGGAGTAGCATATAGTTCTTAAAGGAAAGCTCTTGTTCGGATCTTACTCCTTGGGATTCTGTCGTTCGTCTACATCTGAAGAGATCACCAGGTCCTCAGAGGGACGTAGCAAGATATATAATATAACAGCCTATTGTACAGTAAATAAACATGCAAGATAGACAAGAAAGAGTAACTAAGACACAAGAATACTAAGGCAGTGGCATGCCATAGAGAAGTGTAACACTATACGTGACTACAAGTAAATCATGGTAACCACACTAAATTGGAGCTCGCAGTCCTATAGAAAGTAGGCCAATGGGGACTCTGTCTATAGTAATTAAGTCCCATTCTCACTCAATGGAATCTTACGAACGAGGTAGTCAGGTGAACAGTACTCTACCGCAGCACAATGGATTCTCATGATCGAGATTAGTCATAATATAGCCAATACCTAATAACGGTCGTCTAGAAACTAAGGAAACAAGTCAAGTAAATGCCATGTCAAGTCAAGTCCAAGTAATGGGATCTAGTCAAGTTGAGTGTACAAGAATACGAGAATTCTAGACAAGTCTAGTGTAGCATAGATCAAGTACATGATGAGAAGAACAGAGAAGTAGCATATATGGAAACAAGTAAAGAAACATCATGAAGCATGTACAAGACGGACATGACAGAATAAAAAAAATAAACATGAACGAGAACAAGTGGAAGTAAACATGCATAAATACTATACAAGTTGGCAAGATATACTTGTCCGTCGTTCAAGTCCATGTGACTTTGCAATATCAAAGCCTATCAAAGTCTACGCATAATTAAAAAATTATTTTAGTCGTCTAAGTACTCATGGGACTCAAGAGTTTTCTAAACAACAAGTCTACATGCTTCTAGGTTTCTAGACCTAGTTTCGTAGTTTTGACTTCCTAAATTTAAGGTTAAATCCCCAAATAAAGGACAAACATATAAATCACCTAATTTAATCGAATTATAATTTAAAATAAAATCTAAATATAAATTCTTGACTATATAAAGTCACAGTTCCAAATTCGGGACCTCTGACAAGCAAATAGAGATGTACCACTGACTAAATAGTCAATCGTCACAAACTTAATGATTTAAATGTGCAATGTAGTAGTTTCAGCGCAACGAGTGCATTGGAATCAACTGTGCCATAAAATCATAATTTGATTATCACCATTACGGCTAACCGTGACTAAATTATTGAATTACTAGCCAATTCTGAGTTCTTCGGATTAAATAAAATACTAGATGAATTTATGAATTTCTGGAAAAATTATATGTTTCTGATCTTCGTATCAGCTTTCCAAAACTTCAAACGGTTCACAAAACGGACTTCGAGATCTCCTGAAATCTCATAAAAAGTACGACACGTTGATATTTGGACAACTGGCACTCAAACATTCACGTTCCTAATTACAAAAAATAAGTTATATATTTGGAAAGCTAATCTCTGTAGAAGCATGAAATTTCAGGGTGCATCTATATGCCAGAATTCCTATGCGCCTAACACTACATGCGCCAGGTAGCTCAAACGAAGTACTTGGCACAGCAAGACAGCAAAAGTATAGACATCAAAAGAATTTTTTTTATTTTCATATAAAAGTCTATTACATATCTAAAAGGCTTCACAAAAGAGAATTTCTATAAAGAGAAAAATCCTAAGACTATAGCCAAGCGCAGCAAACTGCCATATGCCCCCCCACCAGGCGCATCTCTTCAGCGTCTCAGTCAGGCGTGTCTCTTCAGCGTCTCAGTCAGGCGCAGCCTTCAGCATTTCAGTCAGGCACATATCTTCAGCGACTCATTAAGGCGTGTCTCTTCAGCGTCTCAGTCAGGCGCAGCCTTCAGCGTTTCAGTCAGGCGCATCTCTTCAGAGTCTCAGTTATGCGCATCATGAAGTCTCAGCATATGCGCCTTACTTCGACCCGATCAAATGCTTCGACTAATGAAGCATTTATTGAGCAGAACAGGAGTGGGCGATCAACCCCACTCTTACAGGAGGAAGAGCTCTCTAAGGAAGAGGAGAGCATCACAATCGATCCGTGGCTAAAGGAGCAACTTTCAATACAACCAGAATGGGCAACACCCACTCTGACAGTAGAAAGAGCCTCCAAAGCCGGGAGCACCACAATTCCGATCCGTGGCTCTTCCAGCATAACGAAGACAGGGCTCGAGCATCCTGATCTTTGGATGCAACAGGCACCTTCCGCCTGCCTCAGAAGCCCTCGACCCCGACTTTTGGATGTAACAGTCACCTTCAAGTGCATGAATGAAGACAAGACGTCGCATCTTCACCCTCAGGAGCATCTCGTCAACAGAAGGTGCTCGAGCAAACAAGTTCATTCGGGAAGACATGAGAGAAGGAGAGGCAAACTCTCTACATGCCACTATTTATAGGTCGGGCAAATCAAACTCATGCGCCAAGTGGCGGGCTCTTCGAATCCCGTACGATGAATTTGCATTAATGGTGATGAACCTGACGCTTCGAATTCATCTAAGTCAAAAGGGCTATTTAAAGTACTTAAAGAACACAAAAGTCGGACCAATAAAGGCACATCATGCAAACGAATGCATCGGTCAGACACCGCGCATCGTACAGACGCGTCCATCGGTTCCAAAGCGCCCCGTATGGATGCGTCCAATAAAGCACAGATCCATGCGTCCTAATCAACATGGACCCATGCGCCAATTTTGGCTCATCACCCATCAAGCAATTAATGCTCAAGTGATAGAGTTGGCAGTACGTCTCCCGAGGACTAGACAGTTAGCAGCTTTTTCAGAAGAGAAGCGTCGCTGACATCAGCAACATCATTACTTTCCTCCGACGGTTACGACCCACGTGGCCGACCAACCACTCGTATGCGCCTCAGTGGCCATACGCCTGAAGACTCGCATATGCCTCAAAAGCCATGCGCCCAGACTAGTTCGTGACTCCTGAAAGTTGTGAGCCAAAGTCTTCTCATGTGCCCAATTTCAGGTGAATCATATCAGATCACTCTCCACGAAATTTGAGATCTTTGAGCAACGGGCATACGCCACGTGTCATTTACTCAATTTCAGCCTATGAAGGGGTGCTAATCACCTAAGATCTCAGCAACAGAAAGATCCTCTCCTCTGCTACGTGTCGACTCACAAATGTAGCATGAAGGATTCAACCCACAAATGATGGTGCATCATACATGCACCTCTCGCAGCTTCAACCACGTGGCGTTCCTAGTACAGGTGCATCCTACATATGTGTGCATGAGCAGCCAACTTGCTGCCTATAAATGGAGGAATCATTTCCTTCTTCTCAGATACATACACATACCTACAGATAGAGACCTACATACGCAGCGAGAGAGGCAGATACAGACACTCAATTTCTTCTTCCTCTCCGCAAGCTCCAGCACCTAGAGCAACTCAGACCTTAAGAGAATTGAGAACCGTCATCAGATCGTCAACGGAGTCAACGCATTACCACTCGCTCCATCGACACAGGGACCCAGATAAACAAAAGTGTTCTACTAGGACTACATCTAAGTCCTACATTGTAACACTATTCTATTTGTAATTGAAATTGCAATAAAAAGATTTTAATGGCAAACGAGTTGGCGACTCTGCTGGGGACCTCTTTCTCCTCCACTGAGAAAGCTGTGTCGTAATCCGACGACATGAAGGTGGGCTCCTCCCACAATACGCTGGTCGTACGCCTCAATCAACAGGCGTATGAGGAGTTCATCTCTGAAGGCAGTGCAAGTCCTTCGAAGCGGCTGCCAAAGCCGAAAAAGACTCACCAAGTCTGGATGTGCAAGGTCGAGGCCCCTGGCACCACCACTGAAGGGGAAACGCCGATGCAGTCCACCCCTTTCGTTGACGTCCTCAGCGGCCAGGTTGTGCCCACAGGTGCAGCACATCTTTCGAGAAAGCGTAGTGCTGACCATATTCCCTAGCCATCTCCTTCTCAGACAAAAAAGATGTGCCGACGGAGTAGGGGCGCATCTAACGCCGTGCGCAGTAACTCTGATGCACCACAGAAGGCTTCTGTCTTTGACAGACTCACTCGCTGTCATGGCGAGAAGAATTTGGACTCTGAGTACTATGTACCCCAGCGGGCTGGTACGAAGAAGTCCAAGGCAGCACGGGCCATGCGCATCAAAGGTGCTATGCCGGCAACAAACCAGAAGCATGTGCTCACAGTCTTACGCACTACTGATGGTAAGCTGTATAAGGTTGACTCGGGTGCTTCTGCACCAGAAAGGAGCCGGCCTTCAAAGTTCTTGCCTCACTTGGACGCAGCTGTTGCATTCGCAACCAAGTCGAGCAAGGCAAACTCTGTGGTCTTTAACCCCAGCGCCTACATGGGATATGCGTCTGTGGTTGGTTCAAGTCACTGTAAATATTGTACCCCCACTACTGATCTGAGCGTATCTTCTGTGTTGGTTCAGGGGGCATAGCATTCACCTGACCACCCTGGCGCTTGGCCTTACCATGCGCCTGATGGGGTGCGAAGGTGGCACTCTCCCCCAATGATTTGCGTAACGTGATCAGTCATAAGTATCGATCAGGAGAGTCGACTAACAAGCACAATGTACCCCTCACAGGGCACACCTGTGCTGTATTCACCATCAACTGTTGTTGTAAAACAGCAGTCCCACCATCAAGGCAGTCGGTATTCCAGCGGCTGCAATCATCAACACCCCTCCAACGTCGCCTCGGAAAGAAGGTTTCAACTGAAGTGGAGCCAGAACTACAGGTTGCTTATTGCAATGTAGTCTCCACCTCCCCGTCAAATCGGAAGGCGACTGGCAGCTCCTCGACTTTGTCCTCATCCAAAAGCTAGCCGAGAAAGACCAAGACGACTGTCCCGTCCTCAGGAGTATTTGAGGGCACACGGAGGAGAACGAAGATCACAGAAGAAGCTGGGGGTAGTCAGGCCCCTGTGGATCTTCATCCTGGAGACGAAGTCAGCCTTCCAGAAATAGCTGGGGGTAGTCAAGCCCCTGTGGATCTTCATCTTGGAGACAAAGTTAGCCTCCGGAACCTGGCTGGTGGTGGTCAAGCCCCTTTGGATCTGCGTCTCGAAGACGAAAAAGTCCTCCAAGAAAGAACTGGGGATAGTCAGGCCCTTGCTGATGCTTCTCCCGAAGATGAAGGTATCCTCCAGAACATAGCTGGGGGTAGCCAAGACGAAGCTCTGGGAGAAGTTCCTCTTCTACAAGAGAGCGAGGTCGAAAGCAAAGCCTCAGCCGATCCATCTACTTCCAGTTGCGTCATGACGGTGTACATGACGGGAACTGGTGATGCGGAGTCAGATGCGTCGCCAGCAGATCTCGTCCAGCGCATGGACACCTTGGAGGGAGGACTCAAAACCCTCTCTGTCTCCATGCAAACACTAACTCAAGTAGTGTTTGAGATACGGTCAACTTTGGCCAGGGCACCGTCTACCGGTCCTGACCCAGGGGCTAATGGAGAATCAAGTGTACCCCTTCAATGGGTATCTTTAGATACAGATCACCATGAAGCACCTCGGACGTCAGAGCCATCAAATGCTCAACTCCAGGCTGTACCACCTTTCCTGACTCCCAGCTCCATGGAAGACGTGGTTGAGATGATCAGGGACTTGTGCGAGCGCTTTGAGTCCAAGAACAGACAAGAGGAGCGCCAGAAGATGGGGATCCCACAACCATACCCCCTCGAATGGAACAAAGTGGTTTATCCTCCTAAGTATAAACCATAAACATTGACGCCATACGACGGAAAGGACTCTCCATGCTGCTATTTGACGTACTTCTAATCTCAAACGGGACATATCCCGAAGGAAGACGTACTACTCACCCGCATATTTGTCGCGGTACTGAAAGGAGTGGCGTACGATTAGTACTGCAGTCTCTCCGACAACTCCATATCTTCCTTTGACGATTTGACACGTCTCTTCCTCGATCGTTTCTATGATGGAGGGAAGGACATGACAATGGCGTCCCTCATAGAGATACGTCAGAAGGAGAAAGAAATAGTTCGAGCATTCATCGAACAGTTCTGACAAGCCTGCTTCATACTGCCCCCGGGCATGCATGAACATGCACTCCTCTCCTCCTGCAGCAAGAACATGCTGTCTGTGATTAAATTCTGGCTCAACTCTACTCCTCCTTCCGACTGGAGTTCATTGATCATCGAGGCCGAAGCAGCAGAAAAGAAGACGTCTAATGCTCGTCTTCTGGGAGTTAGTTTCCCTACCTTTGAGGACAAGGGAAAACGGCCTGCAGCCAACAACCCTGGACGAGAGACGAAGGGGAAGCAGGCGTTGACTGTCAATGCCTCCAAAGGTGCACCAGCACCTACTCAGAAGCCTCCACTTGCACCAAGGCCAAAGGAGGTTTATTCTTTCAACGATGAAGACACCCTGCAACTCTTCGAGATATTGAAGCAGGGTGACAAGATCAAGCTGCCAGACCCAAAGCATCCTGACAAGGTTAGGAGAGTGGACAATCCGAGGTACTGCCACTACCATCGGTTTGTCGGACATCCAACTAAGGACTGCTACGTCCTCAAGAACCACATCCAGCACATGATCAATGCAGATGTCATCTCCATCGATTACGAGGAGAAAACGGTCTTGGACAACCTGGTATCGCTCCAATTTGGCACCTTGCCGCCAACCACAACACAAGATGGTGTCGTCTCCATCCCAAAGGCGACAATGGAGGTGGTTAACCTACCACCTACTAACGACAACGTGAATGGACTCATCCCACTCACCACATCTCGGGGAGAGGTCTTATGGGTTCACCCTGACCTCGTCTCCAAAGTCACTCAATCGGAGGTACGCTCTGCCTCCAAAACCAAGGGCAGGAAGATCAAGTCTTGCCGCATGGTCTCTTCCTCTGCGAAAGAGGCACTTCCTGTACAGACGCGTTCACATCAGAACGCCCAACCTGACGAAGCTATCGTCGAGGTGGTGCCTCCTTGCACCGTCCCTACTGCCCAAGAAGAGGGCCCATCCAGGCCTCCAGCAGCCAATAAACAGAAGCATGTAGAGGCCCGTTTCGACAAACCTTTGCAAAAGGAGAATGCTTCGGGGCTAGTCAAGCCCCACAACTTCGACATACTGGCACAACTGGCCAGTACTCCGGCCCGCCTATCTCTGTTTGAGCTTCTTCGTCTTTCCAAGGACACTCGTGAAGCTCTCTGTGAAGCCTTGAAGGATGCTAAATCCTTCATCAGTCAGGTCAAGCAGCCTGAGGATACCCCGACCACATGTGTGTACTGCCATTGTGCGGATGAAGTTATCCCCAACATAACCTTCACCCAACAAGACATGCTGCTCAATCACAACCGACACAATAGGCCACTGTATTATATAGGTATGTCGGTTCCGTCAAGGTGAAGCGGATTCAGATCGATCCAGGGTCTTCCCTCAGCATCATCCCAAAGATGCTGCTCTCAACACTGGGGATCCCAATTTACCGTCTGGCGCCTTCCAACACTACAATCAGCGGTTTCAATGCTAGCAAAAGTGAACCGCTAGGTAAAATACGGCTGAAATATCATATCGGTAACCTCCGAACCGAAGTGACTTGCTATGTCGTGGATGTCGACGTCAACTACAACCTCCTAGTGGGTCGTCCGTGGCTGCATGAGTACATGGTGGTGCCATCTACACTCCACCAATGTATGAAGTACGTGTCCACCAACTACATCATCCGGACAGAGTTCGCGGACATTGACCCTTTCAAGTGGGTTGAAGCCTACTTCACTGATTCTATCCTGTACAAGTCGTCCGATGAAGGAGAAGCCAATGACGCTGACGATGAAGGAGAAACGGCAGCAGAGCCGGACATGGAGCCAGAGATGATTCATGATGCTCTTTTGAAAATTTGATTCAAAGGGAGACCGCCTCATATGCTGTCTCACATGACCATCAAGCTACCTGGAAAAGCACCAACTTCTCTAGGAAGAACACCTACTGAATCTCCCTTAATGATACGGCTTAAGGAAAAGTCGCCTCAAACATCGGCTCCCCTTGTGGCAAAACTACAGGGGAAGGCACCAATCACTGAAGGCGCAGTTGAGGCACCTCTGAAGGTACGTCTTAAAAGTAGGCCTCCATAATCATCCGCCTCATCAAGCTGTCGAAGAAGGCCCATATAGCCCTCTCGGACCCAAAGATCAAAGCTGCAGTAGACGCTCCCGAACCAACCCCAGTACTCACAGATGAAGAGCTAGGGGTGTACATATCTGCTGATGTAGATGCACCCTCTCTGGATAATGTAATTCCGCAGGAAAAAATCTCGTATTTCATAAATAATAGAGTGTCTTTTATTTATTCTAGTCTTCCACATTGGAATGCCATATATATATTAGATAACGCTCTACGGTCGTTGCAAATACAAATAATGACCGTCAATCATGTAAATCGAGTAGTCCCATCCCAAGGGGTCTATTTCGTAGTTCTGCAGAATCGAGACGAAGAATCCATCATCTTCGGCAAAGTTGAGCATCATCAAGACCTCCTGCCACTCGAACAAGAACCAGTTACCGGCAGAATACAAGTCAATCGGTACACGGACAAGGCAAAGTACCTCATCCAAAAGATGGGTTACGATCTAAAAAGCAACAATGGCGTGAACTACGGCAAGGGTCGACGTCTTCCTCTCCGGCTCCCAACACCTAAAGAAAAGCCGCAGGACTACTTTCATCGAACTCGATGGGGGGTGGGCTATGTCACGTCGCCGACAACTCCAGAGAGTTCGGAGACAGAAGAAGTATAACATTCTCATTCGTCTGAAGCATCAACATGGGATTTCGATACCAGTATCGGCTCAGTCTTCAATAAGGTGCTATCAGTCAACATGGCATCTGCACAATCTCAAGAAGATGAAGGCGAAGACCAAACGCCAAAATTCTTCAAAGAAGAACCTTAGGATCAATGCCTAGGAGCACGGTGGGAGTCTCGTTTTGAATTACACGAACCCCTACCGAAGACGAAGTCGAGCAGATCGACCTTGGGGATGGATCTTTTTCCAAACCCATCTTCATCAGCAAGAGTCTAAAGGGACCAGACCGAGAATCTTTAATCCAACTGGGTAAAGAATATATCGACGTCTTCGCCTGGTGCTACGAAGATATGCCCGGACTTGATCCCCAGATCGTGATGCATAGCCTTAATGTCTTACCTGATGCCAAACCTATGAAGCAACAACAGCGACATTTTTGCCCTGACATCATGAACGCTATCGATCAAGAGGTAGACAAACTTTCGACCAGCGGGTTTATCCGTGAAGAATAACACCCGAATTGGTTGGCCAACGTCATCTCTGTCACTAAAAACAATGGGAAGATACGGGTCTGCATCGACTTCAGAGATCTCAATGCTGCTTGTCTGAAAGACGAATTCTCGCTTCCGATCACCGATGGAATGATCGACAATACATGTGGCTTCGAACGCATGGCTTTTATAGACGGATATTCGGTCTACAACCAAATCAAAATGTTCCCCGATGACGCAAAGCACACGTCATTCAGGACACTTAAAGGGGTTTTCTGCTACACTGTGATGTCCTTCGGCTTGAAGAATGCTGGTGCTACATACCAAAGAGCTATGAGTACCATCTTTTGTCAACATCTTCGTAAAACAGTCGATTGCTATGTTGATGATATCGCTGTCAAGAGCCATCTTAGAGGTGATCACCTACAAGACCTAAAGACAGTCTTCGATCTTATGCGAGCGCATCAACTCAAGATAAACCCCGCTAAATCCTTCCTTGGGGTTTCTAGCGGAAAGTTCTTGGGCTTCATTATCACGGCCAAAGGCATTCATGTCGATCCTGAGAAAACCAAGGCCATCCTTGACATGGACCCTCCGAAGAATCTTCGAGAACTTCGAGGCCTGCAAGGGCATCTTGCATACATTTGAAGGTTTATAGCAAACCTTTTCGGAAATTTCTAACCCTTCATCCAGCTCATGAAGAAGGGAGTCTCTTATGTATAGACAGAAGAATGCCAGAAAGCTTTCGATGATATCAAGGCTTACTTCACGAGCCCGCCAGTACTGGTGGCACCCGTCGCAGGCAAACCATTTCTCCTCTACGTCCATGCTATGGATCATTCCATCGGCGCTCTGCTGGCTCAGAACAGCAATGCAGGCCACGAGCAAGCTATCTACTACCTCAGTAGGATACTGATCGGGGCCGAACACCGGTACAACCTCGTTGAAAAGGAGTGTTTGGCTTTGGTATTCGCCATCCAGAAGACTCGCCATTATGTCTCGGACCAGACAATTCATGTCATCTCCCGAGTCAATTCGCTCAGGGTTCTCATGACGAAGCCAGGATCATTAAACTCCCGGCTGGCTACATGGGCGATCATGTTGACGCCATATAACATGGTGTTCGTTCCACAAAAAGTCGTCAAGGGTAAAGCTCTGACCGACTTTTTAGCTTCACACCCCATCCTAGAGTCCTCCAGACTCTATGAAGACATCCCGGATGAGGTCCAAGAAACAAACGTTACCGAGAAAGCTCCGTCTGGCAGTTGTTTTTCGATGGTGCTTCAAAAATAGGCTCCAAAGGCCAAATCATCACCGGAGTGGAGGTAGTCTTAGTCTCCCACGATTAACTAGTCATCCAGCGTGCTTACTCCCTTTCGAAGCCATGCTCCAACAATGTTGCCGAGTATAACGCTTTTATTATGGGACTCCAGCTGGCGCAACAGCTGGGGGCGGATCATCTAGAAGCCTACAGTGACTCAAAACTCGTCGTTAACCAGATCATAAGGCAATACAAAGTTCGCCATGAAGATCCGGTTCCTTACCATGAAGTTGTATTGAACATTATTTAAACATTCACCAAGTTCTTCATAAAACACGTACCTCGGTTTCAAAACCTGGAGGCTGACGCTCTGGCTGGCCTCGCAGCCTCATTGGCAGCGCCCGTCGGGACTCAACACTACGTCACGGTAGTTGGTCGAGACTTGCTCTGTCCTAAAAATAACCTATGCTCATAAATGGCCCATGCCATGTCAACAAGTGCTGGTGTTAATGTCCGAGACTAGAGGTTCTCGTTCATCGACTTCGATGTCTACAAAATTCTCCCAGAAGACCCGAAGGAAGCTGTCTCAGTCAGGAGACGCTTCCTTCAATTCTATTACGATACAGCTGCTAAAATATTGTACCGACGCTCCTACGATAGACTTCTCCTTCGATGCATGTCTAACGAAGAAGCAGTCGAAGCCCTTCGAGAAGCTCATGATGGAACTTACGGGGCTCATCAACCTAGGCCTAAGTTGCAGGATCGACTGCGACGCATGGGTTACTACTGGCCAACCATGGCAGCTGACGCCGTCGACTATGCTAAAAAGTGCCATGCTTGCCAGCTTTATGCCGACTTCATCCATACACCGTCGGAACCACTACATCCTACGGTCGCCTCCTGGCCCTTCGAAGCTTGGGGCAAGGACATTGAAGGACCGATCACCCCTCCTTGTTCGAGGGGACACCGCTTCATCCTAGCTATCACTGACTACTTCTCCAAATGGCAGAAGCAGTTTCACTGGCGGAAGTAAAAAGCTCTAGGGTGATCAGCTTCATCAAGCACCATGTCATCTACCGTTTCGGGGTATCCCGTAGGATTATCCATGACAACGGTCCACAGTTCATCAGCCATGTTTTCAGCAGATTCTGTGACAAGAATTGCATTCAGAATGTGGCATCAACCGCCTACAATCTGGCAGCAAACGGATTGGCCGAGGCTTTTAACAAGACTATCGCTAGGCTACTCAAAAAGGTCGTGTCATCTAACAAACGCGACTGGGACGAAAAGCTCGACGAATGTCTTTGGGCCTACCGTACAACGGTACGGACCCCGACGGGCAACACCCCGTTCTCTTTAGTCTACGAGAGCAAAACGGTACTGCCTCTCGAGATCCAGATACCCTCACTCCGTGTAGTGATCACAAATCAACTCACAGAAGAAGACAATCAATGTCGCCATCTGCGAGAATTGGAGGCACTTGACAAAAAATGTCTCCTAGCTCAACAGCGCATCGAACTCTACCAAGCCCGTATATCATAGGCTTTCAACAAGAATGTCAAGCAGAGGACTTTACAAGTAGGCGACCTGGTTCTGACAGTCAGGAGGCCGATGGTGTTGAGTCACAAAACACCAAAAAAGTTCGAGCCCAAATGGAAGGGACCTTTCATCATAGAGACGGTATACTCAAACGGTACTTACCGCCTCGTTCGACCGAACGGGGACTTGTTCATGATGCCCATCAACGGCAAGTTCCTAAAGAAGTACTACACTTGACATCTTTCAGATATGTACTTCCATCTCTACCTAGCAAGGGAGTCAGTGGACCTGATCATCAGAGCTCACATAACACCTCCCTTTCATAAAAATCTTATGCTTTCGGAACCCAGTTGTTCCATTGCATTCTATCTCCAGTAGAAGGACAACCACGTCCACATTACCTCTGAGTTTCTCCTCTACGTCCTACAAAGTGGAATCTTACGCTTCGTAAGACTACGCTACCCATCATGTTTACCACGTCCACATTACCTCTGAGTAAACATCTCGTACAGACAATCCATGTTTTGCCGTACATCGATCGCAGAACTTTTATTTCCATATTACCTCTGAGTAGTTCCGCGTTTCTTCCCAGAGTTATTCCTACAATGTCCATAACACCTCTGAGTAGGAAGATTCCATCATTCGAACCCCATATTTGCCACGTCCATATTACCTCTGAGCAAACACGTAGATTCTCTCAAATTTATTATCTGTACCTAACAACCAAGTTACGCAAAAAATAATAGGTCCACATAAATCACAAGTTCATGACAACAAAAGATGAACACACCACAAAATTCTTTATTTTTTTATTCATAAAGTAAAGAATTACATCCCCAGCATATAACAAAAAAAGAGGAGAGAAGGCTACAAATCCCTAGGCATCATTGGGATTGGCGGACAGCTCTTCGATCCGACGCCTCAAGTCTGCAGCCCGAGTCTCTGCAGTTGCCAGGACCCGGTGTTCAGCTTCCTTCCGTATCATCTCCACAGCCTCGGAAGCAGTATCGTTCTCATGCTTGGCGTCCAACTCATGCCATTGATAAGTCAGAGAAAGTATATGACGAGTAACAACTGCCTCTTCTTCCTTAGACGAGATGTGCTCAGCTTGGGCCCGCTCAAGATCTAACAAAGATTGGCCCACTGGTCATCTAGGAGGCGAATCCTAGTAGTAACCTTCGCTATACTAGCCTCCAATGAGGCCCGCAGCTCCCCCTGCTCATGTGTGGATTGAGATAGTCTCTCTACTGTAGCCTCAACAACGGCCACCTCGCCATTCCAGATGGCCACCGTGGCCTGATAAGACAACTCAACTTCAGCTATCAATTTCTTCTGTTCTGCTTATATCAGAGCGAAAAAGTCATTCCGCTGGATACTCTGCAGTTCAGAAAGATGCTGATCGAGCTCAACCACCGACTCCTTCAGAATTATAGCCATGTGATCATAGCCACAGTACAAAGGTATCAAACCAATGGAAGAGAGTGCCATAGCTTTTGCCATTACAAAACTCATATTTTCATTCAGCACTGTTGATACGCCCTTCTGCAGCATCTTGTACACTGGTTCAATAATAAACTGAACATACTCATCTGCATCAGCCAGTACTTGAGGCATCATGGCAGGAGTTGCAAGAGGTACTATGATAGACGGCGGGCCTGAAGAAAACCCACCGACTTCAATCTGCGAGGCTAAAACCTCGGCATCAACGGACTCTTCCTCAAAAGGGGCTTGAATTTTGCCACTGGACCGAGGAGCCCAGACAGCAAAAGGAGCTGAGAGGGGCGTCGATATCGTACCCCAAGTAAAATGAGCAACACGGGGTTCCAACAAACCCTTGCCTTTCTCAAGCTCGGAGGGACCACCGACGTCAGGGGCTACCTCCTCCGTCTCCAACACACTATAAACAGGCCGTACGGGACCTTCCCCCTCTGGCAAAGCAGCGAGATCAGCACTTGTTTCCTGACTCGGCTCTCCTGGAGTCAGGCTCAGCGGACGAGTCTTATCTTCCTCACCGAATCCCTCCGCGGGGATAGAATTTGTTGCTACTTCCAGTTCGGCAGCCACCTCAGCCTCCGCTGCTGAGTTTGGGGTCGACAATGCTGCAGCCGACCTTCTCTCATCATGACAATGAGGGGAATCAGCCCCCTCTCTGTTTCAATCATGTCTGTTGCTCCCGCAACAGGCTCACTCATCTCTGGAGCAACGTCATCTGAAGAGGACGAACTCCACTCCACTTCCTCTTCTGAAAGCCCCGTATCTGCTGGATCCTCAATGACCGAGGCCCCCACGATGGCTTGCACCATCCCAAAAACTGTTGTATCCTCAACTTTCCTTCCAACATAATCTGGAGATACTAAAATCTCTGCAGGAACGACATTGTCAGGATTCTCCTCCACAGGAGACATTACAATCGGAGGAATGCGCTCATCAGAAGAGTTCGCCATCTCCTTCGGTTTGCTGACACCCGGCTTCAAAACTCGGGTTTTCTTCTTCAACACTTCCTACAAAAAGAAAGCATATGTCACAAAAATGACAGAATGAGCCAGACTATAGGGTACGTCTTTACTTCAGCAGGAAACGATTCTATTGGCGTTACAGGCGGCACTCCCGTAGCGCCCACCTTTGGAGTCGTCGCTCTTCTCGGCCTTTTTGGTACAGACGAACCGACTTCTGCGTCAGCACCCTCTTTCCAGCTGGAGGATCTTCCCGAGTGCCTCCCGTTGATGCTGCAGCAGCAGCCCGATATCCCGCCAACTCTAGTGGACGATATGACTGGGCCATCGCCAACATGTTCTTCGTAGCCTCTAGCTGAGTTCCAACGATGAAACTAGTCTCCCTATCATATTCAGGAGGTACAGTATTCATGGCGTAATACAGCTTGACAGCCGAATACAGGATCTGTTGTCTAGGGTTGTGAACTTGTGTATTGAAACGAACCCCAGTGCACCCTGCATTGTAATATTGCCAACCCCGGGCACCGTCCAGCAAACTTCCAGTAAACCCTAGACTGTTACTGGGGTTCTGCAAGATTAGCTGGGTATAACCAAACTGGCGAGCAAACTGGCTCGGCAAATACGGCTCCAGATAACACTTATTCTGGTTGCGGCAGACCAAGTGAGAAGGTCGAATACTCTGCAACCAACAAAACCCCCATTTTGGCAGAGTAATCGCATCCTCACCGGAGTCCTCCAAATCTTGGTCACCCTCAAAATCTTTGAAGATGGGACTGACCTTGACAATCTTCCAACCCTAAAGATAAGACAAGACTCATCTACAGACGGGGATGCCGGTGTGCAACCACTTCCTCCTATAAAAGCAGTAGATAAAGGCGTCACCTACAACGTGATCATCTTCAGGACCCGGACTCATCACATTCGGGTGGTACAGAATCAACCATCCCATCAGATAATGGAATGGTAGCTCAGCTCGAGAAAAGTTGTCTTTTCTGCCCCTCTTATGGACCACGTCGTCAGCTAAAATCCTTCAAACCCCGCAGCAGGTTACACACCATCGCGGGGAGGAGAGCCAAAGGTCGAGCAAAAACCAATTTTACCACTGGCAAAATGAGGTTCCGGGTCACCCTCTCCACAGAGCCAGATCCGTCCGAGAACACACAGTCCCGGAGGCATATCATCGAGTATGCAGTCAACACTGCCTTGGATGACATCTGGTGCACACAATGCCAGAAATAGCTGTATACATCTTCGTTACTCTTATTTGAACGGGAGGCCTTCTCGCCTAGTCAGCTCATTTTGGAGGTTACTTCCGCGGGTTTCAGCCCCTGCAGAGTCGTAAACCGAATCTTCGAAGATTCTGCCAGGTCCTGCTTGAAGACATAATCCCTACAAGTAGTCATATGAGGCTGTGACTTGCCTTTGTCCTTCTGTTGCATCAGATAATGATGGCTCGCCACCTCTTTGAAAATAGCCATCATCTTCGGGTCCTTCTTTTCCAGAACGAGGATCTCTTCATTTGTCTGGAAATATTCCTCGTACGGTTTCAAGCCCTAGGGAAGCTTGGATACCTCGTACATCTCATGGAGAGCCAATCCCAACTCCCCTACTAGAGTAAAGAAAGTGCCAGTATGGGTATTGAACATTTCCAAGAGTGCAAGGAACATAGGCTTGTTGAGATCCACGTCGGCCTGTGTGGCCCGGATAGCGGCAGTCAGCCCAATCTCTTTAAGCTCAGTCTTGAACTTCGACAACATCCAAAGGGTCAATTTGTCCTACTTTGACACGTGGTGACACCAGCCCTCAACCCTAAAGCCTCTATTCGGATACATGACCTTCGACGCTAACATCCGATTTGCAAAGGTTGAAGCACCAAAGGCAAAGGTGTCATTAGGAACATCACTATAAAGGCTCCCAGGGCACAAAATTCGGCAATTGAACGAGGTCCCGGCTCGCGAGGCGGCCAAGGTATCCCTGTTTGCAAAAACAAAAGTGTTCTTTATTTCACAAACTTTGTAAGAAGATTATAATAGAATTCTGGGAAAGTAAAACTATAGGAATCCGATCTAAAGACGATCGCTTTATCCCTTGGACAATGTAAATTTGAAGACGGTAGCCTCTGAAGAATGCAGCAGCACTTTGGCAAGAACTCCTGATCTCTGGTGATGATCTGATGTGGGTTCTGATTTTTCTGATCCTTTTCCTATGAAGGACTTGAAACTCTATTTATAGAGTTCTAAAAATAACTAATTTTTAGTTATTCTGGATTGCACATGATGGATTGTGCAGACATTGGACTACACAAGCAGCAAACTGCGCTGGTAGTAACTCGATCGTGGGCCAACTGTATGAGACGCGTGGCATTGTTTGTTGGAAATACGCTTGGTCGTGTACAGACGGTTGCCACGTGGTGAATAATTGATGGCATGTATGCCACAAACAAATGTCAGTTGTCTTGATGGATTGCGCCATATGAACTGCGCTGGATTCAGACTGTGCTGGAATTGAACTGCACTGCAGGGAATCTGGCAGACTGCGCTTCGATTGGGCTGGTAGCTTGCGCTACCTGTACAGCTGTCCTCGAGTGCTGTGCTGCACAAGAAACGAATAGTTTCCTCGTTCTTCGGGCTGTTACCTGTCAGAAGATCTGATTTTCTGTCAGATAATGATGACGCGGCCACGTCAGCTAGCGCACTTGGATGGGTGCGCAGTTCAGCTTGCGCAGTTGAGTTGTTGTGCAATCTGTCTCCTGTGCAGTTCATTTGAAGAATGCACAATTTGATTTTCATTGCTTCTTTGATGGGTGCAACTTGATTTTTAGGACCTACAAGACTCCCTTCAAAGTTTTCAAAATTTGAGAATATTCAAAGTTTCGAAATACTTTGAATTTCGAATTAAAATCAAGTTGCACAAGTGATGCCTTGACTGCGCATTTTGAGGAATCAGCTCATAATTTCTCGGCATAATCTAAGGTGACTGTCACTTTAGAAAAACTATAAATAGTTTCTGTTCTTCTTTCTTTCCTTCTTTATTTGTTTCCATCTGTTCAAAAAAGGAAAGCTTCTGTGCCAACTCCGACCTCTTCGCCTTCTTCTCCGTCGACGTCAATGGCCCCCAAACGTTCAGTCACCAAGAAGGGCAAAGCCTCCGCTGAGTCTTCGACTTGGGTTGCGCCTCGAATTTCTCGTCACGAAGTCGGTCACCCTGCGCTGCAAGGTAGATGATGAACTCGATCAAAAACCCTTTTTAGGGTTCTTTGGCATTGTCGAACCTTCATACCTCTCTCTTTTTAAAGATTTGATGTGTTGCGCCACCCTGTTTAGGGTTTTGGTTGCACACACACAATAGTTTTCATTTTTATGAAAACTATATTCTCGCGTAATCGGTTGGAATGCACTGGCAAATGTTCAGCGCAATATATCGATTTGTGCAAGTCTGTCCAGAGCAAATTGATGTCTTGCACAAGTGTGTTAGCACAATCTGATGACTTGTGCAAGTGGATATGTTGGCACAACTGGATATTTTGTGCATTTAGGCTTTATTAGCGCAATCTGATGCTATGTACATAGCGTAATCTGACACTTGCATAATTTGCTGATCTTTTGAACAGACTATTGATTTTGTATGTACTGAATTCTATATTTTTGTTTGATGAAGTTAACCTCAGGAAAGACCCAAATTATGAGGTCTTTGTAGGGACTTTTACTGAGCCTGAGTTTAAGGAGGATCTGTCCCATGTAACATTTCCTCAGTATGCCCTGCCATCGTATCGACAAGCCATCTTAATAGCACAAGACAATAAAACATTATTGAGTCTGATGAACGGGCAGCCTCTTCAAACTGCTGACGTCGTTATTCATAAGAAGCCTCTGTTTCTGTTTGGTGAGGCTCTTGATAAGAGTTCTCAGCCGAGACCTCGAGTTGAACAGAGACTCTTTCAGAGAGGTGAGAAAATAATACTTCTACCTGAGATTTCCAGGTGCCTTCCCCTATCTCGCTATGCTCATACGAGCTATCCCAGGAGGATGGACTGGGATATAACTCCTCTCCAGCTAGCACGGACGGGAAACATTTATGTGAAGAAGTGACCGAACAACAAGGACATGTTCTACAGTTCATCTGAGCGTCACAGCTCTCTGCTCAGGGGATTGAAACCCGGCTGCATTCCACCGAAGAACTCCTCCCTGCGGCTGCTAGTCCGAACGCCGATATTTGCAAACAAATTTGCAAAGGTTGAGGGAAGATATCCGGACCAAGACATCCGATTGACGGGTCTTGTGAATTCGGACAACAAGAGATGGAATTGTATAGCCAATTGGATATTGGCTCAATTCAAAAAGAAGCTCAAGGAGATTGAGTTGTACCAGGCTGTGTACTCTACCGTTTACGGCTTCTACCCCAATCCTCATATGTTCCTCGTACTGGCAGAGAGGTACAACTTCAGGACAGGAACTTTTATGACGCCCTGTGGAGAGATTGGACTGGCTCTTCACGAGATGAAGTTTATCTCGAGCCTGTTAATGGGGAATATCCCTTATGAGGAATTTGTCCCAACCAATGACGAGTTGGACAAACTTCGTCAGGAGAACGCTGATACGGTAGCTGTCTTTGAATAGCTGTTGTGCCACTATAAGATCTGCTCTTTGTACTACAAGAGTGGTACCTCTGGCACTTGCTACTCGACAAAATGGTTGCCCAATCTCTTTCTCAACCACATCAAGGAGAAGAAGACTAAGGAACACGACAAGTGCAACCCTAACTTCTTCAAACCACTCAGCAGTAGTGAAGTAATGGGGTTGATGGAGGAAAAAAAGGAGCTGGATATCAAAATTGATGATGAACTTCAATATCCTCCTTTCAAGACAAGAGATATTATTGAAAGTTTCAATAGGATGGGCTATAGGTCCATGTCAAAGGACGCCCAGCTGGCGGGTTTCCTCACATACTGGCTTCGACGATTCGTCATCCTTGGAGCCAGCGCCGTCGATCGCTTTCATCGCGGCGTGCTATTTGCTGCCGTCCGCTTAGTCTTTGGCTATCGGATGGATCTTTTGTCGGCGATGACCTGCAGAGTCAATGATGTCCTTCGCCTTTTTGTTGATTCGATGCTTAAAGAAAAAGGCGAGAAAGGGAGCTTTCCTCGACTGGAGCTACCCTACACATATTTGTTCGGATGGTTGCTTCTGCACTATCCTTCATTGATGAACCCCGACATTGAAGCGGTAAGAGGCAGCTTTTTACGGAGATTCTCCAAGAGTAAATAGATATACACCAGTTTAAGAGATTGCAGACGTGCTCTGAATCTCGGAAAAGGATGGAACTTCTATTGTGTTCTTCCTCTCGTCGGCTACGAGCACATGTCTACAAATCTGGTCGATTCTGGAAGGCAGCCTTTGGGTCGTACAGTTTTTGATTGGTTGAGGACGATCCGGCCGTCACACCTGGTCTACAGATTTGAAGATGAATGTTATTTGGAGCCCTATCTTTCCAGCCGTTTTACATGCCAATTCGGCTATGACCAGTTTCATGTAGGCAACGCCATCACGTGCCTACAAAGAAAAGTTTATTTGATCGATGGAGCCCGGGCCTGGGCCTACTACAATACTCAAGATACAAGAACAATATTCTCGATATCGACGAAGAGCGATCATGGCCCTCGGATGCTGTACACATATTCAATCTTCTATACATCGGCGAATACCTTTGCCGAGAACTTCAGTCTCGCCGACAGCTTTGTGACAGCGGCCCGATTAAAGAAGGAGGCGTCTGTTGTGTTGTCTCCTGTCAATGATGAGGAGACCGTTGGAAGCTTCGAGGGAAGCCAACTTCCCCGAAGAAGTCAATGAACCACTGCGTGTCTCATTAAAGGTTGTCAGATCTCCAGCCAAGGAGAGGAAGAGGAGGATAGAGGAACCTTCTTCTCCAGTTGCTAAAAAGAAGCTTGTCTTAGAACCTTCAGAAAAGGTCACCACTCGGTCACAATCTCAGCAACTGGAAAGTATGAGGCTGTAGAGACCATGGAGAAAAAGGATGAAGTGCTACGATCTCCTTCACTTGCAGTGGAAACTAACCAGCCTCCAGCTACACCGAGAACACTTCGTGATGAAGAAGATCGATTAATGATCAATGCTCTGAATGATTGCGACTTCGGCCTCCAGGATGATATAGATTCTGTCGCCGCAACTGATAGTGGAGCACGAGAGGAGAGCACAAGTGATGAAGTTTCATCAGCAGAGGCTGTTGATAATACACTGAATCCAGAGGAGGACGCTGATGTCCACGTATCTCCAGAAGCTGTTGATGATACATTGAATCCAGAAGAGGATGTTGATGTGCATGTATCTCCAGAAAAGAATATGGGTGAAGAAGTAGCACCTGAGGAAATTACTACTGTTGATCCCAAAGGTATTGAATGATATTATCAATCTTCTTTTCATAGATTAAATGGCTGACATCTAAATTTTTATCGATGCAGAAATTGAATCTTCCCCAATTCCTCCCACATGTACCGATATAGGTCCAATAAAGGAGATAGCCAGCGGTAGAAGACATTTTTTGGGCGGCTCCGAAGCAGGTAGTAGCCAGGCAGTAATGTCTGAAGCTACTTCTGCGAGGTTGCAACTCGTGTCAGTAGAGGACAAACTTGTCCCTGGACCCAGCAATGGTAAGATTGCTCTTACTTTTGATCCTTCTCGATATTTGCTAATGACAGCCAACTGATGGTATTTGTTTGATTTTGCAGAGGAACATCTGGGAGGGGCGACTAGCTCTACCATGGCTCCTTTGTCCAGAGAGACCTCCACCCACATGCAAGAAGCTGAACGTCCATCTATACAGGCACCTGCTGCTTCGACGTCCATGGGAGTAGCTGCTACTCCTGGTGCCATTGCCACTAACAGATTCATAATCGGTTCCTTCACCAAACTTTTCTTCAATTCATTAGGACCCTTAGTAGAGAGGGTAATAGATAAAGAAGTGGTTGGTTTCATAACTGTTAGGGGTCCAACCTCTTACCTGATAGCTGCCATCCGGAGTCAAGGTGATGAAGCACAAGCTGCTTACTTTGAACACATCCTGGATGAGCTAGAGGAATCGGTTAAGATCTATAAAGATCTGAATCGGGGGGAGGTGAAGCCTTTGGTACATGCCGAGTTTGAGAGGATGTCACAAGAAGCTGCAGTTATGAAAATTGACTTCCAGATTATCTTGGACACTTTCACTGCCAAATCTTCAGAATATAACTCTAAAATAGAGATAATAGCATCTGCTGCCGAGGAGAAGGAGAAGAAAGTTGCTGAACTAAAAGCAGAATCTGCCCGTCTTCAAGAAGAGTTGAGACTTGTTCAGCTTGCTCTGGAAGATGAGGCCACAAAACATGAAGCTACAGTTCAGCAAATGGACGCCCTGACACAGGAAAGAAAATGAGTATGTTACAACTCATCAAGCTGAAATCTCTCACAGAATAGTAACCATGCCGACTTTCGACGAAAAGTCTGGAATGGAGGAAGCTAGGAGGCGAGTGATGGATTCTCGTGAGGAGCGACTGCAAAATTTAAAGCAGCAGATGACTAGCTTGATGACCCTGTCAGCGGAATAGAAAGACTTTTTGTATCTTCTGTTTTGTAACATGTAATGCCTTTTTGATTTTGATCAATAAAAAGACATTTTCTTTGTAGCTCTATTATTTGTTGCATATCTTATTCCGATATAAATAATAGCGATAGAAAATATATTCAGAGGTACAAGACATGATATATTTCTTGATTTTAGAAAATAATTATATTCATTATATATGCTCAGAGGTAATGTAAACATGGCAGAATATAATTTATTGAATATCATTATTTCAGTAGACAACTTAATCAAAGACAACAAATACATAACCAGTTGCTGATATGAACGAAATAGATGAATCGATAAAATATGTGAATGAAATGAATCGTCAGGATGAACGGATGGACCGTCAAATGAATAGAATGAACGGATAAACTGTCAGATAGATGAAATGAATGGGCGAACCGTCAAGCGAATGTAATGAATGGATGAACCGTCGGATAGATGGAATGAACGGGCGAACCGTCGGATGAATGTAATGAATGGGTGAACCATCAGATGAATGTAATGAACGGACGAGCCGTCAGATGAATGTAATAAATGGGCGAACCATCGGATGAATGTAATGAACGGGCGAACCGTCAGATGAATGTAATGAATGGGCAAACCGTGAGATGAATGTAATGAACGGATAAACTGTCGAATAAATATGGTGAACGGGTAAACTGTCAGATGAATATAATGAACGGACAAACCATCGAATGAATGTAATGAACGGGTGAACCGTCAGATGAATGTAATGAACGGACGAACCGTCGAATGAATGTGGTGAACGGGCGAACCGTCGAATGAACGTAATGAACGGGTAAACCGTTAGATAAATGTGTCGCTTCGTTGTTTCACGAATCTCTGTCTATAAATAGAACAGAAAATTAGATGGAATGATTACTTTCACTTTTCAACATAAAGATGTCGTCTGGTGATGCATCCAAGAATGCTGAGATCGCCCCGAAGTTTGAAGCGGTTACTGAAGAACGTCCAGTCGAGCCGGCCGAGCCAAAGCAGACAGAGGCAGGCAAAGGTTCGTCTGCACCCAAACCGCCAAGGGACATCTTGGACTTCCTTCTTGAACCAGGGACGACAGAGGAAGAAGAGGCAATGAGGATGGCTGCTTGCAAATTCTTGGTGGGTTCGAGCAAGGATGTTCTCGGCTCTTTTGCTGATTATGTTTTTGAAAAGGACGGCAGTGGTCCTCGTCATGTCTTCAAGAAGGATGATAATGACTCACATCCTTGATATTATGTAACAACGTTTATGATAAAATAAAAACTAAACTTTATTTATGAACTGTCTAATCATATTTACATGAAATCCCTGTTACATTCACACATAGTATTTCTTAAGGAATTTGCCATTGATGGGCATTATAGCAACTCGACCGTCCAGCTCTGAGAGTTGATAGGCTCCATTTGAAAAGACTTTGCTCATAATGTAAGGCCCTTCCTATTTTGCGTCGAATTTGCCCTTGCTCATATGAGTCATAGTCATAGGACGTCTGACAGTTAGAACGAGCTCTCTTTCTGAAAGGCTCTGACGTTAACTTTGCGATTGAAGGTCTTCGAGATGCGGGCTTGGTATAACTCAATATGCTGTTGAGCCAATAGCCGTTTCTCGTCAAGCGTTTCTAATTCTTGGAGTCGAAGAAGGTCATTGTTCTCTGTAGTGAGTTCGTTGGCGATGGCGATCATTAAAGACGCTATTTGAAGTTCCAAGGATATAACTGCTTCACAGCCGTACACCAAAGAGAAAGGTGTACAGCTTGTAGGGTTGTGGACCGTAGTACGATAGGCCCATAGACATTCTCCAAGCTTTTCACTCCAGTTCTGTTTGTTAGTAGATATAAACTTCTTGAGGAGCTTGATGATAGTCTTGTTGAAAGCTTCAGCTAAGCCATTAGCAGCAAGATTGTAAGCTGTCGAAGCGACGTTGTCAATCCGATGATCGTCACAGAACCTTGTGAACTTTTGACTGATGACTGAGGTCCATTGTCATGAATGATTCTTCGAGGTACACCAAATCTATAGATAAAATAATGTTTGACGAAGTTGATGACACTGCTGGTCTTAACTTCAGCCAAGGGTATAGCTTCAGTCCATTTGGAGAAGTAGTCGGTTATTTCTAGTATGAACCGATGTCCTCGAGAAGAAGGAGGATTAATGGGACCTATGATATCCATGCCCCAAGCTTCAAAAGGCCAGGAAGTGGCAGTCGGATGAAAGAATTCCGACGGTTGATGAATGAAATCTGCGTGGATTTGGCAATCTCGACATTTCCTTGCATATTCAATGGCATCAGATACCATAGAGGGCCAGTAGTAACCCATGCGTCTGATACGGTCTTGTAGCTTAGGACCGGGTTGATGTGCTCTGCCGACACCGTCGTGAGCTTCACGCAATATTTGCTTCGCTTTATCACCAGCAAGACAGCACAAGAGTAGGCCGTCATAAGTCCGCCGGTAAAGAGTTTTGGTGGTTTGATTGTAGTAGAACCGGAGAGATCGTCGAAGAATACTCGTGGCCTCCTTGGGATCTTCAGGAAGTATGTCGTGAACTACGAAGTCGATGAAGGGAGCTCTCCAATCTTCACTGATAACATTGGCTTCAGTAAGATTACTTAACTCAATAGTACGATCATTTTTGATGCAGAACAATTCTCGATTAGAGACAACCACCACCTGCTGTCTTTTGATAGGGATGGCTAAGACTACTGCAAGATTGGCTAAAGCATTTGCCTCAGTATTACAAGCTCGACGGACATATTCGATAAAGAAGGCTTTGAATGATGTAGCCATGTTGGCTGCCGCTTCATAGTAAGGCACTAGATCTTGATGGCGAACTTCATAGGTTCCTCTAACCTAGTTAACAACCGACTTGGAGTCACCATAAACTTCAAGATATTCGACGTCCAGTTGTTTAGCTAACTGAAGGCCAATAAGTAGAGTATTGTATTCTGCCACATTGTTGGAGCAAGGTTCATCTAAGGAGTAGGCTCTTTGAATAGTTGATCCATCTGGAGAAACAAGGACAACTCCAACTCCTGCGACAATAGCACCATTGGGTCCAATCCTGGATTCACCGTCGAAGAATAGACGCCAAGTAGGAAATTCTTCGGAGATCATATTTGATTCCAATGTCTCGTCTGGAATTTCATCATAAAGTTTGGATGTCTCTGAAACAGGATGAGCTGCTAAAAAATTTGCCAGTACTTGACCTTTAATAGATTTTTGAGGAACATATACCATGTCATATTGGGCTAGCAGAATGGCCCATGTAGCCAATCGAGAATTGAGTGTGCTAGGCTTCTTCATCAGTACCCGAAGAGGATTAACTCGGGATATGATGTGAATAGTTTGGCCAATGATATAATGCCTTGTCTTTTGAACAGCAAACATAAGGGCTAGGCATTCTTTTTCGACCGGACTATAACGGTGTTCGGCCCCAATCATAGTACGACTGAGGTAATAGATGGCCTATTCGTGACCTTCTTTGTTCTGTTGGGCAAGTAAAGTACCCAATGAATGATCCATAGCACGGACATACATTAAAAATGGTATGCCTGAGATTAGTGGTACCAAGACCGGCGGGTTCATAAGATATCATTTTATGTCATCAAATGCTCTTTGACATTTTTTGGTCCAAATGAAAGATACAGCCTTCTTCATTAGCTGAGTAAATGGTCTGCAGCATCCAGACAGATTCGAAATGAACCTCCTGATGTAAGCAAGTCGACCCTGGAATCCTCGTAGCTCTTTTAGGTTGCGTGGAGGACGCATCTCTTGAATGGCTTTGATCTTTTCGGGATCCACGTGTATACCCTTAGAGGTAAAAAATGAAGCCGAGAAATTTGCCACTAGAGACACCCAAGAATGACTTGGTGGAATTCATTTTGAGTTGATGTTGGCGCATCAGATTGAAGATAGTTCTCAAGTCTTGGATGTGATCTTCCTTTAGACGACTCTTGACAGCAATATCATCGACGTAGCATTCGACAGTCTTGTGCAGATGATCTCGAAAGATAGTACTCATAACTCGTTGGTAAGCGTTCTTGAGACAAAATGGCATTACAGTATAGCAGTAGACTCCGCGAGTAGTGCGAAAAGAAGTATGTTTTTCATCTTCTGGATTCATCTGAATCTGATTGTATCCGGAGAATCCATCCATGAAAGATATCCGCTCGAACCCACAGGTATTGTCAATCATGACATCCGTGATAGAAAAAGGAAATTCATCTTTTGGACAGGCTTCATTAAGATCCCGAAAGTCGATACAGACTCGAACTTTACCGGTTTTCTTCAAGACTAGGACGACATTGGCTACCCAATCTGGATGTTGTTCTTCGCGGATAAAGCCACAAGCGATGAGCTTGTTGACTTCATCGTCGATTGCGTCTATCATTTTTGGCTTGAAGCGCCGTTGATGTTGTTTAACCGGTTTTGCGTTAGGCAGAATATTCAATTTGTGAGTAGCAACTTTAGGATCTAGACCTGGCATGTCTTCATAGCTCCAGGCAAAGACATCAATGTATTTTTGAATAAGAAGAATTAATTCTTGCTTATCTGCCTCTGGAAGGTTCTTGCTGATGAATATTGGACGAGGTGACCCGCTCTCTCCTACATCAATTTGAACCAATTGATCTTCAGTAGGAGGTTCTCGTTGTTCGAATCGGAGTTCCTATTGGGTATCCATTCGTTGAGCCCAAGGATCTGTTTCAGGATTTTCTTCAATATCCTCGTCATAGCCTTCTGGAAGTTCAACGGAGACCATATTAGAAAATACGATCAATTGATGAATTTGACCAATGCTGGTGTCAGAATCCCATGATCTGGAATCAGAAGAGTTAGAGCGCTCTTCACTATCGGATTCGGAGTCTGCTGGGGATAATACCGACGGTGAAGTATATCCGAGACTTTTTTTGGTCCTGCTGTAGTACATCTCTGACTTTCCTACCGGAACAACCGTACGGATAGGAGTTTTTCTACCCTTACCGTAGTTGAGGCCATTCTTGAAGTCATAACCCATCTTTCGGATGATGTCTTTTGATTGTTGATTGTAATGACAAAGTTAAAGATGCTCCATATCGTTACTTTTGCTATCATCCGTATAACTGAATTTTTGTTCTAGTCCTTTACTAAAAAGTATTGGACTTTCGCCTCTCTTTCGAGAAGGGACAACAAAGTATGAATCATCTGGGTGTTCGAGTAAGACTTCTGTTTGAAGAGAGTGTATGACTCCCATTGTAAATGATTGAAAGCTATCTAATATATCCAAATAGCTCTTAGCATGATAAATGACATCAGTATACTGGAAAGGAGATACTTTTTCATTGATTTGTACATCTGTATTTACAACAGGACCTATAGCCTTAGCAGGATTGGTCAGATTGATTACAAGAGGGGGAGAAGAAGAACGTGGAGGAGGATTGGACTTGTTACGACGAAGGTCAATAACAAACGGCTCAGAGGAGGTGAGCTCCCTTTTATCCTTGTTATGAGATAAATCAATAACAAGTGGCTCAGAAGAGGTGAGCTGCTTTTTATCCTTGTTACAACGTAGGTCGATAACAAGTGGCTATGAAGAGGTGAGCTCCCTTTGATCCTGACCACAATTAGTTGGTTGCTTCTGGACTGGCAAGTGAATAGCCAATAGTTTGGAGGATTGAGGACGAGAAACACGCCCTTTGACAGGTATGATGAGGGTGTCATTGGGCACTGCTTCATGTTCTTCTTCAGTATCTAGAGACAGTACTACCTTCATGAACTCATCCTTATACATGCGAGCATCGTTACAGTATGCTTCGACACCTTTAAAAGGATAGAGATCTGCAACCTCCTTTTGAACTTCTCCTTTGTCATCAACGTATTTGAAACATTGATGGAGAGTCGAAGGAACAATGTTATGTTCATGCAGGAATGGTCTCCCCAACAGAGCATTGTAAGAACAACCATGGTTGTCTATGATATAGAAGGTCACCTTTGTGCGAAGATTGCCTATTTAGAGTTTTAAGCGAATCTTGCCCAGAGGTTTACTTCTTCCTTGGTTAAACCCCAAGATGGTGGTGATTGTGCCAGAAAGACTGTGTACTGGGATCTTCAGTGCATCTAGCATTGTCTTTGGCATGATGTTGAGTGCCGACCCTGGATCTATCAGAATACGATCGACTTTCATCAAGTTGACATATCCTGTATAGTATAGAGGACGGTCATGCCTATTGTCTTCCATCAGCATATCATCCTGTGTGAAGGTAATATTTGGAATTAACTCCAACACGCTATGACAATGGAGGCAAGAGACAGGCTCTGCCTTTGGCTTCTTCAGAAGGGTTAGACAGGTTTTCGCCTGTATGAGAGCTTCACTCAGAGTTTTTTGAGTCTCTTTGGAGAGACGCAAGAGCTCGAAGATTGACAGCCTGGCCGTGTATTGGCTAGTTGAGCCAACATATCAAAGTTGTAAGGCTTTTGTCAGCTACCGTCGGCTTGGAATGAATAGATTCTACAACTGGTGAGGATGCAGAAGGGATGTCCTCAGTGGAGACAGGTTACACTGGAGCAGACTCAGAAGAAGAAGCAGGATTTTGCTTTGCTTCGGGATACTCCCTTAGATAGGCTTTCCCTGATCTGGTGCCCAGCAGGATTTCCTCTTCAACTATGGGTTCAAAAGACACCATATTACAAATCTTTGTCTTGCCCTTGGAGCGTTCTTTTTTCTTAGAGGAAGAGGGAACTTCGAACTCTGAAGCAAGATCAGGGTGAATCCACATAATCTCGCCATTATCAAGAGATAAGGGAACGAGACCTTCACTTTGTGGAGGAGGGAGATTCTCGATCTCAAGAGTGGACTTGGGGATAGGGATGACACCGTGCTGTACTATCTGCAGAGGGAAGTCACCAAACTGAACTGAGACCATGTTAGCGGTAACCGTCTTCTCGTCTTGCTACAGAGTGACAACACCAGCATTGACTAGCTCTTGAATCTTGCCTTTGAGCACATAACATGCTCGAGTGGGATGCCTAATGAACCTGTGATAGACACAATATTTGGGATGATCAGTCTTACCGACCTCGTCAAGCTTCTTCGGGTCTGGGAGTTGGAGCTTTTTGCTTTTGATCAAGCAATCAAAGATGCTCACGGTGTCATTCTCGTCAAAGGAGTACTCTACTTTCGGACGAGGTTCCCTTGGTGGAGGTACAGAAGGAGTAGAAGTAGACGTAGGTGGAGCTATATTGACCGCCAGAGATTCTTTGTTCTTCAAGTTGATAATCAAAGTCAATTTTCCCTTGTGGTTGTTCTGGCGATTACCACCACCCGATGTTTGATGTTCATCGCGGTCGGGGTTAGACATGTGTACCCCTAGCTGCTTAAAATTGTCAGCACTAACTTCAGCTACTTTAGCATTGACAATGAAGGATGGCCAATCTTGGAACTGAGTTGACCCCGTCTACATGCTGATAATAGACAAAAGATTTGCCTTGCAGGTGTCTATAGTCATAGCGGCCGGAGTTCCAGGAGGCATTTTTAAAGCTTCTCGGCAGAATCTTTCAATAAAACTCTTAGTGGTTTCAGTCTTTATTTGATTTTATTTAGGGCTGACATGGTCATGTCGTTGACTCTCTCATAGAATCGTTCCAAGAAGATCTGTTTAAAACCCGAGAAAGAGATGATACAGCCATCAGGCAAGCTTCTGTACCAATCGTATGCCACACCGACTAAACAGCCGACGAATACCCTGGTAAGAAGAGCATCATTTGGCTGAAGTTGGACAGTCATTACCTCAAAGTGGTTAATGAACTGACTAGGAGAAGTGCTACCATCAAACAGAGAGATTGTTGGAATCTTGTACTTAGGAGGAAACGAAACTTTCTTCCATTCAATAGGATAGGGTTGCTTGATTCCTAATCTCTGCAAATTGTCCTTTTTTTTGAAAGCCTCAAATTGAGTGCGCAAGAGTTTGACAGCTTCATTAGCATCCTCCGATGATAAAGAAGGAGCAGGCTGAATCAGAGTGTTAGGGGGAGGAACAGCGTGGTAAGTACTACCTCCAGCACCTGACTGACAGGGTGTAGGTTGAATTGGTACAAGGGGTACTTGAGGAGAAACTACCCCCAGTCCTGCATTGACAGGCACCGACGATGCTATGATCTCAGGATTTATAGCAGGTACAGTCGGTGGTACTGTGTGTTGGGCCACGATGATAGAATGCATACTTGCGACCATTTCAACCATGATCTTCAGTTTGTCTTCTAGTGCATCTATTCGTTGTTCTTGACTAGCCGAACTAGAAGCATCTTGGTCTTCAGTGACAATATAAGCTGTCACTTCTCTAGGTATAGTGGAAGACACTGTTTGTTAAGAACTTTCGTTGTATGCATCATAATCAGAGAAGTAATCATCTCCTGAGTGAGAAAGAGGGAGATGGCCGGAAGGATCTTAGAGAAGATTTCTTTGACCGATTGTATCTCGACTTCGGGATCGGGTATGTCGGAATACTCCTTCAGAAGATTCTTGGAGTAAATCTAAATACCGCTGGCTGGGCTTACGAGGCTTGCCGTGCTTGGAGCATTTTCTATCCCCAGTGTCTTGAGAAGTCATATTGACGGAAGCATACAATACTTCGTCTTCATCTTCCGACATTGGTTCAGACGTTGCAAAATTCAAACGATCGAAGACAGATCGTTTTATTGTCTGACAGCAACACTTGATGACAACCTTGTGATTACAATGGTGTCCAAGTGGCTGAACTGGGGGTGTTGCGATGTTGTCCCATTTTTGTTTGAGGTTTTCTCGAAGATCAAAAATAATGAGGGGACGAGAAGAAGTCTGAGGGATATGTTTTTTGACTATATTCGGAACATGGTTCCGGTTCTTCAGATATTTTGTCCCTTGAGTGTACAGGGAAGTACTCATTTCATTAGCATAGGTGTCAGGATTCTTCATCTTGGAAGTTTGCCTCTGATGCTGGTTGATCTTCGGCATTGGCTGTTTGCGTTTCATAGAAACCGGTCTATTGCGATAAGTCCTTAGATCAGCAAATTAACCCCCAGGGGTTTCTGTCTGAGACACCAGTAATTTTCTCTATTTTGAGCTGGATATCCTGAGAGTTGGGAGATCTTGGAATTCGGCTACCGGAGTAGGCAGAATACCTCTTTGATCAGTACACTTCCCTTTGGCAAGGAGGGAAGGAGAACTCTTGTTTGAGAGAGTTCTTGTACTGATTGGTGCTGAGGCACGTTCAGATTGATCATCTACAGTAAAAATCGAGGAAGACTGAGAAAAGACCAAAGGACCTTTTCCCTTGTTTTATGAGGAAGGGTTAGCTAAAGAGCGTTTCCCTCTGTTGTCTTCCAAGTCGTAGAACGAGGAAGTTTGAGAAAAGACCAACGGGCCTTTTCCTTTGTTCTGAGGCGAATGAAGAATAGTCAACAGACTACCCCCAGTGGAGTGTGCTGGAGCAACAGGGTGCTTGGAAAGAGGAGCAGAGTTTTTCCCCTTGCTGTGAGAAGAAGGAAGATTAGCTAAAGGGCTGTCCCTCTTAGACTGCGCTGACGCAGTTTGCGCAGGGGTTGAAGTAGCAGTAGGCGCATTGGCTGGTTACGTATGAGAAGCCTTGACAGATGGCCTTTTGGCCACAGATACTGTATCTTGTGCAGCAGGAGTTCTGGCTTCAGAGTGCTTGAGTTGCACTCTGGTTGCTAGAGCGGTAGACTGCGCAGAAAGAGTTGTAGCCAACTGCGCCAGGGGAAGAGGAGTCTTGCACTTTGCCAGAGCAGCATAGGAAGTTGTTTGTGCACTGGGAAGAGGAGTAATATACTACGCATGGACAGTATAGGCAGCAGACTGTGCAGTAGTTTTGGGAGCAGAGACAGCAGACTGCGCAGAGGATTGCACAGAGTACTGTGTAGAGGACTTTGGAGTCCACAATGAACGAACCTTGCTCTTGGCAGAGGTTGCAGTGCGACGAGTAGTCCCGAAGTTGATCATCGCCTCGTAGGCCGTCTGGTTGACCTTTACAACCAGCGTCTTCTGCGTCTTTCTGATAGACGCAACGTCATATTGAGTTGTCACTTCCTCGTCGGAGGAGAAAGTCGTCCCCACCAGAGTCGCCATTTTGTTTGCAAAAACAAAAGTGTTCTTTATTTCATAAACTTTATAAGAAGATTACAATAAAATTTTGGGAAAGTACAACTATAGGAATCCGATCTAAAGACGATAGCTTTATCCCTTGGACGATGTGAACTTTGAAGACGGTAGCCACTGAAGAATGTAGCAGCACATTGGCAAGAACTCCTAATCTCTGGTGATGATCTGATATGAATTCTGATTTTTTTGATCCTTTCCCCATGAAGGACTTGAAACTCTATTTATAGAGTTCTGGAAATAACTAATTTTTAGTTATTCTGGATTGCGCAGGGTGGATTGCGTAAACATTGGACTTCGCAAACAGCGAACTGCGCTGGCAGTTACTCGATCGTGGGCCAACTGTATGAGACGCGTGGCATTGTTTGATTGAAATGCGCTTGGTCGTGTACAGACGGTTGCCACGTAGTTAGCAATTGATGGCATGTATGCCACGTACAAAATGTCAGTTGTCTTGATGGACTGCGCCACATAAACTGCGCTGGATTCAGACTGCGCTGGGATTGAACTGCGCTGTCGGGAATCTGGCAGACTGCGCTTCGATTGGGCTGGTAGCTTGCGCTGCCTGTACAGCTATCCTCGAGCGCTGTGCTGCACGAGAAACGAACAATTTCCTCATTCTTCTGGCTGTCAGCTGTCAGAAGATTTGATTTTTTGTCAGATAATGCTGACGCGGCCACGTCAGCTAGCCCGCCTGGATGGGTACGTAGTTCAGCTTGCGTAGTTGAGTTATTGTACAATCTGTCTCCTGCGCAGTTCATTTGAAGGATGCACAATTTGATTTTTATTGCTTATTTGATGGGTGCAACTTAATTTTTAGGACCTACAATCCCTATGATTTGAAGTAACATCGATCGAAAGGGTACCTCCCACTGCCCCTCCTTGAGAAGGAGTAAGTTCCCTTGGCATCCTTCTCTTGGAAGCCAAACGGTAGAAGGCCGTCAGCGGCAATTGACGTTCAAGCTGTCGCATGTGCAGAACCATGCCCTTCGCAGAGAAGAACCAGTCTTCCTTGACCTTCAGTACCTTCGCCTCGGTGGAGGTCAAGCGGTCACCAAACAAAAAGGCAGGTTTCAAGAAAGTCGCATCCTCGGACTCAGCGGATTTTAGTTTGCCGCTCTCCATCATACTCTGAAGAAAAATATACGACTGATTCCGGATTTGCAATATTCTCTCGGAAGGTTGATTCTGTAGGATAGCAGCCTTCGCAGGGTTAATAACCTCCTCGTCGAAATCCTCTATTTGGCAAAGAGAATCATCCAGAAGGACTTCATTCATGTCACCCTCATTTCCCGTATTTCCCGTACTTCGTATTTATACTCGTATCTGGATTTTTTGCATGTATTTTTATTTTTTTTCTTAACTTGTGGAATTTTAGTATTTCTCGTATTTGGGTTTGGCATGGCTCGGTTTTATTGGGTTGGTTTGGTTTGGTTCGGTTTATTTGAGCATTGGATCACCATTAGCCTACACTCCACCCTCAACACACCACAACCTCCACCATTAAAACTCCACCTACTTTTCTCTCTCCTCTTTATTCTCTCATTTATTTCTCCATCTTCTTCTTCCTTCCTCCACACAACACTCTTCTCCTTCCTCTCCATAGGCATGTGCACCTTGCCACCACATGAAAACACCATTTTAATTGTCCATTTGCTAGATTAGGACTTGGTGATCAACAATAGAACTTGCTATTTTGTGATTTAGAGCTTCTTTTGTTCTAGATCTAAGTTTAGCTATTTTCGGATTTTGCATGGTTTGATCTACTTTAGTTGGATTTTCATGGGTTTTGGTGTTTCCAAGTGGAAGAGCATTCAGTTTCACCCAAGTTGGAGCTTTGGAAATCCGGATTTGGAGTTCGGATGGCCAAGTTGTGAGCTTTTGAAGCCTTGGGTTCATCCATGGTGTTCTTGCTGTTTGGAGAAGACAGTGAGCAGTGGCAGAGCTTCTTAGCTTACGCCACGCAGACTTGGGTACGCTCCCTGTTGGAAGCGTGTTCCCTGGAGCGTGCGTGACTTTTCACGCAGCTGCTTCCTTGAGCGTGCGTGACTTTTCACGCACACTGTTCCCTTGAGCGTGCGTGACTTTTTATGCAGCTGCTCCCTTGAGCGTGCGTGACTTTTCACGCAGCTGCTCCCTTGAGCGTGCGTGACTTTTCATGCACACTGTTCCCTTGAGCGTGCGTGACTTTTCACGCAGCTGCTCCCTTGAGCGTGTGTGACTTTTCACGCACACTGTTCCCTTGAGCGTGCGTGACTTTTCATGCACACTGTTCCCTGAGCGTGCGTGACTTTTCACGCACACTGTTCCCTGAGCGTGCGTGACTTTTCATGCACACTGCTCTGTAGCGTGCGTGACTTTCACGTACGCGGCTCTTTCAGCGTGCGTGACTTTCGTACACTGCTCCCCTGATCCCTTTCTTTAAGCTTGGCTTTTCTATGGTCCTATTTATTAATATTTTATTAGATATTTTACGCCCATTTTATATCCTTACATCTTTTGTCATGAACTTGATTTTACTTAACATGTTTGGAATGACTATTGTACATGGCATGGTATGACAAGGAACTAGCATAACACGATAGTGACCCGTAGTGGTGCACTCCTGACATGACCAACCTGACATGATAGTGGCTGTCGTGGCGCACTCCTGACAAGTACCCTAACATGATTTATTTTAATGTTGTTACTTGACTTGCCTTGACACCGTGGGTAGTTCTTTCTTGCTTGCTTGTTAAATCCACTTGTCCTGTCTTGCATCATGTCTAGGATGGGACTCCTGAGTACCACGGTCAGGAGTATCTACTAAAATGGATTAAGGTTAATAACTAGAATAACACAGTAGTCATGAAGAGATGACACAGCTACAGGCAATTCCGTTATCTGGGAGCTCCAGGGATTTGTAGCCTGCCGTCGAGTAGGGCGCATTTCCAGCACACTGTCAGGTGTTGCATCCTCTAAGTCACCTAAGGGTATATGCGTCTCCTGGACGATGTACCTACCTGAATTCAACCCTAATCTTTCGTCCTGGGTAACCTGGATGGTCTACAGGGCTTGTGGCTGTGGAACGATCTCACTGCATCTTGTTAGTAATTAGGCCTGTGATAACCCTAGTTCGTTAAAGTAGTAAGCCGTAGGATCTGTTTGGCCGTGATTGATTGAATGAGGTATAACCAGTCTAGTCATGTCTTGATTCCATGCAAGATTGCTTTCTATCTTGATTACTTACATTCATTATCTTGCCGATAAATAGTGGAAAACCAAGCTCTGTTCAGATGAAGGGTTACAACCCCGGTCCTTGTTTGGTTTATGGGTTGCAACCTGGCTATCGAAATAGTTCCATGGTTATCTCGTCCTATATCATCCTGACATGTTTTCGTAATTTTAGTTTTAATATTAGATTTTTCTGTGCTGATTGCTGGCTTTTGTTCTTATTTCGTGGCCCCTTGTGGCACTTGCTCTTTCTGGGGTTGACCCAGCCGGTTTTGTGTGGCCAGATTTCGGAGCAGCTCCCGAGGATCTACCAAGCTTCCAGCCCAATGGTGAACACTAGACGGAATCCGGGCCAAGAGTGGGTTTTCTATTTTGTTTCGCTCACTCTATTGTAAAAATTATTCTTTTGAGGCGTTTAGCCGACGAGCACCTGTTAGCTCGGAGCACTTTTACTTACTGTCTGCCTACGGGCTGTAAACATGATTGACAAATCCTAGGGTTGATCATGTATGACTAAACTCTTGCTAGTCCTAACATTTTGTAACGACTAGCTTCATGATCAGCTGAATATATAATATTTGGGACGCCTTATTATTGTATATTTAATGATCATACATCTTGCGACTTTACTTACTTGTGGTGATTGAGACACTAGGCTTGTTCATGACCGTAGGAGACTGTTGGCTTGTAGAAAACCCTCACATATCTAGACAGCCGTGACCGTATATCGAGGTGGTTTTTATTTCAATATACGTAGCTGGCTATGTCTGCCCCCCGCTCTCCAGTATTCTGGTTATGGGGCGTGACATGGTTTAAGTGGTGGCCCATGCAGGTCTTGTCAATCAAGAAATGTGAGGGTTTACCGAATAGATGTCTCAATCAGTATTCGCCCTTGATCTCCGCCTGTATTTTTCAAATCCCTGAAATTCTTGCCCTGATTACATACTTGTATCGTTGATCTGTCCTGGTCCTTCCTTATTGTTTTCCTGTGTCGTCTTCCTCAGCGGCACTGTACCTGACCCTGTCGATCAGCGAGGTGGAGCACTCCCCGTGGATTAGCAGCAACCCGGAGATCAAGCCCAGCATTCCGGGGTAGCCTCCAGAGTTGTGCCTACGGAAGGAGAGTCACCAGTTTGGCCCGTCCAGCCCGCAGAGCCAGATGATGGTACTTTAGTAGGCCTCATCAGAACCTTGATAGCTTTCCAGGATCGTCGAAGCGACGCCCTGCACCAGACAGTTCAAGATACTTTGACCCGAGGCGGACATCCAGGGAACCAGGCGGCCAACAGCTTCAAGCGATTGAACCCTCCTTTCTTCGATGGCAGCGAGGATACGATTGCCGCGGATGCATGGCTTCAGGATACCGAGGTGATTCTGGAAGCAGCCAGGACACCCGAGAATGAGAAGGTGGTGGTGGTACGCCTGCAGTTGTTGGACTTAGCTCGCAGTTGGTGGGCGGCGCAAGCCATGGGATAAGTGGCATCCATTGCTTGGGCAGTGTTTAGAGAGAGATTCCAGACGAAGTACTTTGATGCTGTGGCTCGGTACGACCTGCAGACCAGATTTACCGACTTCAAGCAAGGGGGCAGGACGGTCGATGGTTATGCGATCGAGTTTTCTAGGCTGAGTAGGTTTGCCCCCACCTTGGTGGCAACCGAGCTCGATAGAGCCCAGCGGTTCCAGCAGGGACTGCATTTGGAGATCTTGTTGGCGGTTGAGCAGTTTGAGCACCAGACGTTCGATGCAGTCTTGAGAGCAGCTAGGAGGCATGAGTACACCTCCTAGAGGATCGTAGATAGGACCGGAGGTAGGAAACGGTCCCAAAGTCAGATGCACCAATCATCAGCTCCAGCCCCGACAGCTAGAAGTTTGACCATTGGAACTCCGAAGCGGACGGCCTCAGTAACATCGGTTCAGTATTCGACCCCGACGTACCCGCAGCTACAAAAGCAGAAGCAGACTTCCGTGATGGGATGTTCTAATTACGGAAAGCCAGGGCATGTGGTGGCAGACTGTCGCAGGGCACAGGGATTGTGCCTGGCTTATGGAGCAGCAGATCATAGGATAGGGGCTTGCCCGAATAGGGGTGGTTCATCTGCATCCAACCCTTCTAGCTCTTCGGTGAGAGGGCCGGCCCCAGCACCAATTCAGCAGCAGCAGTATCAGTCTTCGAGGCCCTTGCCGTCTCAGTCTCAGGCATTCCAGCAACAACACCCCCAGCAGTATGCACAAGCCCAAGCTCAGACCCAGAATAGGCAGAGAGGTTTCCAGCAGAGGGGACCAGCAGCCAGAGGACAAGGTCAGGCCATGATGATGGCTATGGAAGAAGAAGTTGCACCAAGTGAGGTAGTGGCAGGTACTATTCTCGTCAACTCCTTTCCAGCTTCGGTATTATTTGATTCTGGTGCATCGCATTCATTTATGTCTGCACGATTTGCGACACGGATAGGATTGGAGCCTGAGTCATTATCAGTGAGGCTCAATATACTTACTGGTAATGGTCTTGTGGGAGTAGATCGAGTGTTTTCCTCGTGTCGGATCGTAGTTAGCGGTAGGGAGTTCCCCGCTAGATTCATAGAGTTTCCTATGGCAAACTATGATGTAGTCCTAGGCATGGATTGGTTGAGGAACCAGTATGCTAGGATAGACTGCCATATTTGCAGAGTTGTCTTTAGTATCCCCGGCGAGCCAGAGTTTTTGTTTTCCAGACGCGCAGTGGAGCCATCTTCCCCAGCATTGCGGATGGCAGTAGCAGCAGTGTAGTTACCCGGATAGTTGAAGAGTTTCCTGATGTCTTTCCAGAGGAGCTTCCAGGGATGCCGCCAGAACGGAAGATTGAGTTCACTATAGACTTGATTCCTGGGACAGCACCAGTGTCAGAGCGAGTCTACAGGATGGCGCCCTCAGAATTAGAGATTTTGTACAAGATGATTGAAGAACTGAGGACCAAGGGATTCATTCGTGCAAGTGGATCACCTTGGGGATCCTCGATGCTTTTTGTAAAAAAGAAGGATGGTACGTCCAGGCTATGTGTTGATTATCGTACCTTGAATTCGGTGACAATCAAGAACAGATACCCTCTTCCAAGGATAGATGACTTGTTTGATCAGCTCAGAGGGGCTTCAGTGTTCTCGAAGATCGACTTGCGGTCGGGATACCACCAGATCAGAGTCAGAGAGCAGGACATCCTGAAGACAGCATTCAGATTGAGGTATGGACATTGGGAGTTCCTTGTTATGCCCTTTGGAGCGACCAATGTGCCGGCCGTATTCATGGACCTCATGAATCGCATTTTCATGCCTTACTTGGATCAGTTCATGATCGTGTTCCTAGATGACATCCTAGTCTATAGCAAGAGTGAAGCAGAGCATGAGTAGCATCTCAGAATCGTTCTTCAGACGCTTAGGGAGCATCAGTTGTACGCCAAGTTCAGTAAATACGAGTTCTGGCTTGATCGCATTTCATACTTGGGTCACATCATTACCCGAGGAGGAGTGGAAGTGGATCCCCAGAAGATTGTGGCTATCGAGTCATGGCCGGTACCCAGCTCAGTGGCAGAGGTTCGTAGCTTCCTTGGATTGGCCGGCTACTACCGGCGGTTCGTTTCAGATTTCACACGGATTTCAGCGCCGATGACCCAATTGACCCGCAAGGATATGCCGTTTGTTTGGACAGCAGAGTGTCAGAAATCATTTGAGAAGTTGAAGCGAGGTTTGATAACGGCTCCTATTCTCACCCTTCCAGATGGGACCGGAGGATTCACAGTTTATTGCGACGCTTCAGGCAGAGGACTGGGGTGTGTCTTGATGCAGCATGGGAAGGTAATATCTTATGTGTCACGTCAACTATGTGATCATGAGAAGAATTACCCGACCCACGACTTGGAATTGGCGGCGGTAGTGTTTGCTTTGAAGTTGTTGAGGCACTACTTGTATGGAGATAGAGTGGAGATCTTTACTGATCATAAGAGCCTAAAGTATGTTTTCACCCAGAAGGACCTTAATATGCGGCAGAGAAGATGGCTTGAGCTATTGGTGGATTATGATATGGATTTGCAGTATCATCCCGGGAAGGCCAATGTTGTAGCAGATGCATTGAGCAGGAGAGCCAGAGTTTATTTCCTGATGGCGCAACTAGAATTATTGGCAGATCTTCAGAAGATGGGAATTGAAGTGGTTCTTCCAACCAGCGTGGCATTGATGGCCAGCCTACAGGTTCAGTCCAGCATAGTTGAGAGAATCCGGGTGGCGCAGTCAACATATTCCAAGATCCAGCGACTCAGAACAGAGTGTGAAGCAGGAAGAAGGCCAGAGTTATGTATTCATGAAGACGGTACACTTCGGTACGGCACTCGTCTTTGTGTACCCAGTGGAGATATCAGACAGGAAGTCATGGCAGATGCCCACAGTTCACAATATTCTATTCATCCGGGTGGTACGAAGATGTACCGTGATATTCGTCAGCATTTCTGGTGGAATGGCATGAAGAGGGAGATAGCCCGGTTTGTCTCTCGGTATTTGGTTTGCCAACAGGTTAAAGCTGAACATCAGAGGCCCGCTGGACTTTTTCAACCCTTACCGATCCCAGAATGGAAATGGGAACATATAACCATGGATTTCGTGACCGGATTGCCCAGGTCTCCGGCCGACAGAGATGCTATTTGGGTAATTATGGACAGGCTTACCAAGGTGGCACACTTTCTCCCATTTAGAGTTGGACAGTCGACGGTGCAGTTAGCAGAGATGTATCTCAGGCAGATCGTCAGGCTTCACGGTGTGCCAGTCAGCATCACCTCAGACAGGAATTCAAGATTCACATCACACTTTTGGCACAGCTTGCAGAAAAGTTTGGAAACTCGTCTCCAGTTCAGTTCAGCATATCACCCGCAGACGGATGGTCAATCAGAGCGCACAATCCAGACCCTTAAAGATATATTGAGATCTTGCACCCTTGACTTCGGTGGTTCATGGGAGAATCATCTGCACCTGGTAGAATTCTCGTACAACAATAGTTATCAGGCCAGTATCCAGATGGCATCCTTCGAGGCTCTTTATGGCAGGAAGTGCAGATCCCCGCTAGCATGGGACGATGTCGGAGAGAGGCAGATGCTCGGACCCGAGTTGATTTCCCAGACGGTTGAAGTGGTCAGGAAGGTCAGAGATCACCTCCGAGTTGCCCAGGACCGCCAGCGCCATTGGGCCGATGCTCATCGGTGTCTCTTAGAATTTGCTGTCGGCGACCATGTATTCCTTAGGATCTCGCCTAACCGCGGCGTCATTCACTTCGGCGTACGGGGAAAGCTTAGTCCTAGGTATATAGGGCCATTCGATATTCTAGAGCGAGTAGGAGATGTATCCTATCGTCTCGCTCTTCCGCCGTCGCTAAGTGAGGTACATGATGGATTCCATGTGTCCCAATTACGATGGTATATTCCGGACCCGAGCCACATCCTAGACCATTCGGAATTGGTTGTTGGTACCAACCTTTCGTATGAGGAGAGGCCCGTGTCTATTTTGGACCGGAGGGAAAAGATACTCAAGAACATGACTATTAAATTAGTCCGTGTTGCTTGGGGTCATCACTCTCTGGGTGAGTCAACGTGGGAGCGTGCGGACGATATCCGATCGCGATATCCCTACATATTTGACTCGTGAGGTATAATGTCTTTCTTATGCCTTACATTTTCCCTTCCTTGCTTGCATTGTATGATTGTATGATTGGACTGCTTAGTGTAACTTGCATGTGCTTAATGTAGCTTGTCGTGACAATCTCTAGCTCCTTGATTAAATTCCGAGGACGGAATTCTTTTAAGGTGGGTAGAGTTGTCACCCTCATTTCCCGTATTTCTCGTATTTCGTATTTATACACGTATCTGGATTTTTGGCATGTATTTTTATTTTTTTTCTCAACTTGTAGAATTTCAGTATTTCTCGTATTTGGGTTTGGCATGGCTCAGTTTTATTGGGTTGGTTTGGTTTGGTTCAGTTTATTTGAGTATTGGATCACCATTAGCCTACACTCCACCCTCAACACACCACAACCTCCACCATTAAAACTCCACCTACTTTTCTCTCTCCTCTTTATTCTCTCATTTATTTATCCATCTTCTTCTTCCTTCCTCCACACAACACTCTTCTCCTTCCTCTCTATAGGCAAGTACACCTTGCCACCACATGAAAACACTATTTTAATTGTCCATTTGCTAGATTAGGACTTGGCGATCAACATTAGAACTTGCTATTTTGTGATTTAGAGCTTCCTTTGTTCTAGATCTAAGTTTAGCTATTTTTGGATTTTGTATGGTTTGATCTACTTTAGTTGGATTTTCATGGGTTTTGGTGTTTTCAAGTGGAAGAGCATTCAGTTTCACCCAAGTTGGAGCTTTGGAAATCCGGATTTAGAGTTCGGATGGCCAAGTTGTGAACTTTTGAAGCCTTGGGTTCATCCATGGTGTTCTTGCTGTTTGGAGAAGAAAGTGAGCAGTGGCAGAGCTTCTTAGCTTACGCCACACAGACATGGGTACGCTCCCTGTTGGAAGCGTGTTCCCTTGAGCGTGCGTGACTTTTCACGCAGCTTCTCCCTTGAGCGTGCGTGACTTTTCACGCACACTGTTCCCTTGAGCGTGCGTGACTTTTCACGCAGCTGCTCCCTTGAGCGTGCGTGACTTTTCACGCAGCTGCTCCCTTGAGCGTGCGTGACTTTTCACGCACACTGTTCCCTTGAGCGTGCGTGACTTTTCATGCAGCTGCTCCCTTGAGCGTGCGTGACTTTTCACGCAGCTGCTCCCTTGAGCGTGCGTGACTTTTCACGCACACTGTTCCCTTGAGCGTGCGTGACTTTTCACGCAGCTGCTCCCTTGAGCGTGCATGACTTTTCACGCAGCCGCTCCCTTGAGCGTGCGTGACTTTTCACGCACACTGTTCCCTTGAGCGTGCGTGACTTTTCACGCAGCTGCTCCCTTGAGCGTGCGTGACTTTTCACGCACACTGTTCCCTTGAGCGTGCGTGACTTTTCACGCAGCTGCTCCCTTGAGGTGCGTGACTTTTCACGCACACTGTTCCCTTCAGCGTGCGTGACTTTTCACGCACACTGTTCCCTGAGCGTGCGTGACTTTTCACGCACACTGTTCCCTGAGCGTGCGTGACTTTTCACGCACACTGCTCTGTAGCGTGCGTGATTTTCACGTACGCGGCTCTTTCAGCGTACGTGACTTTCGTACGCTGCTCCCCTGACCCCTTTCTTTAAGCTTGGCATGAACTTTATTTTACTTAACATGTTTGGAATGACTATTGTACATGGCATGGTATGACAAGGAACTAGCAAAATACGACAGTGACCCGTAGTGGTGCACTCCTGACATGACCAACCTGACATGATAGTGGCCGTCGTGGCGTACTCTTGACAAGTACCCTGACATGATTTTTTTTAATGTTGTTACTTGACTTGCCTTGACACCGTGGGTAGTTCTTTCTTGCTTGCTTGTTAAATCCACTTGTCCTGTCTTGCATCATGTCTAGGATGGGACTCCTGAGTACCACGGTCAGGAGTATCTACTAAAATGGATTAAGGTTAATAACTAGAATAACACAGTAGTCATGAAGAGATGACACAGCTACAGGCAATCCCGTTATCTGGGAGCTCCAGGGATTTGTAGCCTGCCGTCGAGTAGGGCGCATTTCCAGTACACTGTCAGGTGTTGCACCCTCTAAGTCACCTAAGGGTACATGCGTCTCCTGGACGATGTACCCACCTGAATTTAACCCTAATCTTTCGTCCTGGGTAACCTGGATGGTCTGCAGGGCTTGTGGCTGTGGAACGATCTCACTGCATCTTGTTAGTAATTAGGCCTGTGATAACCCTAGTTAGTTAAAGTAGTAAGCCGTAGGATCTGTTTGGCCGTGATTGATTGAATGAGGTATAACCAGTCTAGTCATGTCTTGATTCCATGCAAGATTGCTTCCTGTCTTGATTACTTACATTACTTATCTTCTCGATAAATGGTGGGAAACCAAGCTCTGTTCAGATGAAGGGTTACAACCCCGGTCCTTGTTTGGTTTACGGGTTGTAACCTGGCTATCGGAATAGTTCCATGGTTATCTCGTCGTATATCATCCTGACATGTTTTCGTAATTTTAGTTTTAATATTAGATTTTTCGTGCTGATTGCTGGCTTTTGTTCTTATTTCGTGGCCCCTTGTGGCACTTGCTCTTTCTGGGGTTGACCCAGCCGGTTTTGTGTGGCCAGATTTCGGAGCAGCTCCCGAGGATCTACCAAGCTTCCAGCCCAATGGTCAACACTAGACGGAATTCGGGCCAAGAGTGGGTTTTCTATTTTGTTTCGCTCACTCTATTGTAAAAATTATTCCTTTAAGGCGTTTAGCCGACAAGCACCTGTTAGCTCGGAGCACTTTTACTTACTGTCTGCCTATGGGCTGTAAATATGATTGACAAATCCTAGGGTTGATCATGTATGACTAAACTCTTGCTAGTCCTAACATTTTGTAACGACTAGCTTCATGATCAGCTGAATATGTAATATTTGGGACGCCTTATTATTGTATATTTAATGATCATACATCTTGCGACTTTACTTACTTGTGGTGATTGAGACACTAGGCTTGTTCATGACCGTAAGAGACTGTTGGCTTGTAGAAAACCCTCAGATATCTAGACAGCCGTGACCGTATATCGAGGTGGTTTCCATTTCAATATACGTAGCTGGCTATGTCTGTCCCCCGCTCTCCAGTATTCTGGTTATGGGGCGTGACAATTCAGCAAAGGGATAGTCATCGACACTGACACAGCAAAGACAAAAGTCAGGCAACATGAAGACAAAATATTGTATGTGTCAAATAGCCTGGTGCATTATCAGGGTCTAAACCCATGCACGTCAGTAGTGAATCTTCGGCGCATCATTAGGGTTTAAACCCAAGCGCGTCAGCAGTGAAGCTTCGGCACATCATCTGGGTTTAAATCCATGCGCGTAAGCAGTGAAGCTTCGACGTATCATCAAGGTTTAAATCCATGCGCGTCAGCAGTGAAGCTTCGGCGCATCATCAGGGTGTAAACCCATGCACGTCAGCAGTAAAACCTTGGCGGATAATCAGGGCCTAAACCCATGCGCGTCGGCGGAATGGCCTCAGCGCATCATCAGGACAGAAGTCCATAAGCGTCAGTGACAAAGAGTTAGCAACATGATACAACTCATCCATGTGCTCCAGACTCGTCAAAGAAATTTGGAAGATCACATCCAACCGTCACTGCAGGCCGAACATCGGCCAGAGTCACAATGGTGACAGTAGCGTCCTCCTCGACGAACTCCGCAGGCTCCTTCCCCTTGTCAGCACCACCGCGAGGAGTTTTGGGGGCTATCTCGTGAAAGAAGAAGTTAGGGTTTTTCGGAAGAAGAACTCTAGAGAAAAAGAAAGCAAAGAGGAGAAGAACCATCTTTCTCCATCAGACGCCTATTTATAAGCTTGGGCATACGCGAAAACCGATGAGGAGTGACGTCAGCCACCGCTTGGGATTCTACGAAATGATAACTACAAATAATCTAAAAAGATCATCATTAATCTTTTGTGATTACTTTGAAGCATTATCATTTGCATTAACTGAGAGGAGCATGCGCCCCTTCACTGATGCACGAAGTAATCATGCGCCCGAACAGTCATGCACCCCGTTGAAGACGCCACCATGCTTCTTATTCAAAGTATTCCAAAACTTGACAAAAAGTTTTAAAAACTTTGATGGAGTTCTTGTAGAAGCATGGAATTTCAGGGTGCATCTATGTGCCAGAATTTCTATGCGCCTAACACTACATGCGCCAGGGAGCTCAAACGAAGTACTTGGCACAACAAGACAGCAAAAGTATAGACATCAAAAGGATTTTTATTTTCATATAAAAGTATATTACATGTCTAAAAGGCTTTACAAAGGAGAATTTCTACAAAAAAAAATTCCTAAGACTATAGCCAGGCGCAACAAACTGCCATGCGCCCTCCTACCAGGCGCATCATCAGGCAGGCGCATCTCTTCAGCGTCTCAGTCAGGCGTGTCTTTTTAGTGTCTCAGTCAGGCGCAGCCTTCGACATTTCAGTCAGGCGCATCTCTTCAGCGTCTCAGTCAGGCGTGTCTCTTCAGCGTCTCAGTCAGGCGCAGCCTTTAGCGTTTCAGTCAGACGCATCTCTTCAGCATCTCAGTCAGGCGTGTCTCTTCAGCGTCTCAGTCAGGCGCAGCCTTCAACATTTTAGTCAGGCGCATCTCTTCAGAGTCTCAGTTATGCGCATCATGAAGTCTTAGCATATGGGCCTTACTTCGACCCGATCAAATGCATCAACTAATGAAGCATTTATTGAGCAGAACAGGAGTTGGCGATCAACCCCACTCTTGTAGGAGGAAGAGCTATCCAAGGAAGAGGAGAGCACCGCAATCGATCCGCGACTAAAGGAGCAGCTTTCAACACAACCAGAATGGGCAACACCCACTCTGACAGTAGAAAGAGCCTCCAAAGCCGGGAGCACCGCAATTCCGATCTGCGGCTCTTCCAGTATAACGGAGACAGGACTCGAGCATCCCGATCCTTGGATGCAACAGGCACCTTTCGTCTGCCTCGGAAGTCCTCGACCCAGACTTTTGAACAGTCACCTTCAAGTGCATGAACGAAGACAAGACGTCGCATCTTCACCCTCGGTAGCATCTCGTCAACAGAAGGTGCTCAAGCAAACAAGTTCATTCGAAAAAGACGTGAGAGAACGAGAGGCAAACTATCTCCTTGCCACTATTTATAAGTCGGGCAAATCAAACCCATGCGCCAAGTGGCGGGCTCTCCAAATCCCATACGATGAATTTGCATTAATGGTGATGAACCTGACGCTTCGAATTCAGCCAAGTCAAAATGGCTATTTAAAGCAGTTAAAGAACACAAAAGTCGGACCAATAAAGGTACGTCATTCAAACGGATGCACCGGTCAGACATCGTGCATCTTACAGACGTGCCCGTCGGTTCCAAAGCGCCCCATATGGATGCGTCCAACAAAGAACAGATCCATGCGTCCTAATCAACATGGAACCATGCGCCCATTTCGGCTCGTCACCCATCAAGCTATTAATGCTCAAGTGACAGAGTTGGCAGCACGTCCCCCGAGGACTAGACAGTTAGCAGCTTTGTCAGAAGACGAAGCGTCGCTGACATCAGCATCATCATTACTTTCCTTCGACGGTTACGACCCACGTGGCCGACCAATCACTCGCATGCGCCTCAGCGGCCATGCGCCTGAAGACTCGTATGCGCCTCAAAAGCCATGCGCCCAGACTGGTTCGTGACTCCTGAAAGTTGTGAGTCAAAGTCTTCTCATGCGTCCAATTCCAGGCGCATCCTATCAGATCACTCTCCACCAAATCAGAGATCTTTGAGAAACGGGCATGCGCCAAATGTCCTTTGACTCAATTTTAGCCTATGAAGGGGTGTTAATCACCCAAGAGCTCAGCAACAGAAAGATCCTCTCCTCTGCTACGTGTCGACTCACAAATATAGCATGAAGGATTCAACCCACAAATGATGGTGCATCATACATACTCCTCCCGTAGCTTCAACCACGTGGCGTCCCCACATACAGGCGCATCCTACATATGTGCGCATGAGCAGCCAACCTGCTGCCTATAAATGGAGGGATCATTTCCTTCTTCTCAGACACACACACATACCTACAGACAGAGACCTATATACGCAGTGAGAGGCAGATACAGACAATCAACATCTTCTTCCTCTCCGCAAGCTCCAACACCTAGAGCAACTCAGACCATCAGAGAACCTAGAACCGTCGTCAGATCGTCAACGGAGTCAACGCATTACCACTCGCTCCATCGACACATGGACCCAGATAATCAAAAATGTTCTCCTATGACTACATCTAAGTCCTATATTGTATTACTGTTCTGTTTGTAATTGAAATTGTAATAAAAAAATTTAATGGCAAACAATCTCGATATGGTTCTAATAAAAAAAATGAGGTAAAACGGAGCCCAGAGTCGGTCGTAATGGCTTCGTGAAGTTGTTACATCTTCTGAAAAATGTGACTAATTTTGTGACGAATTAGGTTATTTTGGACAAAAAAGAGAGGATATTTGAGGAAGTAAAATATGAGAGATGGTTTTATTCATAAGTTCAATAGTTATATATGATATGTAGAGATTACTTATTTAGGATATGATTATAATTTAATTAATATGGATATGACTAGGATTACCTAATTTGGATAGGATTATAACTAGTTCAAATAAGGTTAGGATTTAATAATTGTAGATATGATTCTAATATAATTAGGTAATCCAAATATTTTGAAATTTATTTAAATGGAGATATGATTTAATTCATATGGGGTTATAAGATAAGGATCAATGCCCTAGATGTGCATAGTCATTCCCAGTGATGATGACCATGAATAGAGGATGTGTGCTTCCCTCACAAGCATGAATGCACAAACGGACGGACAGACTGACATACATATATAAGAAGAGAGCATACAAGAGAGCAAAATGGAGTCTAGTTGCCATTCTTCCTACCAGTGAGCCGGATATAGTGCAATTGTCCTTCGCTAGTCGATCGTCAATGGAGTAAATGAGTTACTACAGTACTCGATCTCCATCGTCACACTTTCCCGGATCTTATTCTCGTACTACGAATCCTTGTTGTTAGGGTTCTATTGTAGTTCTTTAGTTGTAATCCTTAAAAGCAAAGTTAGTAAAAAAATCTACTTTCTTTCCTTTATTTTGTGATGGCAACAATGCTAAATTCAAATGAAACTGCAGGAAAGATTATGGTATGTTAAAAAATTAGCAAGAATGTTGGAAACTTAATAGCGATGGTAGAATAGAACCTTGAAGCGAACGAGAGATACGCGTAGATTGAGTATTGGCTTCGGTTCAAGGATGAACATTTATCTGAGTGGTATATGATGTAATGCCCCGTACCGTAAGATCAACTATGCTGAGTCATTGACTCAAGAAGTATAAAGTTGACTCGAAGAAGTATTAATTGGTTTCATGTGCAGGCTTTTATGCTAAATTTTTTGAGGTTAATATTTTTTCTTATTTGTAATAGAGTCCGCAGAAGATAAAAGTATCATCTCGTAACGGACTGAGGCATATTCATGGTAGGTCGAATCAGTCGGGTAGTTTGAAGGAACACGAAGTACTTGAATGGTTAAGTCAGAAGAGATGGTCGTACAACAAACTTAAGGAATCGAGATGCATCGGCTCGACAAAAAAATAGGAGAATCGGCAAAGGTTGGAGGACTCTGACCCTTCTTTCCTATTTTGTCATGCCTTAATAAAGTGTACCATTATATGCTAACTAACTAAATAGATTTCCATGTGTGTGGGTCGAACAAATAGAAGTCGTAGTTGTAGGACCGATATGCAGCAATATATACTCTAGAGAGGGGGTGAATAAAGTGTGCAGCAGAATATTAGCAGCTAAAAATATTAAGCACTACTATATCATCACTATCGTGTCGCGGTGGCTATGTCACAAATAGATATAAGCACACTACAAGAAAATGCATGTTTAGCAACGTAAGCAATGTGTAGCGAAAAGCAAGGTTTGTGTCGCCAAAGCTTTTCTGTAACATATCTGGCATATGTCGCACACGTGTCACTGTAGCCTTGCTTGGGAAAGTATTTGGCGACATGATGTCACCATGTGGCAGAATGTACACACTTATGGTGACATATTTTTATTTTTATCTAAAATAACCTTTGGCAACATATGTCTTGTGTGTCGCAGAAGGGTGATATATGGGCAACATTACACATGTCGGGAAAAGATAGTTCTTTCAAATATAAAACACTTTCTGCTACACCATTTGATGTCGCAAAACGTAATATACCAAAATATAAAAATACTTACTGCTACACAATTTGATGTCACAAAAGCTAATTTATTTTTTTATATTAATTTATCGTAAGAAAAAAATTCGTTTCTTTTCTCGTATATTTTCTAACATAGATATAAAAACCGTCTTTTGAAAATAACTTATAAGCATTGAAATTTATATTCAAAGAACTTGAGAACAAAGAGAAACAAGTTGTCGTAAACATGATACCCAATATAATATCTTAAACCTTCTCTTTGTAATATAATCCAATAAAACAAATATTTTGACAATTTCAAGTAACTAATTCAAGAAGAAACGTACTGTATTTCAGCTAGACGACTATAATGTAGAGAAAAATCACATGAATTGAATGTATTCCCAAAAAATAGCCTATAATAATTAGTCTTTTCATTGCATACATTAATTTATCCAAAATAATGATAGATCTCATAATACGAATGTATTCCAAAAAATTGGCTTGTTGTCCATGTGATCCTGCAAAAAAAATTAAATAAAAAATTATAAGCAAAACAAAATATATACTAAAATAATCACAGAATCATATCATATCTATGAAGGGAAAAATATGAACACATATATGTACTGTATTTTGTACCCCCAACACACAAACTTAGTAAAAAAATTGTGCCGACATAAACATTTGCTAGTGTGTTAACTCTTATGTACTAATCAATACGGGTTCCATAATTCATCACCTCTTGCCATTATACTATACATACATACATATATATATATATAAATATATATATATATATATATATATATATATATATATATATATATATATATATATATATATATATATATATATATATATATATTTACATACATACATATATATATATATATATATATATATATTTTTTACATACATATATACATATATATATATATATATATATATATATATATATATATATATATATATATATATATATATATATATATATATATATATATTTTTTTTTTTTTTTTTTTTTACATACATATATACATATATATATATATATATACATGTATATATATATATATATATATATATATATATATATATATATATATATATATATATACATATATATATATATATATATATATATATATATTTTCCTGACCTAGATCTTATATAATGTTTGTACTAGTATCTATATTATGAAGCGTTGTTGCGTAAAAGTACTGGGAGTAAAAGTATATTATGAAGTTGTGTGTAAGCATGTGTGCAGAGAGAATTGAGGTTCATTATGTGTAGCTTATTTCCTGCTAAAAGTCAGAATTGAGGAAAGATTTGGAAAATGAATAATATATTAGTGCTAAAATATATCTAGAAACTACTGACAAGATTCATCCTTTTTTATGTTTGTTATTGCTGACTTCATTCTTTCACATTAATAATCAAGGGAATATTTAATCCTATCGATGAAATCTATGTCCGGCAAAATTGTAAAGATACAAATAAACATCAGCCATAAGTTGGTGAAATTGTATATGAATTTATGCCATACCAGCACTACTAAGCCAATTAAGCTCTTCATTCAAAAGCCAAGCCCAATAAGAATGAAAATTCTCACTGGAGTATAACCTTAGTTTCTTTGGAGAAAATTTATGAAATGCCCAAAAAACAAAAAAGTTTTATGAAAAAACCCACCGCACAATAACATTTCATCGCGTGCCCAGAATTATCAAAAAAAATATAAAGGGGTTTCCGAATGACCTTTTTGCCCTTCCTTCTAATTTTTCGAAAACACCCACGAAACTTCTCTTAAAAAAATATTTCAATACTTCCTCTTCTTCCATACGCTGCTCACTTTCGAATCTAGATTTTTTTTCTCAAAAATCTTCAAACCTTACTTCAAAAACTCGTCGAAAAATTTCGGAAAGGTCGACAAACGGTAAAATTGTTAAAACGGAGGTCCAAACATCATTTTTTTGCAATTCTAAAATTTCAAAAGGTCGACTAATGGAGAAGCGATTAATCTCCGGCTCCTCGGAAATACGCTCCTTTTGCGACAAACCGGGCCTCGTTTCGACCTCTCAGCCAAAAGTTATGGCCCTTCAAAGTTTTAATTGGCCATAAAATGTAGGAGAAAGATCATTCTCAGTGGTAATATCACAGAGAATGGTCATTCTCCGTACTAAAACCATGGAGAATGGTCATTCTCCGTGCTAAAACCACGGAGAATGGCCATTCTCCTTGTTAAATTGACAAAGAATAGCCATTCTCCGTGTTAGAATGACGGAGAATGGCCATTCTCCGTCAATTTAACAAGAAGAATGATCATTCTCCGTGGTAATATCACAGAGAATAAAACCATGGAGATTGGCCATTCTTCTTGCTAAAACCACGGAGAATGGCCATTCTCTGTGCTAAAACCACGGAGAATGACCATTCTCCTTGTTAAATTGACAAAGATTAGCCATTTTCCGTGTTAGAATGACGGAGAATGGCCCATTCTCCGTCAATTTAATAAGGAGAATGACCATTCTCCGTGCTAAAACCACGGAGAATGATTATTCTCCGTGCTAAATTGACCAAGAATAGTCATTTTTTGTTTTAAAATGACAGAGAATGGCCATTCTCTGTCAATTTAGCAAGGAGAATGGTCATTCTTGTCACGCCCCGACCCAGAATCACCCGATTCATCGTCTTCACAGGGGGTGTGATGCCGCACGAGCCTGGAGTTGCGCTCGTGTAAGGCAAGATGACAAGTTCTGAAATGGTTATCTTTGATTTGAATTTTAACAACGAAAGGAAAATAAAGTATACAAAACAATTCACTATATTGATATTCGAAATGAGATTACAAAGGCTTTTGATAGCCTAACAATATATGCCAGATTGGCTACAATACTCAGGTTCTCTCTTGTCCACAAAAGATTTTACTGTTCCATACATCATGCCTTTTATATCTCGGCCGCATCAATCCTATTGCATGTCCGAGCGTCAATATGGTCGCATGCCTCAATACGCTTTGACATTCCAAGCCTCAACGCGTTCAAGTGGAGCGCCGTCACGAGCAGACCATTTCCTGAACCTGGTAGCAAACTAGTGGGGGATTAGTACTTTCGTCCTCGCTGTACTGATCAAAAACCCACTTAACAAACCAACATTTAGTATTGTATTGATTCATGCTAACATACAATTTGGTTCTCTTTCTATGTTCTCCTTAGGATTAGTTCATGGCATAATTCGAAGACTGTAAGCATGTTATCATGGCAAATATGTTATTCGATTCGCATAAGGAAACAGGCAACCAATAGCAATCCCGTGTTGTTTCGTGACTTCTACCAATATCGACGCACTCGCCCTTGCACCGACGCAAGGTGAATACGCCTATCAGCTTTTCCTGTCATGTTATAAGTGATCTCTATGCGGATCTATATGTGCATGATATGAGTGCACCTTGCACTTTTGACCCATCGCCCTTAACTATATGAAGGTCACTAACTTTCCAGGCTAGAATGTACTTATATTTATCAAATCGAATATGTAAGACGATGATCACTCTGTTGCGGTTGTTAACCCAAACAATCAGAGGACCCCCGAAATACTTGAGTAAGTGGCTTATCACATTCACTAGAAGGTCGATACCCGTCTAAATGAAGTGCACCAACAATACCAATTTTATCGCAGTCCCTCCTAGGCCGAACAGTCCCAGCGCCATGGTGAACAACGTTCGAGGGAAGATAACACCCGTACACGGGCAATATGTCTTTAAGTCCATTTGACCATGCAGCGCATCTTATCTTTCATACAACCAAGCAAGTTTGCCTTATAACTATTTCAATTGACACAATGCCCCAATGTTCTCAATGAACGCCCCGAAGTCCATGAACTTTTCTAAGGCACCATGCCGCATCGATAGTTATGTCACATCCGTGCCATAACTGTTCTTCTCGTCACAACGACGCTATCTTTTGTATGTATCATGCAGCTGCGCATATTCGTCGTCTTTCCTTGCAACATGCATTCAATGCACGCCTTGAAGCCGTGTTTCCATATTCTACGCCTTAGTATTCAGCGCGTTATACTTATGTTCCATCCTTCCGACTCGTGCAACTGAGACACGCCTCGATAAGGTATTAAATGTTCTATCGCTTGTGCACTGAGGCACTCGTACCGAAATAGTCTTTCAATGCGGGGCCACGAAATGACTTATGCACTAGGGCACTCGTCGATACAGTTATCCCATGTTCTTATGGCTTGCATACCGAGGCACTCGCCTTTGCGATATTCCATGTTCTATAGCGACTCGTACATTTGTTGTACGATTGATTTCAATTGTTCTATCTAGTGTTCGACATGCACTATATTTATCTCTCTATCGAGCCACACCCATGGCGTTGATAGGTTAACTCAGCATACAATGATATATATAAATATATATATATATATATATATATATATATATATATATATTTTACTTTGGCACGAAGGAGTAGGAAAGGGAGTCAACGTCCCCCCACCTTAAGTCGATATGCCTTGTCATTTCGTCGAGCCAATGCGGCTCGATTTCATAATTTTGTTGCACGACCAACTCTCCTGACTTAGCCATTCGAGCACTTCATACTTTATTGAATTATACATTCGATTTGGGCTTACCGTGCCAACGCCTCAGTCCGTCGCAAGGTGACGATTGGTTTCACAGCCCCCTTTCTGAATAAGGCAAAAATGTCGACCTCTAATATTTTTGCGTAAACGTATATCCTGCACACGAAACCAACTAAAATTAAGACTTATTCGATTCAGTCAATTGCCTTGCATCGATTCGATTTCTTAGAATCTTCGAACCAACTCAATGCTTTCATTCGGGCCAACTTAACACTTGCATTGATATTCCTCGATGCGTTCCTCGGGTCGACGTAACTCTTGTATCGATTCGCATCAATACGAAATCGGGTCAACGCTACTCTTCAAGTCAACGACTCAGCATAATGTACCATGCAGAGCGGGGCATTACATAATATATCACTCAAAATATGGTTCGTCCTAAAACCGAGACCAACACTAAATTTCTAAAGGTTTCACTAGATCGTTCTACGATCACGTCTCACTTTCATTTGAATCATACAACTTAGTTTTGAATCATACACATATTTTAGGCGTCCCACCAATATATGCATTTCAGTCAAGCTCAGTTGTAGGATATCAGAATAAAGCTAACATGTAACTTCTTATTCTCAATTACTTTCTACCTCGTACTCTCGATCGGACTTATCTTTAGCAACCGTTTTCGTAATTTTATCGCATACGTATATTCGATACATACGTGATTCATTCAATAAAGTCACTACACGCGACGCGATTCAAAATTGCATTTCTCATATCGTATGTTTCTTTGGGACTATCAATTCTATGCATCGCGTCAATCCGTCGCGTATCCGATCACAACGAGTCTCCATAATGCCTTGCGTTCGACGTTGCTACCCAACTATTTCTGAAGTCTAGCTATGCAACTTATCTCGATACGATTTCCTTTGTTGACTTGCAATTGCATTAACATTGAGGACTATGCCCGCTGGGTTACTTACCTAGACATCGTACTCAAATTCTTCCGACGCAACTTTAAATTGACATTGCACAAAAGCCACAATCTATCCGACACAAAGTTTTATTCAAGTCGACGATGCTCAAGGCAATGATCGCCTTGACACGATGGTCTTTACGACGCGTCTTACATTCGATTCCTATCGAATAGGAAATTTCTAACTAAATTCTATACTTGTCCGTCTCGCAATATCGAATATAAGTTCGATTCACGCAAGCTCATTTGTAAGGCGAATCCAAATCTAACTACATAACTCGTAAGTCATTTCCTTATCGTTCTCTCTCGTGTATAGCACGATTCTCATAATCACCAAGTTAGTTGGTGAATTTCTAGCGTCGACCAACATAACCATTCAAGCATTCGTCCAACGAATACTAAAAATCTAACTACATCATTCTCAATCGAAAGCTGTTCCAATAATTTTTGATCACCTAGACTTATCGTCAACATGCACCACATAGTATTTCTTATCGATACAATTTTGTATGCGACAATGCATAGATCATCTTACGGTCTGCACTCAATTTGATTTGGCGGTCAAGTCTTCTAGGGTCAGCTGCCCTGAAGCTACGCTCGATAATTGTGGATCATTATCGAAGGACAGTTTTACTACGAACCATGCTATATCTTATTTTGGAGCCAAATCACATTCCGACGATTTCTATGCGACTACCCAATTTCGGACAAAACTATTTCTATCGGCGCAACTGATGCGCAACTATCCTCCGAGTAAAGTCATGCACTAACGTTGATGATTCCGTAATTCATGAAACATCAACTTGTATCGAATTCAAATCTATCTTATTTGCGGTCGACACGTGAGATGCTATAAGCATCGAACAATCGTCGTTGACTTACAGTCTCGACTTGATCAATCATAAAATTCATGATCAATCAGTTCGTTCATTCTCGCATTATTATTTCTAAAAATCTCGATATCATAGGCCTACCCCATTGTGTGTTCTCATATCGTGCTTATGTTTCTTGGCGTATCGATTTTGATAGTTCATATCAATTTCGATAGCAAGAGGGTCGACTTTGAATCCGTTTCAACGTCAACTTAACTCGCATTGCATACATCCAAGTTCGCAACAAACTTTTCCATACGCATCAACTCGTTTTTTGATTCGTCGCATCCCACTATACTTTGATCGCGTAACTGAGTTACCGATTATCCAACATCGAACCCTCAAGTCATACGATCTCACCCTCTAAGTTTCACGTGTTTTCAGTCGTACTCAATGAGTTTCGTCGTAGCGTAACCAACTATCTCTTGGGGACTATTTATCCACATCAACAAACTCTTCACCGTAGTCGCATATCATGTGATCCGATTATGTCTCATCTCGCCCAACATTTCTATCGAGATCTCAAGTCGAACGATTCGATTTCACTTTGCATCGGCTAACATTTATATCGAGATCGTAAGTCGTGCGATTCGATTACAATTTGTATTGCCCAATATTTTCATCAAGCTCGCAAGTCATACGATCCAATTATAATTCACATTGACTAACATCTTCATCGAGCTCGCAAGTCGTGCGACTCGTTTTCAACGTATCAAGTTTCCTATCCCGTCGATCCGATTATTGCCACAAGGCATAATCGTTTTGCTAGTTTCTGTCATTCGGCCGACATACAAATATTCAATCGACGTATCATTCGATGATATAAGTCCCGCCTTACCGTTCTAACCAATCATCGAAGAATACTTATATCAATATGCCGTCATACAAATTCTCAATCGAGTCTCGATGCTATCCCGTATGTTGTGGACGAATTCTCCACAATTCTCACAATGCGTTGATGCAACCCATCGCACAAGTGGTATTGCATATACCACTCAGAATTGAGCCAATCATCGCATAGGTGGTATGCCATATACCACTCGGAAATCAGGTCACTTCCGTCCCAACATACTCCGTATGAACCAATATTTTATTCTGACTCACGATTTTTGCAGTGATCATACCGATCACAACCGTAACTTTAATTAAATCAAATCTGACACAACTTGGCCAATGTTTTCATTTTCCAACACAAGTTCGGTGTGCAACCGAATGATTCATTCTACCGATTTATGATTTCAGTTCCTTCCGTTGCATCCCGTGCAACGATTTATTTCCAATTTCCTTTGCACTCCGTGCAACGATTACTTTGATATCCGTTGCACCACGTGCAACAATTTACTTCTGACACGTGTTGTACATCGTGCAATGACTTATTTTCGATATTCATTGCACCTCGTGCAATGATTTATTTTTGACATCTATTGCACCTCGTGCAACAATCTATTTTCAATACGCATTGCACATTGTATAACGACTTATTTCCGATATTTATTGCACCTCGTCTAATGATTTATTTTTACATCTAGTGCATCTCGTGCAACAATCTATTTTCGATATGCATTGCATATTATGCAACGACTTATTTCCGACATTCATTGCACCTCGTGCAATGATTTATTTCCGATATTCAAAGTTAATATGTGAATCCGTTTAACACATTCGATATCAACTTTCATTTTCTTTCAATGCATCATTTTACAATCAACGTGTGGCAATTGCCGCAGCAACATTCCATGACTTTCATTATATTGATGCAAACAATATTCCTCTTATCGATTGTTGCAAACAACGAACATCTCAAATTTTAATTCACGATGTGTTGAATCCGCAACAACAAATCCTTGAATTCACATCTCGCAACTTGTTGCACTTACAGCAACAAACCATTCACGACTTTTCCAGCAAATATTATGTAATTTCCGAAACATCACGTGGCAAAATTACCTGATTTGTATTAGACTTATTGTAGGGAACATCCAGTACGGCATCGAGTAGAGTCAAGAGTGATTTCGATTGGTGGTGGGCAACTCTTTGAAATTGAAACAAAGCAAACGTCTAGAGGAAATTGAGCTTAGAGCTCTGATACCAATTTGTCACGCCCCGACCCAGAATCACCCGAATCATCGTCCTTGCAGGGGGCGTGATGTCGCACGAGCCTGGAGTTGCGCTCGTGCAAGGCAAGATGATAAGTTCTCAAATGGTTATCTTTGATTTGAATTTTAACAATGAAAGAAAAATAGAGTATACGAAATAATTCTCTTTATTGATATTCGAAATGAGATTACAAAGGCTTCCGATAGCCTAACAATATATGCCAGATTGGCTACAACACTCAGGTTCTCTCTTTCCTACAAAAGATTTTACCGTTCCATACATCATGCCTTCTATATCTCGGCCGCATCAATCCTGTTGCATGTCCGAGCATCAACACAATTGCAGGCCTCAATACGCTTCAGCATTCCAAGCCTCAACGCGTTCAAGCGGAGCGCCGCCGTGAGCAGACCATTTCCTGAACCTGCTAGCAAACTAGTGGGGGATTAGTTCTTTCGTCCTCGCTGTACTGATCAAAAACCCACTTAACAAATCGACATTTAGTATTGTATTGATTCATGCAAACATACAATTTGGTTCTCTTTCTATGTTCTCCTTAGGATCAGTTCATGGCATAATTCAAAGACTGTAAGCATGTTATCATGGAAAGCATGTTATTCGATTCGTATAAGGAAACAGGCAACCAATAGCAATCCCGTGTTATTTCGTGACTTCTTACCAATATCGACGCACTCACCCTTGCACCGACGCAAGGTGAATAGACCTATCAGCTTTCCCTGTCATGTTATAAGTGCTCTCTATGCGGATCTATATGTGCACGATATGAGTGCATCTTGCACTTTCGATCCATCGCCCTTAACTATATGAAGGTCACTAGCTTTCCGGGCTAGAATGGACTTATATTTATCAAATCGAATATGTAAGACGATGATCACTCTTTTGTGGTTGCTAACCCAAACAATCAGAGGACCCCCGAAATACTCGAGTAAGTGGCCTATAACATTCACTAGAAGGTCGTTACCCGTCTAACTGAAGTGCACCAACAATACCGATTTTACCGCAGTACCTCCGAGGCCGAACGGTCCCAGCGCCCTGGTGAACAACGTTCGAGGAAAGATAACACCCGTACACGGGCAATATGTCTTTAAGTCCATTTGACCATGCAACGCATCTTATCTTTCATATAACCAAGCAAGTTCCTCTTATATCTATTTCAATTGGCACAATGCCCTAATGTTCTCAATGAATGCCCCGAATGCCACAAACATTTCTAAGGCACCATGTCGCATCGACAGTTATGTCACATTCATACCATAATTGTTCTTCTCGTCGCAACAATGCCATCTTTTGTAAGTATTGTGCAGCTGCACACATTCGTCGTCTTTTCATGCATCGTGCATTCAATGCACGCCTCGAAGCCGTGTTTCCATATTCTATGCCTTAGTATTCAACGCGTTATACTTATATTCCATCCTTCCGACTCGTGCAACTAAGGCACGCCTCGATAAGGTATTCAATATTCTATCGCTCGTGCACTGAGGCACCCGCACCGATATAGTCTTTCAATATTCTAGCATGCTAACTCGTGCGCGGGGGTACGAAATGACTTATGCACTAGGGCACTCATCGATACAATTATCCCATGTTCTTATGGCTTGCGCACTGAGGCACTCGCCTTTGCGATATTCCATATTCCATAGCGACTCGTACATTTGTTGTACGATTCATTTCAATTGTTCTATCTAGTGTTCGGCACGCACTATATTTATCTCTCTATCGAGCCATGCCTGTGGCGTTGATAGGTTAACTCAGCATACAATGATATATATATTTTTTACTTAGGCATGAAGGAGTAGAAAAGAGAGTCAATGTCCCCCTACCTTGAGTCGATATGCCTTGTCGTTTCGTCGAGCCGATGCGGCTCGATTTCATAATTTCGTTTCACGACCAACTCTCCTTACTTAGCCATTCGAGCACTTCGTACTTCATTGAATTATATGTTCGATTTGGACTTACCGTGCCAACGCCTCAGTCCGTCGCAAGGCGACGATTGGTTTCGCGGACCCCTTTCTGAATAAGACAAAAATGTCGACCTTTAATATTTCTGCGTAAACGTATAGCCTGTAGAACCCTAGAGGGGGGTGAATAGGGTAATAAAATAAAATTAAACACAAGTAAGCTATATCACTGAAATAAAATAATAGAGAGTGAGAAAATCAAATACTCGATGTATCATGGTCTCCTCCCTAGAGGCAATCCAGTCCCGGAACTCTCTCCGGTTTAAATCCACTATTGAGTAAATAGTACACACGAGTTTGGATCCGAAGAACTCGCTAACTTCAACACGAGTTTGGATCCGAAGAACTCGCCAACTTCTTACACATGAGTTTTCTTACGAAGGCTCGTCAACTTCAAAGGGAAAGAAAAAGAACTGTTGATCTTCTAACATTTGAACATCCAAAAGTACAACTCTTGAATACTCTAGCACTTTTGGATTGGATGACAATTAAAAGCTTGGGTAGAGTAGTAATGGTGGAGCTCTTGGTTGTTGTAGGCCCCCTGAATTTTTGGGATTTATTTTTTAATTTTCTAAATGAATTGTTATCGATAATTCATTTTGATTTAAATTAATTTTGATCATTAAATGCTCTTTACCGTGACTTGGATTTCTAGAGCATCAGGGATGCCAGTCTCTGGAAACTTTCTTCTTGAAGTTTGTAGTAGACGAGACTATCTTTATGTTGATGTATCGTGTCCCAATCAAACTCGTTCCCTTGTGCTCTTTTTGTATCGTGCAACTTCGGGTCAACTTAGAACAATTAATCTTTGAATAATTATTTTCACTTTTATCTTGGATCATTGTTTGCGCGTTACCGTGTCTTTTAATTTAGGAGCACAAGACCAGTCATTTTCTTGAAACAATGCATGATCTACTCGAGACACTCTTCACCCATGACCTTCGTGTCCCACACAGACACACCATCTTGTGTTTCATTTTCTTCGCACAACTTTCTGGTCAATTTAGACCATTTAATTATCTACCGTAATTTGTGATCTGACTTCCAATTTAATTTCGAGATCCGACATCGATCCGACCTAGTCGACCCAAAATATGAACATGGCCCACATAAAGCCTACTACCGGCCTGACACTTGTGTCCCATTTATTTGAGCCCCCACATGCCTGCGTATTTATCTATGATTATAAATACCTAAAAATAATTTATTTATTGCACCATTTCCGATTATGACCCGACCCGGCTAAACCAAACCCAGTCCATGCTCCATGTTACCACTTCATTAATATCTAGACACTAATTTTTCCCTACTAAATATTAAACACCTAGTGTTCCTACTCAAAATATCCTATGTACAACTATTTGATTAAATAATTAGAGTATGACCTAATATTTAGCCACATTAAATCCTAGTCTTTGATTTTCTCTCCATCCCATCTCAACCCTACATTCCCTCATGTCAACAAACACACATCACTACAACCCCCCAACCTCAAGTGGCCGACCTACATCTCTCTCTCTCTCTCTATTTTTTCTCTCTAAATATCTTTTTCCCTCTTTATAAATATCTCTCTCTTTCTATTATATAATATATATACACACAAACTCTCTCTAAATCCTACACTCCACGTCCCCATCCCTCATGTACACAGCCGACAGCCCCTCCCCTCTCCCATTCTTTTTCTTTTCTTCACTTCTTCTTCTTCACTTCTTCTTCTGCATTATCAACACCATCACCATGGTCATCTCCACCATTACCATTGTCATTCCCATCACCACCACCATCATGCCATCCCCACAACCGTGCTGCTCGTCGCTGTCATCTTTGTTGGGTTATCGTCGCACAGCCACCGCCCTGGCCGTGCGCACCATACCCGCGTGCAGCAGCAGCAGTTGCAGCGAGCAGCGGCAGCAGTAAGAGCGGCAGCAACTGCTGCCATAGCAGAGGTCGTAGCTGCACCGGCGGCCACCGTGCGATGCCGTGGCCAGCCACCCATGGTCGGGCGACCCCGGCGAGCTACTCCATGACGCGCGCCGACTTCTCCGATGCGCCGGCTAGCTGATTCGTGCGTTTGGCACTGGTTCCCGCCGTGACGCACGCGGGAACGGAACACAGAATTCACGCCCGGGACAGCAACTTCGTGTGGATTTTTGAGATATCCGACCGTTGGATCGGCAATTTCTTTGATCCGTTACAATTTCAGTATATAGCTCTTCACTTCCCTCAATTTTTGTCCGTTAGTTTTATTGTTTGATACATCAAAACCAGCCACCAAGTTGACCGTTTAAATTGTGTTATTTTTGGATAGTTTTGTGGAGCCAACTTCGTCGGTTTGTATCTCCTCTATCGCAGCTCCGTCTGGCGTGCCACTGGTTCCTATGCGAAGCTGGTATAACCCTCTTCCTACCCCTCCCGTTTTGTTTCATTGTGAGCACGTTTGATTGGTTGAATTCGACGCCAAAGTTGGTCGCCCGAATTCGTAATTTTTAACTTGTAAAATTCTATTTTAGAATACGGGACTCCGAATTCAATTTTTCACACCACCAGTAGACTCGTGGCGTCGTTCTGGCACGTTTTCATATAAAGTTTGTTAGATTTGGAGGATGTGAGACCTGGCATGCATTTCGATAGAAAGCGAGCCCCATAGTCCGGATCAACGGGACTTTTTGACGTCGGCTCATTGGAATCCAATTTCGGATATATCGTTGAATTCGTATCATCATTCTGGACTCGTTGACATATAGTTTGCTAAGTTTTAGTGGACATTGGTTCCGACACACATTTCGGTACAAGTCGGATACCAATATCCGGGTCAACGGATTATTTTGAGATCGGCTCATCGAAATCCAATTTTGGATATACCTTTGAGTTCGTATCGTCATTATGGACTCGTTGACATATAATTTGCTGAGATTTGAGGACATTGGTTCCGACAAGCTTTTCTGTGCAAATCAAAATTTTAATGTCCTGGTCAACGGACCAATTTGAGATCGGGTCAATGGAATCCAGTTCTGGATATACCGTTGGGTTTGTATCGTCATTCTGAATTCATGGACATATAATTTATTAAGTTTAGTAGACTAGTATTCTTGCACGTTTTTCGGTGCAAAGTGGGTCCGACACGGACACCGTTTTGATCCAAAATTACCTTTTTACCCCTGTGTCCAAATTGGACTTATGGATAGGCTATCCTAGCTAATTTGACCATTCTGGATACGTTGGTGATGGTTGTTTCACCAACCGACAACATCTGTAGGTTTTTACTATATTATTATAATCTTTCTCCTTTGTGGTATTTTGAGATCCTTCGATTCCAGAGATTTTACAACCACTGAAATTGAATGTGTTGACCTTGTGTATGTTTATAGAGACTAGCTTTGACCCCGTTTGACCATGGTTGAGTACCTTGACTGAACGTCGAAGTAGAGTCAACATTTGTCCTAGGTTAGACTAGTTTTGACCTTGGTGGACCACAGTTGACTATTTAGACCAAAAGTCAACCGAAAGTCAACCGTAGCCTAAAATTGATTAGAACTGGACCGAGTTGACCAGTTGTCCCAAAGTCAACTGTTAGTCAACATTAGTCAAGTTTGGCCTAGATTTGGCCTAGTGTTGACCAGTTGACCAAAAGTCAACTGTAAGTCAACCCTTGACCTAGATTGACTTAGTATGATTTGATTTTACTTCCAAACCCTTATATTGATACAGTATTCCACCTATAGGTCCTCGAGGCACTGTTCTTGGACCAGTTGACATATTCTACCAGATCTCAGTCGAGTACATTCTCTGATAATGTTTCTGTTTTATGATATCGTCTTTGTTTCTAGTATTTAGTGTAGATATCATTGTTCTCTTGACACATTGTTCACACGGATTGGTATTTGTTTGGATCCTATCATAAGATGTTATTCCTCTTATATATGGTATGCCTTGTGCAAGTCTTCCTAGTTCCTTGTGTATTGTATAGACAGGATTCCGGCGAAGGCTAGCTACATTCTCAGAGAATCACATGTCATGACGTATCATGACTGGATCCACTATATTATTCAGGGATGGAGGTGTTAGCGTAGATATGTGATCAATACCCCACAGTATTTTATTATATCATCATTGTATAGTGTTAATCATACACTCACGTATGATTAGCTAGGCCAAATATTGTATCAAGTTCTAAGCCGATCACATGTTGAAACTAGTACTAAACTCACATAGATAGCAGTTCCAGATTTTTGTACATGTTATACACTATTCTTTTGTCTTATCTTATTACAGTTTTGGATATACCCTGTCAGGATGCATTTACGCTCTACTTTACCTAGTATATTCTCTCTATTTACTACTATATTTTTAATATCGTCTAATTAGAACTGTTATTTGAGATTTGTGCTCGTTCCGTCCTGACTGGATATATTGATAAAAGTTTAGGAGTAGTTGTGCCCTCAGTATTGGACTTCATGATGTTGCTAGCTGAGGTGGATCTCACTATTCTTCTATATGAGTTGCCTGGTAGTTATCCTTAGTTAGTCTTGTCGTTCCTTCTTTATTTTTCTGTCTTATGATCCTTGTAAATTTTAGTTGTTCTAGTGATATTGTTATTATTTTTTGTCTTATCTTCCTTAGTTTTCGTGATGTGACATGAGTACATTTCTAGTTATGGATCTTTTTATGTTGTAGTTAGTTTAGGGTACTTGACAGCGCTCTACCGCCGATACTGCAGCGTAGGCTAGGCGTGGCCCACGTATTCGTACCCTTTTATTCGGGTGCGGGTCGTGACACATTTTTGTGGTGGCCCATGCAGGTCAGTCTTTGCAATTAATGTGAAGTCGTGGTTGTACTTGAGCTTATCTGTACTACTATGAGCCTGCCCTAGGATTAAGATTGAGTCATAAAATATTTTAGAATTTTGGTACTCAGTCACATATTAGGAACTCTTGGTAGATTCCAGAGATGACCCATGGGAATCTTATTTCGAAAGCTTTTCAAATCTTTTCCCACTTATTTCTATTCGTCTTAATTTTTGAAATATTTGTCCATATCAAACTTTATTCTTTCTTGGGATAAGTTGTGGATCCCAGAAGGAAGGTATAAGTTGAACTTATATATCTTCAAGGTTGAGACGAGAATATGATTGACCAATCTCATATCAAGGTTGAGATTATTTTAGTTTATATTCTAGAACTTTCAATCTTGACCTAGATATTACCTTTGGGACTTCTCCTGAGAACTTTTCCTAAAACCTGCATCAGAATCTATTTTCGCTAGTTCCATTTACTTATCCTTGATTCGTCGTTAAATTTTGAATCTTGATGTTCGTTCGTTGTGGACTTTGACTTTGTATCTAAAATCAGTTTTTGTGAATTGAGTTAAGATATTCTGATAAACTTATTTGATGATGACGATAAATATCTACTTTATTTATGGAGTTTAGAATTTATCGCAGTCATACTAGCTAGCACGACAGGGACGTGGAGCCTGATGTTGGATATACTATCCTAGTTATGAAATTTAGATTTTCTTGCAGTCATATCGGTTGGCGTGGTAAGGAATCTAGATGACATAATTATAGGGTGTACACCCAAGTTATGGACTCCATCGTTTATTGTAGCTATGCTTACTGGCGTGGCAAAAATTCTGGCAACATAATTTCAGGAAGACATGTATTGTTATCAGACTGTATCTTAAATTGGATCACTTTGTTATGACCGGATGAGCAAGAACAAATCCTTATCATCATTCTTCCCCGTCTTGGTTAACTCTGTCTATCTACAGCCTAACTAGGATTTTCTCGACAGGATTGTTTTGTGTTCCATCTTTCATATGATTTGACTAAACTCTTCTTCGCTAGCCTCTTGAGTAATTCTTCTTGTCCTTCCCAGTAATTGTTGAAAGTGCCTCATGGATTGATTCAAGGAAAGTTCGGAAAGTAATTTGTCCTTATATTACGGGATCAGGAGTTTGCATCCAGAGAAATACTGGCGAGGTATAACTTTGGATAACGGCATCATGGTTAAATATGTTTCTCGAATTCTACTTGGACCACTCCCTAAGCATTTTGACTAACATCTTCTCTTTTATTTTCTAAAAATTGTTTGAAAATATTTTACGGATTTAGCCAAGTTAAGTTCAGGAACCTATATTATCTAGCGTGGCAGCTATGCACTGCAGCCATACGTTGTATTATAGAACAAGGAAGTTAATCGCAGCCAGATGCACACTAGCGCGATAGTAACTTCATGTGACATAATTACGGAGGTATATGGTTCTTGATTTTTACTTTGACTATGTCATATGCATCTCGTTTGGCCTCGTACTATTCTTGGAAATATTTTGACCATCTTTCCTGTCTTGCTTGACCCTTACCTTGCTTGAATGTTGATATGGATTGTTAGACCCAGTCATAGGCCCGTGTTACCTTCTATTTTTGATGATTGGATAGCCAGACCTTGTTAACAGATTCTGTAGTGTAACTATAATATGTTATTATGTGTGATTGTGATGAGTATATTTTATCTAGGGATTTATTGGGTTAAGCTTATAGGACAGATACGAGTGACTGATTATAGTGGACTTAGAAAACCATTAAGGATGATTAGTTTGATAGTATAGATTAATGATAAGATATCTAAGGAGGAGTAAAGAATATTATATTTTGTGACTACGGATTTAGGACTACAATCTTGTGCTTAGATTCGAGGGTTGAACATTGTAAGTCTTTGATGACCAAATGATTATTGGTCATCTATAAACCATTTACTCATGATTGGAGGATAGATCGATATATGGAATAAAATAGAAGGAGATAACATTGCGTGCAAGATCGGAAGATAGCAGGGACAAACATGGACACATGTATATGGGTAATAAATAAATCGGTGAATGATTTAAGAGTTTGAATTTGAGTTTACGTTAAGGAGTTCTCGAGTAAAAGAGAGAAGGCTCAATGCCAAGAATAGGTTTTGAATGTATTAGTTCAAGGAGCTTGTGATTAATAGGATAAAGATACTTAGGATGGGATAAGGAAACAAATAAATTGCTATATATTGAGATTGAAATTTTGGTTGATGGCCAAGTGTTGTTGATATATATTATCTCGAGGATGACCTATATTTTAGAATATACGTAAAGGTTCTTATTGATATGAAGATTTTTAGGAGTAAAATAGACATAGCTGATATATATTATCTCGAAGATGACCTATATTTTAGAATATACGTAAAGGTTCTTATTGATATGAAGATTTTTAGGAGTAAAATAGACATAGTTTTTGTGGAAAAAGCTTGTTGAACCTGAACCAAAATACCAGTAGAGAAAAACAACATAGATGATCACAAGGGTAGCAGATTGGGTACTGTAGCCATAGCAGTTGTATGTTTTAGCTTGACCTATTAGATGATTTTTAATTTCGAGGACGAAATTTTTATAGGTGGGTAGGATGTAAGCCCCCTGAATTTTCGGGATTTATTTTTTGATTTTCTAAATGAATTGTTATCGATAATTCATTTTGATTTAAATTAATTTTGATCATTAAATGCTCTTTACCGTGACTTCAATTTCTAGAGCATCAGGGATGCCAGTCTCTGGAAACTTCCTTTTTGAAGTTTGTAGTAGACGAGACTATCTTTATGTTGATGTATCGTGTCCCACTCGAACTCGTTCCCTTATGCTCTTTTTGTATCGCACAACTTCGGGTCAACTTAGACCAATTAATCGTTGAATAATTATTCCCATTTTTATCTTGGATCATCGTTTGCGCGTTACTGTGACTTTTAATTTAGGAGCACAAGACCAGTCATTTTTTTGAAACCAACTTCTTATGCATGATCTACTCGAAACACTCTTCACCCATGACCTTCGTGTCCCACTCAGAAACACCATCTAGTGTTTCATTTTCTTCGCACAACTTTCGGGTCAATTTGGACCATTTAATTATCTACCGTAATTTATGACCTGACTTCCAATTTAATTTCCGAACCCGACATCAACCCAACCTAGTCGACCCAAAATATAGACATGGCCCACATGAAGCCTACTACCCGTCTGACACTTGTGTCCCATTTATTTGAGCCCCCACATGCTACTTATTTATCCATGATTATAAATACCTAAAAATAATTTATTGCACCATGTCCGATTTTGACCCGACCCGGCTCAACCAAACCCAGTCCAAGCTCCATGTTACCCTTTCATTAATATCCAGACACTAATTTTTCCCTACTAAATATTAAACACCTAGTGTTCCTACTCAAAATATCCTATGTACAACCATTTGATTAAATAATTAGAGTATGACCTAATATTTAGCCATATTAAATCCTAGTCTTTGATTTACTCTCCATCCCATCTCAACCCTACATTCCCTCATGTCAACAAACACACAACACCACAACCCCCCAACCTCAAGTGGCCGACCTACATCTCTCTCTCTCTCTATTTTTCTCTCTCTAAATATCTCTTTCCCTCTCTCTAAATATCTCTCTCTCTTTCTATTATATAATATATATACACACAAACTCTCTCTCTAAATCCTACACTCCACCTCCATATCCCTCATGTACACAGCTGACAGCCCCTCCCCTCTCCTATTTTTTTTCTTCACTTCTTCTTCTTCACTTCTTCTTCTACATCATCAACACCATCACCGTGGTCATCTCCACCATTACCACTGTCATTCCTATCACCACCACCATCACGCCATCCCCACCACTGTGACATATACCGTTGTCATGCTCCGCTGGGCCGCCGCCGTGACGTACTGCTGCCGCCTTGGCCACGCGCACCGCAGCCGCGTGCGGCAGCAGCAGTTGCAGCGAGCAGTGGCAGCAGTAAGAGCGGCAGCAGCTGCGCCTGCGGCCACCGCACGACGTCGTGGCCGGCCACCCATGGCCGGGCGACCCCGGCGAGATACCCCGTGGCGCGCTTCGACTTCTCCGACGCGCCGCCTAGCCGATTCGTGCGTTTGGCACGGGTTCCCGCCGTGACGTGCACGGGAACGGAACACAAAATTTGTGCCCGGGACAGCGACTTCGTACAGATTTTTGAGATATCCGACCGTTGGATCAGCGTCCGTTAGAATCTAGGTATATAGATCTTCACTTCCCTCAATTTTCATCCATTAATTTTATCGTTTGATACATCAAAACCGGCCACCAAGTTAACCGTTTAAATTGTGTTATTTTTGGACAGTTTTGCGGAGCCAAATTCGTCGGTTGGTATCTCCTCCATTGCAGCTCCATCTGGCGTGCCACCAAGTCCTATGTGAAGCTGGTATAACCCTCTTCCTACCCCTCCAGTTTAATTTCATTGTGAGCATGTTTGATTGGTTGAATTTGACGCCAAAGTTGGTCGTCCGAATTCGTAATTTTCAACTTGTAAAATTTTATTTTTTGAATCTGGGACTCTGGATTCAATTTCTGACACTACCAGTAGACTCGTGGCGTCGTTCTGGCACGTTTTTATATAAAGTTTGCTAGAGTTGGAGGACGTGAGCCCTGTCACGCATTTTGGTGCAAAGCGGGTCCCACAGTCCGGGTCAATCGGACTTTTTGACGCCGGCTCATCGGAATCCAATTCCGGATATACCTTTGAGTTCGTATCGTCATTCTGGACTCGTTGACATATAATTTGCTAGGTTTTATTAGATATTGGTTCCGACACTCATTTCGGTGCAAGTCGGATACCAATATCCGGGTCAACGGGTCATTTTGAGATCGGCTCATCGGAATCCAATTCCGGATATACCGTGGAGTTCATCGTCATTCTGGACTCGTTGACATATAATATGCTGAGATTTGAGGACATTGATTCCGACACGCTTTTTCGTGCAAATCGGAATTTTAATGTCCTCGTCAACGGACCAATTTGAGATCGGGTCAACGGAATCCAGTTCTGGATATACCGTTGGGTTCGTATCGTTATTCTAGATTCGTGGACATATAATTTGTTAAGTTTAGTAGACTAGTATTCTTACACATTTTTCGATACAAAATGGGTCCGAAACGGACACCATTTTGACCCGAAATTACCTATTTGCTCCTGTGTCCAAATTGGACTTATGGATAAGCTATCCTAGCTAATTTGACCATTCTGGACACGTTGATGATGGTTGTTTCACCATACGACAACATTTGTAGGTTTTTACTATATTATTATCATCTTTCTCCTTTTGTGGTATTTTGAGATCCTTCGATTCCAGTGATTTCACAACCACTGAAATTTAATGTGTTGACCCTGTGGATGTTTATAGTGACTAGCTTTGACCCCATTTGACCATGGTTGACTACCTTGACTGAACGTCGAAGTAGGGTCAACATTTGACCTAGGTTAGACTAGTTTTGACCTTAGCTGACCACAGGTAACTATTTTGACCAAAAGTCAACCGAAAGTCAACCGTAGCCTAAAATTGATTAGAACTGGACCGAGTTGACCAGTTGACCCAAATTCAACTGTTAGTCAACGTTAGTCAAGTTTGACCTAAATTTGACCTAGGATTGACCAGAGTTGACCAGTTGACCAAAAGTCAACTGTAAGTCAACCCTTGACCTAGATTGACTTAATATGACTTAATTTTACTTCCAAACCCTTATATTGACACAGTATTCCACCTATAGGTCCTCGAGGCACTGTTCTTGGACCAGTTGACATATTCTACCATATCTCAGGCGAGTACATTCTCTTATAATATTTTTGTTTTATGATATCGTCTTTGTTTCTAGTATTTAGTGTAGATATCTTTGTTCTCTTGACACATTGTTCATACGGATTGGTATTTGTCTGGATCCCATCATAAGATATTATTTCTCTTATATATGGTAAGCCTTGTGCAAGTCTTCCTAGTTCCTTGTGCATTGTATAGACAGGATTCCTGCGAAGGCTAGCTACCTTCTCAGAGGATCACGTGTCATGATGTGTCATGACTGGATCCACTATATTAGTCAGAGATGGGGGTATTAGCGTAGATATGTGATCAATACCCCACAGTATTATATTGCATCATCATTGTATAGTGTTAATTATACACTCACGTATGATTAGCCAGGCCAAACATTGTATCAAGTTCTAAGCCGATCACATGTTGAAACTAGTGCTTAACTCACATAGATAGCAGTTCCATATTTTCGTACATGTTATACACTGTTCTCTTATCTTATATTATTACAGTTTAGGATATACCCTATCAGGATGCATGTTCGCTCTACTTTACCTAATATATTCTCTCTATTTACTGCTACATTTTCAATATCGTCTAATTAGAACTGTTATTTAAAATTTGTGCTCGTTCCGTCCTGACTGGATATGTTGACAAAATTTTAGGAGAAGTTGTGCCCTCAGTATTAGACTTCATGATGTTGCTAGATGAGGTGGATCTCACTATTCTTCTATGTGAGTTGCCTGGTAGTTATCCTTAGTTAGTCTTGTTGTTCCTTCTTTATTTTTCTGTCTTATTATCCTTGTGGATTCTAGTTGTTCTAGTGATATTGTTATTATTTCTTGTCTTATCTTTCTTAGTTCTCGTGATGTGACATGAGTACATTTCTAGTTATAGATCTTTAGATGTTGTAGTTAGTTTAGGGTACTTGACAGCGCTCTACCGCCGATACTGCGACGTAGGCTGGGCGTGGCCCACGTATTCGTACCCGTATATCCGGGTGCGGGTCGTGACAGTTGTCTTAAGTAGATGGCCCTCAATGGAAGGAAGGAATCCATTTATATAGAAAACCAAGAGTAGGTAACATTTAATGCTCTGAACATAACCCAGACGGCATACCGTCAGTATGGACCGGCATACCGTCGGCATACCGTTCAGAACAATAACGGTAATAATTATATCTGTTGGGAAGCATTTAATGCTAGTATTTGTCCATTCAAAAATCAAATCAGATGAAGCGGTATACCGTCGGTATGCAGTGGTATGCCGTCAGTATACCGATGTTCGTCACAGAATATTTTACGGCTTATAAATCGGTATACCGTCGGTATACTATTGTATGCCGTCGGTATGCCGAAGTTCGTCACAGAATATTTTGTGGCTCACAAAATGGTATACCGTCGGTATATTGTTGTATCACGTCGGTATGCCGAAGTTTGTCTCAGAATATTTTGTGGCTCATAAAATGGTATATCGTCGGTATACTGTAGTATGCCGTCGGTATGTCGATGTTTGTCGCAGAACATTCTTGTGGCTCAGAAACGGTATACCATCGTTACACAGCGGTATACCGTCGGTATGCCAATCTTTTAGACATTGATTTTTTACTGAAAAATAGAAGAGCTTTATGTTTTGTCATCTAACCTTAGGTGTTTATACAGAAAGACCTAGACCTTGTACATACTCGAAATCTTGAATCTGTTGAGAGCAGTCTTTAAGGAGCGCTGGTTTTTTCTTCAGTCTTCTTTTAGGAACGTCCATAAGGCTTTGATGACTCGGCTTGAATGGACAGAACTTATTGTAGTAGAGCTTTGAAAGATTATCTTTTAGCTGAAATACAGAGAAAACTAGACTACGAAGATGCTATTAATGTTATCAAAATAAATTGTGCCAACAATCTCCCCCATTTTGATAATTGACAAAACACAGAGATAACATCTTCAGGGAGTGACTCCTCCGTACGTAGACAACTCTCCCTTAATACGTTTTCTCCCCCTTTGTCACTTAATCAAAGATGGAAAATAAAAATATATAGCAATAAATAATAAAGGCGTTAAAGAGAACAAAAGCGTGTATATATTAGATTTGAAAGAGCAGGGTACATGCTGGATACACCAAAAAAAAACCTGATAAACTCTCCACAATGAGATTAACGTAAGACAAAGTGAAACAGACACCGGTCCCCGCAGGACCACACAAGACATAAAAGCATAACTAATGGTCCCCGAAGGACCGCAAAAGACAAACACTAAAAAAGGCACCAATATTATTCGACCGCCACCAACAGGAGCCCGCAACTACTCATTCGCCGGATCATCGTCCTCCCCACCCTGAGTATCGCGAAAAGCACCGAAAGGATCCACGCCATCCGGGTATATGAATCCGTAGGCATTGGGGTCAGAGAAGCGGGAGCCTTGGTATTAAGGATCCTGAAGGTTAAGATCCAGATAAGCATTCCGGTCCTGAAGAGTCCGCTGGATGAAGTAAGCCTGGTCATGGAAGCGACTCTGGATAAGATTCCCAAGGCCACGGGTGTTGGCCCTCATCTGCTCTTCCATCTGAGCCATGCGCATGTCAAAATGTTGCTGGGTCAGCGGCATGAAATGACCAGATGGAGGAGACGCAGAAGATGACGCAGTAGGAGAAGCGGCCGATGGTTCATGGAAGGATAACGTATGAGATGCTGATGCACCAGGGGCAGAGCGGAAAATAGCAAGAAAGAAGAGAATGTCGTCTGACTGGAAGAGTGAGAGATCCACATTCTTTGTCTCAAGGATAAGGGTGATAAAAGTGCCATAATTGAGGGATTGCTTCCCCGCTGGCAGGACAGAGAAGAAAGCATTGAGAAGAGTCTTGAGAAACGACCAAGTCTTCTTGGAGTACAAAAAATACATACAGACGAGTGTGTCATTGGTGATCGCATCGTAGTTCCCGACCTTAGGGTAGAGAGTATGGCAGATGATCCGATGGAGCTTGTAGTAAAAGGGCTCCAACTGCTTGGAGAGGGCCGGAATGGCCGGAGGATTGGGTCCCTTGCAGATGATGTCATTGAACTCTTCAAAGGAGACTTCGGCAGTCGGATAGAGATCGGCCAAGGTCGACAGAGCATCTCTTTGATTTAGGATTTTGAGAGTCTCCGCAATGTCGCGAGCCGTAAGGCGAAAATGGCGATCATTGACCATGGTCTCGATGGCGATGTTTTGGAGATCGGGAGTGAGATTACAGTAGAATAGGCGCACCGCTACCGGGTAGACTGGCACTTGTCGATGCAAAGAGATGAGAGGCCGACCGTCTGAAACAGTAAGAGATGGCCGGCAAAAGCATTCCAGTTGATGGCCTTCCTTTTGAAGACGGAGTGGTTGGGAAAATGGTGGAACCAGGCATCGGCAGCTAGGGCTGAGGTGAAAATTTTCGGATCATAGGCGCCATTTAGAATGGGCACCGGAGTGAATGGGTTCGAAGCTATGGAGGAGCGAGGACGTTTGAGAGTGGCCATTAGGGTTGATGGTAGAAGGATGAGGGAGATATGATGAAGAATGGAGAGGAGGAAGAAGAAGAAGAAGAAGTTTGGGTTTTTAAAAGAAGAAGTGGAATTTGAAGAATGTAATGAATGAGGGAAGTTTTGAAAATAGGAATGATGAATGTAATTAATGAAGGGAGTTGAAGGGATGGGATGGGATGGGAATTAATGAGGGATAGGATGTGATAGGATGGGTAGTTAATGAGATAGGTTTGAAAAATATATAAAGAAAGGTGGAAGATTTGGTGGGGTCTGTCACTACCACTTTTCTAGCTTGAGGGTATTCTAGTCATTTTCAAAATTTTGGAATTATTTTGGAATTATTATTATTAATTATATTTATTAGAATTTTTAAGTGATTTTTGGTATAATTGTTTTGGTGCTATTTTAGACTTTGACTAATGTTGACTTATGAGACTGTCCTAGAGACTAACCTAGGTCATGACTACTTGGTTAGGTTAAGTAACTCTATCTTGACCTAAGTTAGTGAGGATTAACTCATTAGAATTAGTTTGGGGAAATTAGGAGTTAGTTTGATTAAAGAATGGCTTGTGATTTCACAAGTCATTATATGACTTAAAGCCTTAAAAGCCCATAGGCCCACACCATGAACCAAACCCTAGCCCAAACCACACTTGGCCGGCCACCTTAGGTCCCCACTCCCCTATTTAATCCCCTCCTAGAAATTAGGGCCAGCCTCCATAGGGATTATTGCAAGTTTGAAAAGAGGTGAGTCCCCATCTTCCTTAAATCATAGAAATTCCTATTTAGCTCCTTTTCCACCCAAATCAATTGCATTAGGACTTAAAATTATTGTACTTGCTATTGTTATTGAGAGATTTCATGGAATAGACAATTTGTGGATATTTTGGGAGCTTGAGGAACCATTTCATTTGGGACTTTTGTGTGGATTTGCACCATAGGTAAACTTCTAATCTATTCCATAAAATTCTATTTTTATTGCATTTCTAGGATGCCCTAGACCTAACCTAACAGTAGGATTAGCTAACCCTAGAATTGAGTCCATTACGTGTCCGTATCAGACACGTATCAGCATGTATAGGAATGTGTTCGACGAAATGCCCCAAAGGGCATTTCGATCCTTTTTCTGAGTTGTGATTGAATAGAAAAATAGGTTTAGACCTCGCTTATGCATTTCCATTGCACTGAGCGTGTTTTAGGGTCGTGTCGAATCGCACAGACACGCGGACACGCGGTCGCGCACGCGCGCGCGCTGGCAGGATTTATGCCCTGCTACTCGGGCTTGATTCCGAGCTGGACACGGCGTTTTGGCCCACAAAATTTGACACACATGTCGTGTCCATGACTGACACGGGGTCCCCCAAGTGGCACGACCCCTCGTGTCGTATCGGACACGATTGTGCACGTGCACTGTGTGTGCACTGTACGGTTCAGTGCATAGTGTTTTGTGTTCTCTGTTTAATTCGTTTTAGATAGTTTAAATAGTGTTTTAATTGTTGTTTTGTTCCTAAAAGTGATGTGTAATCTATATTAGATCGGTTTACATGTTTGGATTAGGTTTTTAATGTGATTTTGGATTCGAACATGGGTTAAATGGTGTTCTTCACTGCTACATCTCTGATACATTGGTTCCAGTATTTCCTAAACCATTTATTCCTAGTTTAAGTATTGATTTGCACTATTAATTACTTCTACATGAATGTTAGTTTATATTAGTACAATGTTTACATTCGAATTGGCTTGAGAGTTTGTAAATGAGATTTTGGACAAATTGGTTGGATTTCAAAAAACCTGTTAACTGATACATTGTTCTTTAAATTCCTAATACTGAGAAACTGAGGTTTGATTTCCTTTTGTCATTCGAATGTTGTAATAAACCTGAGAACTTATTCTCTAAGTGTCCTAAACTGAAATTCCTATTTCCTGAGTTATTAACTCTTTAAATGTTTAATTGAAAACTGAGTTCTCTAAATTACTTCACTGTTTTCTTTTCATTCCTTTAAATCTATGATTCATTTCCATTCATTGCAATGTTGCATTCCTAAACCTGAGATGAATTCCTTGTAATTACTGGACTGGTTTCATACAAACCTGAGTATTGATATAGACTGAGTGTTGGGTGACTGTTTTAAACTGGAATGGATATGAGTTTGTGATTTCTTTTAACTGTCAAACTACATTACTGTTTTCCTTCCTACTGAACTTGTAATGATTTACATGCTAATTGATTCCCTGTTTTTCCCATTGAACTGAACTGTATTGGATTAGGTTAATCCTTATTAAACTGAGAATAGGGGGAAAGGTTATCTAATAACCTGAGATTTGGATGAATGGGTAACATTCACATTTGAATTGGTTCTTTCCTATATGTATTAACCTGAGATTACTTCCTTTTTAAATTGAAATGATTCTTCCCTATTTTCCTAGGCCAATGTGTACTGTATCCAGATTTCATTGTTAGTCATTCATTGTTTTTCCTGCACACATGTTTTCCCAAAACCTGAGACTTTACTTCCCCATAACTGATATGTATATGTGTTGATGTCTAACTGTCAACAGGGCTGGGTTGGTTAATGGATTCACTGGTTTTCCCTACACACAGGGACACACATGTATCTCATACCATATACACACACATGTACACTCACACACTTGTAATCTAACACACACCCCCAAGTGTCTACACTTTCCCACACACACACACAAGTACACCACATTCATTCCTATTTCTATATATATATATATATATATATATATATATATATATATATGTATATTCTATATATATATATATATATAAAATATATATATATATATATATATAATTTTTTTTTTTTTATATTTATATATATATATTATATATATATATATATATATATATATATATATATATATATATATATATATATATATATATATTGTGTAAAGTATATATATAGGTAATGTATGTATAAATAGGTATCCTATATATATTATATAATGCGTGTGTATCTATATATGCATTTGAGATATGATGTAATGTGTGAGATGTATATAGTAGTCTATAGGTTATGTATATTCCATATCATATTATAGCCATGTCAATGTGTAATATACGTTAGATATATATGACATGTAGATATGTGTTATAGGTTGGTTTAGGCACGATTTTGCCTAATAGCTAGCCTAGGCTCTTATCCTATGGCCTATGGGTGACCTGAATGCCTAGTTGGAGTCTAGATTAGACTTGTTTAGTCTTGTTAAACCTAGAATGGCTTGTTTGACCTAGTGAGAATTGGTTAGACCTAGTTGACCATAGTTTGACTTAGGTTTGACTTAGGTTTGACTTAGGTTTGACTTTAGGGTTGACCAGAGTTGACCAAGAGTTGACTTCGGCCTAGATTGACCTAGATTCATGTAGAATGCATTGATTTGCATCTTATTATCATTGTAGACTCATAGTGACTTGTACTGTTCTATAGGAGACAGACACCACCCCTCGGACAGTATATATTCTCCAGATTCTCAGGATACAGGCGAGTACATTCTCTGATCATTTCATATCCTGTATTAGGAGTTATTTCCTGCTTTAGATTACTTTACATGATGTCGACACGTTGGAAACATGGATTAGTACTATATGGATCTTGTTGTGCGATGTTATCCCCTTAGCGGATACATCAGATATTCGTGTTCGTGTACTTTATCGTGAACATCGTGTACTCCTTATATTTATGACATTCATGTACGAAACGTGTAAAATCGTGTATAATCATGTATTCATATGACCTTCGTGTACAATAACATAACTTAACTAGATCCTTGTGTATTGATTGGGGCAGGGGAGTAGAAGTGGTTATGTATTCAATCCAGTAGATTACTCGTGTACAACATCTGTAGATTACTCGTGTATAACATCGTGCCGTCTACATAACCATCTTGTGCTCTGAATCACTAGCACTGTTAGTTCTCTATATACTGTAGCTATTTATTTACAATCTATCTCTTTTATCATGTATTTCTTTTAGTTTCTTGTGTCTTACTCTATAGCATGATTACATGTCCTGACCTGCTATGATTTGTTGAGATGTACTGTACTCGCTCATGTCCTGACTGGACCTGTTGATAATTTTACAGAGGACGAGGCTGACGCGTTCTGTCCTACCTACTACGGTGCTACTTTAGATGAGTGCCTAGACTTGGACCAGCAGCAGGATCCACTAGCAGTAGATGACACTCCCTTAGATTAGGATTGTCTTTACTTTACTTGGATTACTGTATATAGATTATGAGATTTGGGACATGTATTTATTTATAGACACTTAGAATTTTGGTGTATCTCTGTGATGTTTCTTTCATATATATTATCATCCTTTATATCATTCTATCTTATCCTGTTCTACCTTAGTTGTGATTGAGATATATTTCTGTTATGTCACCCCCATTCGGTGAGTATAACTGTTATTACCTTCAACTTTTAGATGTGTGACCTAGGACAGTGTTCTACAGCCGACACTGCGGCGTAGGCTGGACGTACCCACGTCTCGTGCCCTTACTCTAGGGTGCGGGTCATGATACGTTTTTAGTGGTGGCCCATACAGGTCTAGGTTGGAAATGTAGTGGTATTCGAACTAGAATATCGCTACAGCCTGCAGTAGGAATTATATTTTGAAGGTACTCAATCACACTAGGAAAAATTCCTTATCAGATTCTGTATATCTATTTTGCTGCTTATTGTCTTCCTTAGAAATTTAAACTGTCCTCCTTTGATATTTCGATTCATTCTCAGTAATTGTTTCTTGTTTGATCTGTGTCTCCAGGATGGTTGAGATGCGATCGCATCGCCCTGTACTGGGAGACGCTGGAGAGGGGTCTAGCACCTCTCGACCTCAGCAGCAGCCAACTCTCGGTGCCACAGGGCTAGTGCAGCCCTCAGGAGTCGGTGTTTCTACCACTTTTGGAGGAGCACCTCCACCAGTCAGGAGGCCGAGCGTTGTGATTCCTGAGATCCTTCCACCGCAGCAGCCTCCGCCTGCGAGGATGGTCGACGCTGCACATCTCTTCTCCTTCGTGGAGAGGATTCTTGAGTCCCATCAGCAGTAGTAGACGAGGAAGACTGCAGATTTCCGTCAGAGGATCGATGAGACACACCAGTTGGTTCGTACTACAGTCGAGATGATCACAGCTCAGGGGACCTAGCTGCAGCCCCGTCGAAGGGAGAAGGATATACAGGACTTCCAGAGGATGCACCTCGGGAGTTCTTCGGCATGGAGGGAATCCACTATGCAGACGACTGGATAGAGCATATCGAGGAGATCTTCAGGCTGGCGGAGATACCAGCTCGACTCCAGATCGAGGCGGCAGGCAGTCAGATGCAAGACTTAGCCCGTGCGTGGTATCAGACAGATCCCAGGGTGGGAGTTGAGGGCCAGACTTGGGCCCAGTTCAAGGAGCAGTTCTTTCGTGATGTGGCCTTGGGAGGTATCGAGGCACAGTTCGAGGGTCTGGTTCAGGGGAACCAGACGGTAGCTGAGTATGCTGCAGAGTTTTGTAGAATGGTCCATTTTATAGATGACTTGACTGAGAAGATGAAGGCGAGGAAGTTTCACCGAGGTCTGATTAGAGAGGTTCGGTCGCTGACTAAGAGCGACCGGAATGCCACATTTACTTAGATATTTTCTGGGGCCATGGCGGCGAAGGACGACCTAGGGCTGAAGCAGAAGAGGGGTCATGACTTTTAGGGTGGTAGCAGCAGCCAGGGACAGGCCAAGAGGCCTCACTTCCAGCATCAGCAGCCACAGAGGCCAGTTCAGCAGTATCAGTAGCAGCACCAGCATCAGGGCCGTACACCTTTTCAGCAGGTACAGCACCAGCAGCAGAGGGGGCAGCAGGCTGTTAGTTGTACATTCTACAAGAAGCCTGGGCACAAGTAGGACGAGTGCAGGAAGAGACTCGGTAGATGCTTGATGTGTGGATCAGCGGATCACCAGATACGAGAGTGTCCAGTTGTGTCGATGCGTCCGATACCAGGAGGTGCTGGGGCAGCCAAGGCTCCAACAGGTCAGCCGAGGGGACCAGCCCTACAGATCCAGCAGTAGAGGTTCCAGCAGCACCAGCAGCAGGCACGAGGTGGATAGCAGGGGCGACCTTTCGCCATGGCAGCTGAGGATGCCGAGGCCATCGGAGAGCTGATAGCAGGTTCGGTTCTCCTCGACTCCCTTCCAGCATTTGCACACTTTGATTTTGGGGCTTTCTACAGCTTTGTGTCAGTATCGTATGCTGTTAGACACGGTTTTGGTTTCTGAACCATTGCCTAGGACCTGCAAGATCACGACCGGGGGTGGGGTCATCCTCGTGAGTGATGTTTGCAGAGGGCGGAGCGTCGTATTGGGAGGCCGAGAGTTGGGGAGTGAGTTTACTCGTCATGCCATTACCGAACTACGATATTGTATTAGGTATGGACTGGCTGAGTAGACACCACGCCCGCATTTATTGTCGAGGGGGTAGAGTTTTGTTCGAGGCGCTAGGAGAGCCAGAGTTTGAGTACACCCGGCGACAGGCAGAGCAGGACGACGGAGTTTTCTGTGGAGCATCAGTCGAGGAGCAGGTGGCTCTACATCCCTTGATCGCAGAGTTTATGGACGTATTCCTAGAGGAGTTGCCAGGGCTTCCACCGGACAGGGATATAGAGTTCTCGATAGACTTGGTTCCCGGTGCGGAACCGATATCTCAGCATGTCTATCGAGTGAACAACAGTGAACTGGTGGAGCTAAGAAGCAGGTGGATGAGCTGCAGGACAAGGGCTTCATCCGTTCAAGTTCTTCACCTTGGGGTGCACCGATTGTAACGCCCCAGTCCCAAAATATGTAGGACTAGGAACGTAGACATGCCAGCTGTATTTATACGAAGTACACTCTAATATATGGAAACCTCGTATGAATACATAAGCTGTAAAATGCAGTAGAATCATAACTAATCTCATCCACACAGAATAAATGAATAAAAGATATAATATAATGAGAATGAATTTGTCTTTATACAATATGTTGGGCGGAGATAAATCCACTACCAACAAAATGAAGAAAAGTACATGGAAAATGAAATGAATTTGGCGAGCGAAGCGAAGACGATCCAAGGGCAATCATCCTCGAAGAAATAGCGAAGATCACGGCTAGAGCTAAAAGCACCTGCGAAAGACAATAGCACACACCTGGCAAGACAACCAGGTCCTCAGAGGGACGTAACAAGACACATAATATCATGCCATATAAACTGAATAAATATTGCTCAAATAAATAAGTAAATCAAATTATAACATGGTCCAATACGCACCTACTGAACGAGCGTACCATCCCCCCAACCAAACAAGGACAGGAGATGGTAAACTAATTCATGGTAACGTATCTTCCCATGCTATGAATCCAATATGGTATCCGGACCCCGACAAGGTTCAATACCTTCTCATCGAAGAAGTAAGTCACACCTACAACCAAACAAGGACAAGATGTGACAAACTAATCCGTGACAAGTTATTATTCCAAGCCACGGTCAGATACAAGTACCCAAACCAAAAGTACTCGTACCTAACGGATAGGGTAGCCTACCATTCTAAGTGAAATGTAGTTAAGAAAAATCCTACGCATGGGCACTGGCTGAATAGGATCGGCGTAGTCCCCCTTGGGCACCAGAGGCCCCATCAGTAAGAGCATGACGTTCCGCAGAATCGTCAGTGGCCGTCAATAATCATGGGTCATCAACCCCGTATCTCCAACGGAGAGTCCGGGTCACAAAGGAAAGTGCGTCCAAGCCCATACGCTAAGGAATCGTCCTCCCCGTCCAATGCCTACTGTGTTGTATCCACAACACAAACCACTATAACCGCTAAGTCAAACTAGTATGCAATCTCTATTAGCGATTATTCCTATCGCACGGCTTGTACGTACTGGTGGCCAGCCAATCATGCACTTCCGTGTCCTACATGCAACACACAACTTCGTGTTACAACGTGTCAAGGCCAATGAATGCAACACACAAAGTGGTCCCTTAATTCCAGGTTTAATTTGTAAGAAAAATAATACACAGCAGGAAATATAAATGAACAGTAAGTTCTAATAGTTATGCCATGTATCACAGTTTATTTTGTATAAAAAAAATAAATAATGCATGAAATATGAGCTAAAAATAATTAAACAGCGAATGGCAAGGTGTCTTGCCTGGTAGAGCGCCTGGTGTGCTACGGATATCACGGTGGCACGAACTGCAACTTTGGTGCAACAACTATGCAAGGGGACCTCTGATGGTGGCACGGACAGTTCCTTTGAATCTAGAATGGTGACATAAGGTAGTCTAGATTTGGAAGGAATAGGAACAATAGGATTAAGTCATGGACACAAGGATAATCAAAAGGAATTTGGATAAATGTGTCTTTTGAAAATATTTTATAATATTTGAAAATGATTTATAATTTTGATGTTACATTAGTCCAAAATATTTATAGCTAATTACTTGAAAACTTCACAAAATCATTTTAGGCTACCAATACTCAAAGTTTGTCAAGACATGACTTTTATGTGGGAGACTATATTGTGAAATAAGTAGGTAAAAACTAAAATAATAAAATTCTAAAATAATTTGATATTCTATGCAGGGTTAAGCCCAGTACTGAATTTTTGTTACAAATATATAGAGAAAAAAATTCTTAATATTTTTATTTAATAAAACAATGCAAGTTAATATTAATAATATACAACTATAGTAATAAAAAATATTATTACTAATAAATATAAATTTAATATACATACAAAAAATTTAATAACAAAACTTGTCCAATAACAAGGATAATAGTGAAGATAATAATAATAACAGCATAATAGTAGTACAATAATAATAATAATAATAAAATAATAATAATATAAAACAAAAACAACAAAAATAAATGAAATAAAATAAAAACGAACGGTTCTCAACCCGGACCAAAGCGCAAGTAAAAAAACACAAAAAACACAAAAAGCAAAGTACAGAGAAAGGAAATTGGTGAAAGGAGAGGGAGAGAAAAAGGGGGGACGGCGGAGCGATCGGTGCGGCGGTTCGAGGGGAAGGAGGAGAAAGACGGAGGAGAGGGGCGAGCACGCAGAAGAGCACGCCGGAGGCTGGAAAGATGGGGAAGATGGAGACGGCGTACTCCGGCGCCGGTGGTCGCGACAAAGCACGGAGGAGGGGGCGAGCAAGGCGGAGGTGGGTTCGATGGGGGCGTGGGGTTCGGGGAGATGAGGGCGGTGAGGTGAAGTCCGGGCGGCGCGGCGGCTGGATAGGGTTTCGGTGGAGGCGGTGGTCCGGCGACTGGGAAGCAGAATCGGGGTGGAAAGAGGTAGGGGCGGAGCGCCGAGGGCTGGCGTGGCGTGCGACGGAGGAGATCGGCCGGCGCTGCCTCGTCGGGTCCGACGAGGAGGAGGTAAGATTAGGTTAGGGTTTTCTTTTCTTTGTGTGGTCGGCGGCGACGGGCGGCGGTGACGGGCGGTGGTGACGGGGTGGTTTGGTAGTGGCGGTGACGAGCTGTGGTGACGAGGTGGTTTGGTAGTGGCGGTGACGACGGGCGGTGGTGACGGGCTGGTTGACAGAGGATGGCTGGTGTTTGGTGAGGGTAACGGAGCACGGGGGTCGCTGGCCACGGCTAGTGTGCCGGGGTCGGGCTGTTGATAGAGGATGACTGGTGTTTGGTGAGGGTAACGGAGCACGGGGGTCGCTGGCCACGGATGGTGTGCGGGGTCGGGCTGTGGCGGAAGGGTAGGCGTGGGTGTGCTGCTGGTGACCGGAGTGGTGGAGACATGACCACGACGGGGTGTGTATAGGGTGGTAGCGGTGGCCGGGTGGTGGTGAACGTGGTGGCTGACGGTGGAGATGGTGGCCGGGTGGAGTCGGGTTTGGGTTAGAAATTTAGGAGGCGTCGTGTCGGGATGTCTGACACGACAAGGTTGGGTGTCCGCGAATGTCGGACACAGAGGGGATCTATGTATTTGTAACAAAAAAATTTAGTGGATGGGAAGGGGGACACCGACACGATGCACGTAGATTTATGGAAAAATTTGTGGAAGATGAGTTGTGAAAAAATAATGGAGGTGTACCTGCCTATTTATAGGATGTGGGAATTCTCATTAGGATAGAATTAGGAGGAGTAGTTTAAACCCAAAAATAGATAACTTGCAATTTAATTTAAAATCAATCAAATCAAAATCCAAATCCAATTAAATCTAATTAAATTTTAGTTTAAAATCAATGGGATAAATCAAACTTCAAATATTTAACCATTTAAATAAATCCATAAATTCAAAGCAAGATTTAAATCGCCACAATAAGTTCAAAATATGCTTTCCAAAAATACTAATAATATTAATTTCGAAAATTACATTATTAATTAAAAATAAACTAATAATTAATTATGAGATATGTGTATGCACGAAAAATTATTTATTAATAATAACTGTTTTCACAAAAGACTTTTTACGATAAAAATAACGGACATGAAAACGTTGGTATGATAGCTAAAACAAATTATTACAATATTATTTTGAAACTATAAAATAGATAAAAATGCCTTTCTAAAAATATGTACGCTCGCACATATTCGCACTCGTTGAGCAATTACGAAAAACTAATTTTCGCGCACGACATACAATACGATTACGTGACGTACAATACAAAATTTTAAATCCGTACAAATTTTAATATAAAAAAATATAGTAGAAATTTAAGGGTTTTACATCCTACCCAAATTAAAAGAATTTCATCATCGAAATTAAGAATTAGTAGGGGGTGAGAGGACACAAGGGGATATCAATGGGGAACAATCAAAACAAAAATCTTGCCGTAAGAAATCACGATCTCGATCATACGGTATGGTCATGGGTAATGAATGAGGGTCACGATTAATAGAACGAAAAAGATTCACTTAAATTAAGCGGTTAGAGGGTCTTGATAGGGCCGAGTAGTTTGGGATGAAGATAGAGCAACATCGAGTGAGAATGGTCATAGCCGATGGGAAGGTTAGAGGAAGTTCTAGTATAACGCTTTGAGGGCGAAGCAATATAGAGTTCGAAGGAGGCGTTATTGAATATGAATACGTGATTCAAGGACGACCGAATAATTTCAACGGAATTGTCAAAGCAGTCGTGGATGGGACTCTAAAAGACAAGTTTAGCTATGTCCCCATCCACGTAGAATAATAGACAAAAGCGAACCAAAGTGCACTCGGTTGATCAGACCATCATACACCGGTTTTGAGTAGACAATACGTTAGTGAGCGGCCGCTCAATAGCATAAGTCATAAACAACTCGATAAATGGATGAGTTTGCAAAACTAGATTATATTTCAGCATTAGTCAAAGTGGTAAAAACATAGGCACGAGAAATTTAGATTAAAGAAGGTAGAATGATTCTAAGTCATACAGTTGTCCTATAGTCTTCTTGTCCAAGTCCTTGGTTGGCTAGACGGGTTAGGTCCTCTAGATTCTAGGATCTAAATAAGCTTGCTAATATAGGTCACTAGGTCAAAGGGGTTGCTAGGTCATAAGGTAGTCTACCCAACTTAAAGAATTAAACTAATGGTGTTTTGGGACAACTAGCTAGTAGGGTCACTCTCTAGCAAGCACGAAGGGTAGATAAGAATAGGGATGGAATGAAGCAAGCAAGATGCAATTGATGAGTCAAACGGTAGATAAAATCAAGAAAAGAGGTCAAGTATGTGGATGAGATCCTATACTTCTAATCCTATACGCAGGCTTGCTTGGTACGGTAAAGTAACCAAACAATTTATCTTGACCTGCATGGGCCACCACAAAAACATGTAACGCCCCAGTCCCAAAATACGTAGGACTAGGAACGTAGACATGACAGCTGTATTTATACGAAGTACACTCCAATATATGGAAACCTCGTATGAATACATAAGCTGTAAAATGCAGTAGAATCATAACTAATCTCATCCACACAGAATAATGAATAAAAGATATAATATAATGAGAATGAATTTGTCTTTATACAATATGTTGGGCGGAGAAATCCACTACCAACAAAATAAAGAAAAGTACATGGAAAATGAAATGAATTTGGCGAGCGAAGCGAAGATGATCCAAGTGCAATCATCCTCGAAGAAATAGCGAAGATCACGGCTAGAGCTAAAGCACCTGCGAAAGACAATAGCACACACCTGGCAAGACAACCAGGTCCTCAGAGGGACGTAACAAGACACATAATATCATGCCATATAAACTGATAAATATTGCTCAAATAAATAAGTAAATCGAATTATAATATGGTCCAATACGCACCTACTGAACGAGCGTACCATCCTCCCAACCAAACAAGGACAGGAGATGGTAAACTAATTCACGGTAACGTATCTTCCCATGCTACGAATCCAATATGGTATCCGGACCTCGACAAGGTTCAATACCTTCTCATCGAAGTAGTAAGTCACACCTATAACCAAACAAGGACAAGATGTGACAAACTAATCCATGATAAGTTATTGTTTCAAGCCACGGTCAGATACATGTACCCAAACCAAAAGTACTCGTACCTAACGGATAGGGTAGCCTACCGTTCTAAGTGAAATGTAGTTAAGAACAATCCTTCCTACGCATGGGCCCTGGCTGAATAGGATCGGCGTAGTCCCCCTTGGGCACCAGAGGCTCCATCAGTAAGAGCATGACGTTTCGCAGGATCGTCAGTGGCCATCAGTAATCATAGGTCATCAACCCCGTATCTCCAGCGGAGAGTCCGGGTCACAAAGGAAAGTGCATCGAAGCCCATACGCTAAGGAATCGTCCTCTCCGCCCAATGCCTACTGTATTGTATCCACAACAAACCACTATAACCGCTATGTCAAACTAGCATGCAATCTCTATTAGCGGTTATTCCTATCGCATGGCTTGTTTCGTACTGGTGGCCAGCCAATCACGCACTTCTATGTCCTACATGTGACACACAACTTCGTGTTACAACGTGTCAAGGCCAATGAATGCAACACACAAGGTGGTCCCTTAATTCTAGGTTTAATTTGTAAGAAAAATAATACACAGCAGGAATATAAATGAACAGTAAGTTCTAACAGTTATGCCTTGTATCACAGTTTATTTTGTATAAAGAAAATAAATAATTCATGAAATATGAGCTAAAAATAATTAAACAGCGAATGGCAAGGTGTCTTGCCTGGTAGAGCGCCTGGTGTGCTGCGGATATCACGGTGGCACGAACTGCAACTTTGGTACAATAACTATGCAAGGGGACCTCTGATGGTGGCATGGACAGTTCCATTGGGTCCAGAATGGTCAAATTGGTTAGGGTGGACATAAGGTAGTCTAGATTTGGAAGGAATTGGAACAATAGGATTAAGTCATGGACACGAGGATAATCAAAGGAATTTGGATAAATGTCTTTTGAAAATATTTTATAATATTTGAAAATGATTTATAATTTTGAAGTTACATTAGTCCAAAATATTATAGCTAATTACTTGAAAACTTCACAAAATCATTTTAGGCTACCAATACTTAAAGTTTGTCAAGACATGACTTTTATGTAGGAGACAATATTGTGAAATAAGTAGGTAAAAACTAAATAATAAAATTCTAAAATAATTTGATATTCTATGTAGGGTTAAGTCCAGTACTGAATTTTTGTTACAAATATATAGAGAAAAAAAATTTCTTAATATTTTTATTTAATAAAACAATGCAAGTTAATATTAATATAAACTAGTAGTAAAAATAATATATTACTAATAAATATAAATGTAATATAGATACAAAAATTTTAATAACAAAACTTGTCCAATAACAAGGATAATATTGAAGATAATAATAATAATAACAGCACAATAGTGTATAATAATAATAATAATAATATAATAATAATAATAATAATAATAATAACAATAAAACGAAAACAACAAATAAATGAAATAAAAAAAAAACGAATGGTTCTCAACCCGGACCAAGAGCAAGTAAAAAAATACAAAAAAAACACAAAAACCAAAGTACAGAGAAAGGAAATCGGTGAAAGGAGAGGGAGAGAAAAGCTCGGGGGACGGCGGAGCGATCGTGCGGCGGTTCGAGGGGGAAGGAGGAGAAAGACGGAGGAGGGGCGAGCACGCGGAAGAGCACGCCAGAGGCTGGAAAGATGGGGAAGATGGAGGCGGCGTACTCCGGCGCCGGTGGTCGCGGCAAAGCACGGAGGAGAGGGACGAGCAAGACGAAGGTGGGTTCGATGGTCCGGCGTGGGGTTCGGGGATGAGGGCGGTGAGGTGAAGTCCGGGCGGCGGCGGCTGGATAGGGTTTCTGTGGAGGCGGCTGGTCCGACGACTGGGAAGCAAAATCGGGGTGGAGAGAGGTAGGGACGGAGCGCCGAGGGCTGGCGTGGCGTGGGCGGAGGAGATCGGCCGCGCTACCTCGTCGGGCCCGGCGAGGAGGAGGTAAGCTTAGGTTAGGGTTTTCTTTTCTTTGTATGGTCGGCGGCGACGGGCGGCGATGACGGGCGATGGTGACGGGGTGGTTTGGTAGTGGCGGTGACGGGCTGTGGTGACGGGGTGGTTTGGTAGTGGCGGTGACGACGGGCGGTGGTGACGGGCTGGTTGACAGAGGATGGCTGGTGGTGAGGGTGGAACACGGGGGTCGCTGGCCACGGCTGGTATACCGGGGTCGGGCTGTTGACAGAGGATGGCTGGTGTTTGGGGAGGGTAATGGAGCACGGGGGTCGCTGGCCACGGCTGTGTGCCGGGGTCGGGCTGTGGCGGAAGGGTAGGCATGGGTGTGCTGCTGGTGACCGGGAGTGGTGGAGACATGACCACGACGGGTGTGTGTAGGGTGGTAGCGGTGGCCGGGTGGTGGTGAACGTGGTGGCTGACGGTGGAGATGGTGGCCGGGTGGAGTCGGGTTTGGGTTAGAAATTTAGGAGGCGTCGTGTCGGGATGTCTGACACGACAAGGTTAGGTGTCCGAGAATGTCGGACACGGAGGGGATCTATGTATTTGTAACAGAAAAATTTTAGTGGATGGGAAGGGGGACACCGACACGATGCACGTAGATTTATGGAGAAATTTGTGGAAGATAATTTATGGAAAAATAATGGAGGAGTACCTGCCTATTTATAGGATGTAGGAATTCTCATTAGGATAGAATTAGGAGTAGTTTAAACCCAAAAATAGATAGCTTGCAATTTAATTTTAAATCAATCAAATCAAATCCAAATCCAATTAAATCTAATTTAATTTTAGTTTAAAATCAATGGGATAAATCAAACTTTAAATATTTAACCATTTAAATAAATTCATAAATTCAAAGCAAGATTTAAATCGCCACAATAAGTTCAAAATAAGCTTTCCAAAAATACTAATAATATTAATTTCAAAAATTACATTATTAATTAAAAATAACTAATAATTAATTATGAGATATGTGTATGCACGAAAAATTATTTATTAATAATAACTGTTTTCACAAAAGACTTTTTACAATAAAAATAACGGACATGAAAACGTTGGTATGATAGCTAAAACAAATTATTACATATATTATTTTGAAACTATAAAATAGATAAAAATGCCGTTTTAAAAATATGTACGCTCGCACATATTCGTACTCGTCGAGCAATTACGAAAAACTAATTTTCGCGCACGACATACAATACGATTACGTGACGTACAATACAAAATTTTAAATCCGTACAAATTTTAATATAAAAAAATATAGTAGAAATTTAGGGGTTTTATACCGGTACTCTTCGTACCCAAGAAGGATGGGTCGGTATGGATGTGTATCGACTACAGGGCACTTAACAACCTGACGATCAAGAACAGATACCCACTGCCGCGGATCGATGATCTCTTTGATCAGTTGAGCGGAGCTCGGTGTTCTCCAAGGTTGATTTGAGGTCAGGTTATCACCAGGTGAAGGTAAAAAGGAAGGATATTCCCAAGACCGCTTTCAGGACTAGGTACGGGCAGTTTGAGTTTTTGGTTATGCCATTTGGGCTGAGCAATGCACCAGCAGTGTTTATGAACCTTATGAACAAGGTGTTCCACCAGTACTTAGACAAGTTCGTGGTGGTGTTCATTGATGATATCCTGGTGTATTCCAAGACAGAGGAGGAGCACGAGGAGCATCTGCGGATAGTGCTGAAGACTCTTAGGAGGAAGCAGTTTTATGGAAAACTCTCCAAGTGTGAGTTTTTCTTGGACCGGGTGGACTTCTTGGGGCATGTGGTGACTGGAGATGGTATCTCAGTTGACCCCAAGAAGATTGTAGCAGTTGAGGCATGGGCAGCGCCGACTTCAATGGCAGAGATCAGGAGTTTCCTAGGGCTGGCAGGATATTATAGGAGATTTGTGCAGGATTTCTCCCGGGTTGCAGTGTCGTTGACACGGTTGACCCGGAAGGATACTGAGTTTGTTTTGTCAGAGGAGTGTCAGGCAGCTTTTGATGAGTTGAAGAAGCAGCGTACGACAGCTCCGATTCTGACATTGTCTTCAGGATCAGGTGGATTCACTATTTATAGTGATGCTTTAGGGAAGGGGCTGGGTTGTGTCTTGCTGCAGCATGGGAAGGTGATTGCCTATGCTTCCAGGCAATTACGTCCCCATGACAAGAACTATCCTACCCATGACCTGGAGTTGGCAGCAATGATTTTTGCTTTGAAGTTTTGGAAGCACTATCTGTATGGCGAGAGGGTGGAGATTTTCACAGATCACAAGAGCTTGAAGTATGTGTTTACACAGAAAGAGCTCAACATGAGGTAGCACAGATGGCTAGAGTTGATGAAGGACTTTGACATCTCACTTCAGTATCACCCGGGAAAGGCCAACGTGGTTGTCGATAACTTGAGTAGGTATCCGACAGCCATGTGTTTGACTATGGATCGGCACTTGCTTGCAGACTTGGAGAGCCTTGGGATGAGGTGATTGTGCCAGGGGTGCAGATGCAGTTATGGGACCTTCAGATACAGTCATACTTGATGGAGAGGATCAAGGCGACGCAGTTCGAGGATGTGGCTCTGCGGTATATCCGAGAGCAGGTTCGTACAGGTTTGGTGGATGGTGAGTTTTCACTTGCAGAGGATGGTGCCTTGAGGTACGGTTCCAGATTATGTATGCCTAGCGGAAAGCTCAGGGAGCAGATCATGCAGGAGGCTCACAGATCGCAGTACTCTATACATCCTGGTGCCAACAAGATGTACAGGGATCTGCGAGAGCATGTCTGGTGGTATAGGATGAAGCGGAAGGTGTCACACTTCGTAGCTAGATGCTTGATCTGTCAGCAGGTCAAGGCAGAGAGGCAGAGGCCCGGAGGATTATTGTAGCCGTTGCCCATTCCAGAGTGGAAGTGGAAGCACGTCACCATGGATTTGTATCTGGGTTGCCTCGTACACCAGGAGCGAAAGACGCGATTTGGGTCATCGTTGACAGGTTGACCAAATCATCCCACTTCTTGCCATTCAAGGTGGGTACGTCTACAGAAAGGCTTACGGAGTTGTATATGAGGCAGATTGTCAGGATTCACGGAGTTCCCGTCAACATTATCTCAGATCGGGATAGTCGCTTTACTTTCCATTTTTGGAGGAGTCTGCAGACTAGTTTGGGCACTCAACTCAAGTTTAGTACTGCATACCACCCCCAGACGGACGGACAGTCAGAGAGGACTATTCAGACCCTTGAGGATATGCTGCGGACGTGCGTCCTGGATTTTGGAGGTTCCTGGGAGGATCATCTTTATTTGGTAGAGTTTGCTTACAATAACAGTTATCAGGCCAGTATTGAGATGTCATCGTTTGAGGCTCTGTACGGGCGTAGGTGTCGTACACCCTTATCTTGGGATGATATTGGAGAGCAAGCTTTTCTGAGACCAGAGATGGTTGTTGACACAGCCGAGAAGGTGAAGCTCATCAGGGACAGACTTCGCATGGCGTAGAACAGACATCGGCACTGGCCGATAGCCACCGGAGGCCGTTGGAGTTTGAGGTACAGATTTAGAGATAGGATTAGAAGTAGGTTGTATTTTTGTTTTATTTGATTGATCGTGTTTGATTTTTAGTAACTTGAGACCTTGCTTGTGATTAGGTTGGAGACATGATTTTTCTGCGGATATCTCTGACTCGTGGTACGATACGTTTTAGTGGAGGTGGGAAGCTTAGCCCGCGCTTCATCGGCCCTTTCGTTATCAGCGGAGAGTCGGTGACGTGGCATAAAGGCTAGACTTGCCACCTGCACTAGTGGGAGTTCATAACGTATTCCACGTATCACAGTTGAGACGATACGTGGCTGACCCTAGCCATGTGCTCGATCATTCGAAGATTGAGGTTGGACCTACTCTCAGTTATCCAGAGCAGCCTGTGGAGATTCTGGATCGCCGAGAGAAGGTACTGAAGAACCAGGTGATACCCTTGGTACGCGTCGCATAGAGGCATCATTCTCCAGGAGAGTCTATCTGGAAGCGGAAGGATGAGATGCGCGAGCGATACCCCTATCTTTTTGGACCTTGAGGTATACTTTTTTATCCTTCTCAGCAGTTAGTTTCGCCTTTAATTTCGAGGACAAAGTTATTTTAAGGGGGGTAGATTTGTCACTACCACTTTTCTAGCTTGAGGGTATTCTGGTCATTTTCAAAATTTTGGAATTATTTTGGAATTATTATTATTAATTATATTTATCAAAAATTTTAAGTAATTTTTTGTATAATTGTTTTGGTGTTATTTTAGACTTTGACTAATGTTGACTTAGGAGACTGTCCTAGAGGCTAACTTAGGTCATGACTACTTGGTTAGGTTAACTCTAGCTTGACCTAAGTTAGTGAGGATTAACTCATTAGAATTAGTTTGGGGAAATTAGGAGTTAGTTTGATTAAGGAATGGCTTGTGATTTCACAAGTCATTATATGACTTAAAGCCTTAAAAGCCCATAGGCCCACACCATGAAGCAAACCCTAGCCCAAACCACACTCGGCCGGCCACCTTAGGTCCCCTCTCCCCTATTTAATCCCCTCCAAAAAATTAGGGCTAGCCTCCATTGGGATTATTGCATGTTTGGAAAGAGTTGAGTCCCCATCTTCCTCAAATCATAGAAATTCCTATTTAGCTCCTTTTCCACCCAAATCAATTGCATTAGGACCTAAAATTATTTTACTTGCTGTTATTATTAAGAGATTTCAGGGAATACACAATTTATGGATATTTTGGGAGCTTGAGGAACCATTTCATTTGGGGCTTTTGTGTGGATTTGCACCATAGGTAAACTTCTAATCTATTCCATGAAATTCTGTTTTTATTGCATTTCTAGGATACCCTAGCCCTAACCTAACAGTAGGATTAGCTAACCCTAGAATTTGAGTCCATTACGTGTCCGAATCGGATACGTATCAGCATGTATAGGAATGTGTTCGACGAAATGCCCCAAAGGGAATTTTGATCCTTTTTCTGAGTTGTGATTGAATAAAAAAATAGGTTTAGACCTCGCTTATGCATTTCCATTGCACTAAGCGTGTTTTAGTGTCGTGTCGAGTCGCACAGACACGCGAACAAGCGGTCGCGCAGCGGCGCGCGCTGGCAGTTTATGCCCTGCTACTCGGGCTTGATTCCGAGCTGGACACGACATTTTGGCCCACGAAATTTGACACAAGTGTCGTGTCTATGACTGACACGGGGTCCCCCAAGTGGCACGACCCCTCATGTCGTGTCGGACATGATTTTGCACGTGCACTGTGTGTGTACTGTGTGGTTCAGTGCACAGTATTTTCTGTTCTCTGTTTAATTCATTTTAGATAGTTTAAATAGTGTTTTAATTGTTGTTTTGATCCTAAAAGTGATGTGTAATCTATATTAGATCAGTTTACATGTTCAGATTAGGTTTTTAATGTGATTTTGGATTTGAACATGGGTTAAATGGTGTTCTTCACTGCTACATCTCTGATACATTGGTTCCAGTATTTACTAAACCATTTATTCCCAGTTTAAGTATTGATTTGTACTGTTAATTACTTCTACATGAATGTTAGTTTATATTAGTGCAATGTTTACATTCGAATTGGCTTGAGAGTTTGTAAATGAGATTTTGGACAAATTGGTTGGATTTTAAAAAACCTGTTAACTGATACATTGTTCTTCAAATTCCTAATACTGAGAAACTGAGGTTTGATTTCCTTTTGTCATTCGAATGCTGTAATAAACCTGAGAACTTATTTTCTAAGTGTCTTGAACCGAAATTCCTATTTCCTGAGTTAATAACTCTTTAAATGTTTGATTGAAAACTGAGTTCTCTAAGTTACTTCGCTATTTTCTTTTCATTCCTTTAAATCTGAGATTCCTTCCATTAATTGCAATGTTGCATTCATAAACCTGAGATGAATTCCTTGTAATTGCTGGACTGGTTTCATACAAACCTGAGTATTGATATGGACTGAGTGTTGGGTGACTGTTTTAAACTGGAAATAGATATGAGTTTGTGATTTCTTTTAACTGTCAAACTACATTACTGTTTTCCTTCCTACTGAACTTGTAATGATTTAAATGCTAATTGATTCCCTGTTTTTCCCATTGAACTGAACTGTATTGGATTGGTTAAATCCCTATTAAACTGAGAATGGGGGGAAAGGTTATCTAATAACCTGAGATTTGGATGAATGTGTAACATTCACATTTGAATTGGTTCTTTCCTATATGTATTAACCTGAGATTACTTCCTTTTTAAATTGAAATGATTCTTCCCTATTTTTCTAGGCCAATGTGTACCGTTTCCAGATTTCATTGTTAGTCATTCATTGTTTTTCCTGCAAACATGTTTTTCCAAACCTTGAGACTTTACTTCCCCATAACTGATATCTATATGTGTTGATGTCTAACTGTCAACCGGGTTGGGTTGGTTAATGGATTCACTGGTTTTTCCTACACACAGGGACACACATGTATCTCATACCATATACACACACATGTACACTCACACTCTTGTAATCTAACACACACACCCAAGTGTCTACACTTTCCTACACACACGCACGAGTACACCACATTCATTCCTATTTTCTATATATATATATATATATATTATATATATATTATATATATATATATATATTATATTATATATTTTGTAAAGTATATATATAGGTAATGTATGTATAAATAGGTATCCTATATATTATATAATGGGTGTGTATCTATATATGCATTTGAGATATGACGTAATGTGTGAGATGTATATAGTAGTCTATAGGTTATGTATATTCTATATCATATTATAGCCATGTCAATGTGTAATATAGGTTAGATATATGACATATAGATATGTGTTATAGGTTTTTAGGCATGGTTTTGCCTAATAGCTAGCCTAGGCTCTTAGCCTATAGAGGGTGACCTGAATGCCTAGTTGGAGTCTAGATTAGACTTGTTTAGTCTTGTTAATCCTAGAATGGCTTGTTTGACCTAGAGAGACTTAGTTAGACATAGTTGACCATAATTTGACTTAGGTTTGACTTTAGGGTTGACAAGAGTTGACCAAGATTGACTCTGGCCTAGATTGACCTAGATTCATGTAGAATGCATTGATTTGCATCTTATTATCATTGTAGACTCATAGTGACTTGTACTGTTCTATAGGAGACAGACACCACTCCTCGGACAGTATATATTCTCCAGATTCTCAGGATACAGGCGAGTACATTCTCTGATCATTTCATATCCTGTATTAGGAGTATATTTCCTGCTTTAGATTACTTTACATGATGCTGACACGTTGGAAACACGGATTAGTACTATATGGATCTTGTTGTGCGATGTTATCCCCTTAGCGGATACATCGGGTATTCGTGTTCGTGTACTTCATCGTGAACATCGTGTACTCTTTGTATTTGTGACATTCGTGTACGAAACGTGTGAAATCGTGTATAATCATGTATTCACATGACCTTCGTGTACAATAACATAACTTAACTAGATCCTTGTGTATTGATTGGGGCGGGGGAGTAGAAGTGGTTATGTATTCAATCCAGTAGATTACTCGTGTACAACCTCTGTATCGTGTACAACATCGTGCCTCTACATAACCATCTTGTGCTCTGAATCACTAGCACTGTTAGTTTTCTATATACTGTAGCTATTTATTTACAGTCTCTCTCTTTTATCATGTATTTCTTTCAGTTTCTTGTATCTTACTCTATAGCATGATTATATGTCCTGACCTGCCATAATTTGTTGAGATGTACTGTAATCGCTCCTGTCCTGACTGGACCTGTTAAAAATTTTACGAAGGACAAGGCTGAGGCGTTATGCCCTACCTACTACGGTGCTACTCTAGATGAGTGTCTGGACTTGGACCAGCAGCAGGATCCACTAGCAGTAGATGACACTCCTTTAGATTAGGATTGTCTTTACTTTACTTAGATTACTGTATATAGATTCCGAGATTTGGGACATGTATTTATTTATAATACTTAGAATTCTAGATTGTATCTCTGTGATGTTTCTTTCCGAGATATTATCATCCTTTATCATTCTACCTTATCCTGTTCTACCTTAGTTGTGATTGAGATATATTTTTGTTATGTCACCCCCATTCGGGGAGTATAACTGTTATTACCTTCAACTGTTAGATGTTGTGACCTAGGACAGCGTTCTACCGACGATACTGAGGCGTAGGCTGGACTACCCACGTCTCGTGCCCTTACTCTAGGGTACGGGTCGTGACAGGGTCCGAGGCAGAGTTAACTGACTGCGTCCATTTCAAACGGCATGCCGTCAGCATACCGGTGTATGCCGACGGTATACCGGTTTTCTGTACAGAAGATAGTTCTGAACACAAATCAGTCTGCCGTCAGTATGCCGCCGTATGCCGGCGGTGTGCCGTTTGAGGGAAGCTAAGACAAGATGAATGATGCCTAATTCTTGACAGAGAAAGACGAAACGATCTTCCGGGAGTGCTTTGGTGAAAATGTTGGCTAATTGATAAGTAGTGTCAATAAAATCAAGGCAAATATCCCCCTTTTGTTGATGGTCACGAAGAAAATGGTGTCTAATCTCAATGTGCTTCGTGCGGGAGTGACAAATCAGATTTTTCGTGAGATTTATCGAGCTAGTATTATCACATTTAATAGAAGTGCAAGTAGAAGAAATACCATAGTCTACAAGTGTTATGACATCCAAAGAATTTGTGCACAACAGCATCCGGTCGCTATATACTCGGCCTCGGTGGTTGAAAGAGCAACAAATTTGTGTTTCTAACTAACCACGATACTAAGGATTTTCCAAGGAATTGACATGTGTCGCTAGTGATTTTTCGGTCAATTTTGCATCCGGCAAAATCTGCATCCAAGAAGCCGTGAAGCTCAAAGGATGAAGATTTCAGATACCAAAGTCCCATACTAATGGTGCCTTTGAGATATCGAAAATATGCTTTACAGCACATAAGTGCGATTCCTTTGGCTTTGCTTGGTATCGTGCACAAAGACAAACACTAAACATAATATTAGGTCGGCTAGCAGTTAAATAGAGTAAGCTTCCGATCATACCTCGATACTTACGAATGTTGATCGAGATACCATCTCATCATTATCATGTTTTGTCGTTGTTGCCATAGGAGTCCTCATTGATTTGGATGAGTCAAGTTCGAATCGTTTGAGGAGATCATTTGTATATTTGGCTTGATTGATGATGGTTCCTTTGGGTCCTTGTTTGATTTGCAAGCCCAAAAAGAAGGACAGTTCTCCTATCATGCTCATTTCAAATTCATCCTGCATTACTTTAGAAAATTCTACACAAAGTGCATTGTTAGTGGAACCAAAGATAATGTCGTCGACATAAATTTGTACTAACAAAAGTGTGCCATTAAGGAATTTGATAAAAGTGTGGTGTCGACTTTGCCTTCAGAAAAGTTGTAAGATATAAGAAAGGAACTAAGGCGCTCATACCAAGCACGAGGAGCTTGTTTGAGGCTATAAAGGGCTTTGTGTAATTTGAAGACGTGATGAGGAAATTAAAAATCTTCAAAGCCAGGAGGTTGCTTAACATAAACTGTCTCTTTAATTATGCCATTTAGAAAAGCACTTTTAACATCCATTTGAAAAAGTTTGAAATCATTAAAGCAAGCAAAAGCACATAGCATGCAAATGGATTCAAGACGAGCAACCAGAGCATAGATTTTATCGTAGTCAATGCCTTCCTCTTGGTTATAGCCTTGAGCAACCAATCGGGCTTTGTTACGAGTGACTAACCTATCTTCATTAAGTTTATTACGAAACACCCATTTAGTCCCAATAATGGGGTGGTGGTTAGGTGTAGGGGCAAGTTCCCAAACCTTGTTTCGCTCAAATTGATTTAGCTCTTCTTGCATCGCTATCATCCAAAATTCATCATGAAAAGCATCATTAAAATTTTAGGCTCTATTTGAGAATAAAAGCCACATTTGCACAAAGATCACGAGTAGAGGATCTAGTACTGACATGGGATGAAGGATCACCAATGATATGCTCCTTAGGATGATTAGGAAGAAATCTCCACTTGAGGAGGCTCGAGTGGTGGAGAATCTTTTGCTGGAGGGGTCACAATTCTATCGTTAGATGAAGAAGGACGAGGATCTCCAATAGAAGAGTTCTCCAAACCAAAAGAGATGTTATCAATATCATCGGATGAGGAGAATGTAGAAGAGTAAAGTTCATCAAAGAGACATTAATTGACTCTTCAACAATGAGACTTCTTTTATTAAAGACACGAACCTTTACTATGTATTGAGTAGCCAAGGAAAATACCTTCATAAGCTTTTTTCTTCAAACTTGCCTAGGTTGTCCTTGGTATTCAAAATAAACATTTGCATCCAAAAACTTTAAAATACTCAATAGAGGAATTTTGTCAAACCAAAGCTCATAAGGAGTCCTTTTAGAAATAGGTCTAATCAAGACCCTATTTATAATATGACATGCCGTGTTTACGTCTTCCGCCCAAAAGTATTGGGAGAGCTTATATTGGTTTAACATAATCCGGGCCATATCGCCAAGGGTTCTATTCTTTCTTTCTACAACACAATTTTTTTGAGGAGTTCATGGGCAAGCGAAATCATGACCAAAACCATTCTTTTCACAAAATCTTTTAAAATCGACATTGTCAAATTCTCCTCCATGATCACTTCTAATCTTGTTAATAGAAATGCCTTTCTCATTTTGAACACGTTTACAAAATACAACAAATTCACTAAAAATCACTTTTACTAGCAAGAAAAATGACCCAAGTAAATCTCGAAAAATCATCAACCAAAAGAAAAGCATAAAGTTTGCCTCCAGGACTAACTACTCTACTAGGACAAAATAAATCCATATGAATAAGTTGAAGTGGTCTAGTGGTACTCACAAAGTTGATGGATTTGAAGGATGACTTGGTCAACTTACTTTTCTCATATTCTTCACATACCATATCATTTTTGAAGGAGATACTTGGAAATCCTCGTACAAGCTTCTTGGTTGCAAGACGGGAGATGGTATCCATGTTGGCGTGTCTGAGCCTCATGTGCCAAATTCAACTTTTATCGTTCTTTGCGACTAAGCACCTGTCATTGTTAGTACCTTCAACAAGATAGAGATATAGATATTATTTTCTCTAATGCCTTCATACACTGTAGATCCACTAGAGCTATCGGTAATGAAGCATTTGAGTTTAACAAACTTAATCATAACCATTATCCGTAAGATGACTGATACTGAGAAGATTGTGTTTGAGATTTGTAACAAGACAAACATTCTTAATACAAGGATAAGGAGGGGAACCGATATTACCATTTCCTATGATGTGGCCTTTTAGATTGTTACCAAAGGATACATGTCCTTCTTTCTCATCGATAGCGTTGTAAAAAGTGAAGCATCACCGGTCATGTGCCGTGAGTAACCGCTATCGAGGATCCACTTGCTTCTAGCATGAGAAGGATTCTTCACCTACAACATAAGTTGAAGATGAACATTTTGGTACCCATGATTGTTTGGGTCATTGATTGTTAGTCTTAGGAATCCATTTATAAACTTTCATATCAACTTGTTTCCTTATTAGACAATAATTACAAGTATGTCCAAGTAAACCACAATAGTTGCACATCATGGAAGATTTAGAAGAGAATGTGTGAGTGTTATACACATGTGAAGCTTTAGTGCAAGGAGTTCTATCAAGAGTGTTATGATGATGATAATAAAAGGCATGATGTGAGGTATTCTTCTTAACAAAGGGTCCTTTCCTTATGTTAGGATAGGACCTGTGTGTAGTGTTCTTGTTCATTTAAGAATTGTGACTAGTACTGTGATGAGTGTAGGCGTATCTTGGAGCATATGTGCGGGTAGTATTCTTATCAACTAGTTTCTTACCCTGCACAAGAAGATCATTATACTTAGTAGAAGTATCATATTCTCTTCTATTTGCATCTTGAACTTCATGCATAGCAAAATCATAAGCCCTTCTGAGGGATTGAATCTCATCATCCTTTTTCTCAATGATAATTTGAGATTCTTGTGACTTGAGTCGCAAAGATTCTATCTCATCTGTGTCGGAGGTAGAAGATTTCCCTTTTACATCAATAATGATATTGGGGAGTTTTTCTACTTCTAGTTTGAGTGCATCAACCTCTTTTAGAGATTTCTTGTACTTATTTCTAACACCTTTGTGTTCCTCGTGTAGTTCAAGAATAGCATTTTCCAAGTCATCATAAGTGAGAGTATTCAAAGAGAGATCATTGAGTACCTCATCGGTTGCCATGAGGCAAACATTGCATTGTGTTTGCATTCTTTGTCATTGTCTGAACGCTAGCATCACTTTCATACCATATACTGGTGTTGGCATATTTTCTGGAGGATGAGCTTCCTTTGTTAGACTTCTCGTACTTACTGGAGTCTTTTATTGTCATAGGGCAATCTCTCTTGATGTGACCGATTCTTCTGCATTGGTAGCAAGCAGGATCTTCATCGTTGTCCCGTCTAAAGCGGTTGGCATTGTTGAACTTGAGGAACTTTCAGAAATGCTTTGTGGTAAGAGCTATTTCTTTATCATTATCCGACTCGTTATCGTTGGAGCTATCCTTTGAGTAGGATTTTGTAACCTTGAGAGCCAAAGACTCCTTTTCCTTGGCCTTCTCCTTCTCCTTTCTTGCATGGATGATTCCTCTTGATCTTTCATGTCAAGTTCATGAGTCATAAGCTTCCCGAAGAGGGTCTCAAGGTTCATGGTTGTCAAGTCGTTCCCTTCAATGATGGCGGTAGCTTTAGGACTCCATCTTTTAGTCAATCCTCTGAGAATTTTTCTGATCTTTTCATGAGTAGGATATTCCTTACCAAGAGAAGAAAGAGGGTTAATGATATCACCGAAACGAGTAAACATGCAGTAATAGACTCATCTTGTTTCATCTTAAAAGATTCATATTCTTGTGTGAGTCTACTAATCTTTGATTCCTTTACTTGTGATGTTCCCTCGTGAGTGACTTCTACCAACTTCTAAATTTTATTGAAATCTTGCAAGTAGAAATCCTATTGAAATCACTGCTATCAAGAGCACAGTAAAGAGCATTCATAGCCTTAGCGTCTCGATTAGCAAGCTTCTTGACATTCTCAGTGAGTTTATCCTTGAGGGTGTCAGATACAACATCCTCAATAACTCCGGAAGGAGTAGGGAGACCATTTATCACACAATCACATAAATCAAAATCTATAGACTTCAGATAAATGCTCATCCTAATCTTCCAATAGTTATAGTTGGTTCCATCAAATATAGGAGGTCTATTTGTGGAGTGTCCTTCATTGTGGAATGTGTTGACAGTAGGGTTAGCGGCCATGGATCACTCTAAGGGTGTAAATCCAAATCAAGAGAACAAAGCTCTGATACCAATTGTAGAACCCTAGAGGGGTGAATAGGGTAATAAAATAAAATTAAACCTATATCACTGAAATAGAATAAGAGAGAGTGAGAAAATTAAACACTTGATGTATCCGGATCCTCCCTAGAGGAAATCCAGTCCCTGAACTCTCTTCGGCTTAAATAACTATTGAGTAAATAGTACACGAGTTTGGATCTGACGAACTCACCAACTTCAACACGAGTTTGGATCCGAAAACTCGCCAACTTCTTACACTGAGTTTCTTACGAAGGCTCGTCAAACTTCAAAAGGAAAGGAAAAGAACTGTTTATCTTCTAATACTTGAAGATCGAAAAGTACAACTCTTGAATACTCTAGCACTTTTGGATTGGATGACAATTAAAAGTTTGGGTAGAGTAGTAATGGTGGAGCTCTTGGTTGTTGAAAAAATTTATGGCTTAAGTGGATGGCCTTTAATGGAAGGAAGGAATCCATTTATATAGAAAACTAAGAGTAGGTAGCATTTAATGCTCCTGAATATAACCCAGACGGTATGTCGTTGGTATGGACCGGCATACTGTTCGGAACAGTAACGGTAATAATATATCCGTTGGGAAAATTTAATGCTAGTATTTGTCCATTCAAAAATCAAATCAGATAAAGCGGTATACCGTCGGTATGCAGAGGTATGTCGTCGACATACCGATGTTCGTCACAAAACATTTTGTGGCTTACAAATCGGTATACCATCGGTATACTATTGTATGTCGTCGGTATGCCATCGGTATGTTGAAGTTCGTCACAGAACATTTTTGTGCTCACAAAATGGTATACCGTCGGTATATTGTTGTATGTCGTCGGTATGTCGAAGTTCGTCTCAGAATATTTTGTGGCTCACAAAACGGTATACCGTAGGTATACTGTAGTATGTCGTCAGTACGCTGATGTTTGTCACAGAACATTCTTGTGGCTCAGAAATGGTATACCGTCTGTATACAGCGATATACGTCGTATGTCGTTCTTTTAGACATTGATTTTTGATTGAAAAAATAGAAGAGCTTTATGTTTTGTCATCCAACCTTAAGTGTTTATACAGAAAGACCTAGACCTTGTACAGACTCAAAATCTTGAATCTGTTGAGAGCCGTCATTTTGAGAGCCGTCATTAAGGAGCGCTGGTCTTTTCTTCAGTCTTCTTTTAGAAACGTCCATAAGGCTTTAATGACTCGGCTTGAATGGACATAACTTATTGTAGTAGAGCATTGAAAGATTATCTGTTAGCTGATATACAAAGAAAACTAGACTACGAAGATGTTGTTAATGTTATCAAAATAAACTATGCCAACGTAGCCTGCACTCGAAACCAACTAAAATTAATACTTATTCGATTCGGTCAATTGTCTTGCGTCGATTCGATTTCTTAGAATCTTCGAACCAACTCAATGCTTTCCTTCGGGCCAACTTAACACTTGCATTGATATTACTCGATGCGTTCCTCGGGTCGACGTAACTCTTGTATCGATTCGCATCGATACGAAATCGGGTCAACGCTACTCTTCGAGTCAACGACTCAGCATAATGCATCGTGTAGAGCGGGGCATTACAATTCTCAGTCATTTTATCACGGAGCCATTCTCCGTCATTTTAACACGGAGAATGGCAATTCTTCGTGGTTTTAACACGGAAAATGACCATTCTCTCATTTTAACACGGAGAAAGGCCATTTTCCGTCATTTTGACATGGATAAAGCCATTTTTCGTGCTTCTCCGTGGTTTTAGCATGAAGAATGGTCATTCTCCGTGATTTTAACACGAAGAATGGAGAATAGTCGACAGAAACCTAAAACCTTTTTTTTGTTTCTTTTGTGAAAAAAATTTGTCAGGAACAAAAATTCAAGAGTTTTCGTTCTTCTTTCAAAATGATGCTAACTCTTATAGAAAAGAAGAAGATCTTCTCTCCAAAATTGACCTAATCGCCGAAAAACTTCAAATCTCTCCACGATGATAATGATGATGATGATGAGCAATGATCGAAGTTCGACTGAAGAAAAGTACAGTGAACTACGAACGATCTTTGCGATCTCTGCTGAAGATTAGAGCAATGGAATTCAGATCTCTCGTGAAGAAGAAGACGAAAATCGCAATCCAAATCTGAGTTTGTGCGAAGAGTAGTTAGGGTATTATAAAGATGGCAATTTTGTAAATACAGAACATCTAAAGAAAATCTTAGAATATTTAACGTGGAAATATATTCTGGACATTTCATAAAACCTATCCTGCCGGTGGATTTTTCATACAAAACAACCCCGAAATTAGGTTCCTCAGCAATTTCCAGTAATTTATTTTACATCAAATAAGAGAAGCTATATTTGTGGTCCATTTTTTTCAAAATTAAGAGGATTTGACACTGCGATGAAGGCATTAAGTAATGAAGAATATGAACTATCCTCGGGCTTACCAAATAAATGTTCGAGTGAGATAGAATAGACAAAATCATAATTATAAATCAAGACACAAAATAGACGGACTTTATATCCAATAGTAAGATTTGTCACCACAAACAAAACACTATTAAAAGATAATTATAAACAAAATCTCATCTAAACATAGATAAAAGAATCAACAGGTTTTGGTGGTAGAGCAAACTATTGATAGCCATCAATTAAACATACCAGATATGTCAATGGCGCATTATCTATGTATTCGCAATATATGCATAAAATTTGAAAGGCAAAAGAAAATACATAAATCTAATTTGAACCATGTGATTGGAATTTCTAGTATCCTCTCAAACAACTGCATTTAGCATGAAAAACGAAGAGGTAAGCATATATTTGAATAAATAATTTGGGTATACATAAAATAAATTTATAGATTCATAAGTAAACTACACAAGTATGGGTCCCAACTTTCTACCTACCGGAGCAAATTGATTTGCCATATTCAAATTAGTGTGCCATTTTTGCTCAAGAATGTCACCAATGTCAGTGGCAATAATAAAACAGTCTTTACCTTTTTGTTATAGTTCTATCCACGACATAGGTAGATGAGCCCTCCTTTTTGTAGTTTTGTCTTTCTCTCTATCTTTTTGTGTGTAAGCAAACCAGTTATGATGAGAGCATGGCTATTTGCTTTATTTAGTCTAGATTCTTGAGGTTGAGAAATTTTAGCAAAGAAAATGTTTGGTGCATTTATGGCATGAAAGAAGCTTCACCAATTCTAGATCGTTATCTTGAGTAAGAAAGTTCCCATAACAGCAAATTTCTTAGCTTCGTCATCTGATAGTTTAGCTGCAAAGCCATTGAAGCTCCTCTGGTAACTATGAACCAAGAGCTCCGATCCACCACTGTATAATTATAAGGAAAGAAGGCATGCGTAAAAGGTACACGAGTCTCTGAGGGAAAAAGAGACTTCTTACAATTAAGAAGTATGAACTATTGTAACCTGCCAATTGCCAGATTCAGCTTTTTTGAAATCCTGAGGAATTACTTTCTTTCCAATTTCCCATGTACATGATAAGGACCTGTAGTATAAAAAGATTTACTTTGAAAGCACTTACTAAGAAACTACATAACAACATCTACAAAGTTTGATTCTATGCTATGAGTAGTAATGAAATATAATTTTAAAAAAACTTTGCCTTTCCATCCACTTCTTTTAGTGCTTCACCATAGGTTTCAAATACAAGCATGATTACTGTTATATTCAATAGGAATAACCATACTGAAGGAAGTAAGTAAACATGGGAAGAGTAGGGAGACAGAAATCGAACCCATAAACATTTCATACAAGGAAAAAGAAATATAAAGGGTTAATTAGATCCCTCCAGATTGAGTCCAAATATAAACCTCCAGAGACACAAAAATATATATTATTAAACAAAAGAGGTATGGATGCTCACTTCTTTGAAAATATGCCACCATATTGACTCTTTGGTGGCAGAAGTAGCTGACATACTCTTAACTTAAATCGTTGAAGCAATGAAGGATCACAAATCGTTGGAGTTCAAGTGTGAAACTTTCAGTTTGCATAGATCTTACTCCAGTTATCGAAAATAAACATGTCAAAGTCAGTATATACCACAACCTTCTAGCAAATTTTCAGGTTTTGCAGGTTACTCATAGTAGAACAAATTAATATTATTTTTCTTCTTCGGGAGATTAAAGGGTGAGGATATATTTAAAACCCATATCTCATTCAAGGTTACGAAACTTGAAAGAGTAAAAATATAGATTAAAAAAATGTAACCCTAAGGATAAAAAATAAGAAAGAACAAGAAAAAGGTCTGCACACTCAAAACAACAAGACAACTAAGCTTAAGTCTTCCTCCAGAACCAGTGGATATGTACAATATGCGAGCAACATCTCCTTTCCAATTTCTTTCCCCCCTTGAAAGCCATTATGTAAAAAGTGAAACAATTTGGTGAAAGTTTTGCTGAAGGTAGCCAATAGAGAAATCTTTAAGATTCTACTAATTCTTTAGTACCAGATGGACCACTAATTGATTCAACTGTCATGAAATTTCTAGTCAATTATAGGAATTTAATTTATCCAGTCTTGCCAGCAGCAGATAAGACCAAAAGCGACCCAAAATTCATCTTGTTTTGGTTTATGTCTTGTTTTATTCAAGTTTGAAGTAATAGACTTTCACAAGTCTGGCCAAAAGATTCAGTACTCTACGGTTTTAGAGGAGAGAATCCAACTAAAGGTATTGGGACCATGCATATATGAACGTATTCAAAGAGATCATCACTAGGGCATAGCTTTTAAATTTACATAACATCTTCTGGAAGTTATGGTGTTAGAATAATGCTTATATAACTGAATATGTCATATGTTGTTCCATATATATGTCATGTCTCCTATATGTTGCACAAATGCGGCCACGGGTACGGACACGATGCCGATATGGACATTTTCAAATAGGTATATATGTAGTTCTCAATGTTGCATGCATAAGGACGCGGATATGGGTATGAACACAGATGTAGAGACCATTTCTAGTGTATGTGCAGCATAGCCTATGTCTTAGATTGAAGATGCACATTTCTCTTAAATATGAGGACTAGATACACACTGATCCATAGTTACCTGGTATTCCCATTGAGACACCTTTTGGTACAAGCTTTCCGGTTTGTGGTATATTTTGTTGGTGCTCTTGCTCCTTGACATGAAGAGAGCTTGCTCTCAACATGCTTTGTAAAGTTTAGTCCCACATTGGAAAAGCACCATGAGTTATCTCAACATATATATGAGTATGTGTTGTTGGGATATGCACATGGGGTGGTGACCTTAAGGAAGGAACCATGTGGGTGATTTTACTAAGGAAAATGATTAATTCCAACAAGGACGTAAGTTGATTTTTGTTATGCGGGCTCGAACTCGACACGGACTCCAGGTTGTCTCGTGCATGCACGGGAGTGTTCGGGGGGAAGGCGTGGGTTAGCACTCGACTATGTTGATTGTGGGATGATGTAAAACATCAAACTCTATTTTAGAGTATTGTTGTTTTAGTCCCACATCGGATATGAGAGATGGTGAGGTCTCACTCCACTCTATAAATAGAGCCCCCTTGCCTCCTTTCCAAGATGCACCAAAGAAGAGAGTTAAGGGAGTCCGTAAAGTTTAGGAAGCCTGTTCAAGTCACAAATATTGACTGACGACCGTTCCAGAAGTTCTCTTGAACTTGGTGGTTTCTGGAAGCGGATTGTATAGAGGCGAATCTTGCTTTGAGCAACGGTATTTTTACACCCCAGCAGATTTAATCATCATCTTCTTCTTCTTCTTCTGTAACTCGTTCTTCAGGTTTTAAGGCACCTACTGAGTAGGGAGGCCTAACTTTGTTCTTGAGATCTATCTCATTTGTGGCACCTACTAAGTAGGCTTGCTAAACTCCTCATTTGTGGCACCTACTGTAGGCTTCCTAAACTCCTCATTTGTGGCACCTACTGTGTAGGCTTGCTGAACTCCTGTTTTCCATCTATATCCATGCCTCGGGACTAACAATCTCAAAGCAAGATTAGTACGATGGAAAATATTAATGCTTCACTCCTCCAAACTGACTACTGCAAGTAGAAAAAGTTTAGTGGAGAGCATTATCAAGTCTGGAAGAGGAAAGTCTTTCTTACCTTCAACTCCGAGACGTTGATCACGTGCTCTTGAAGAGGAACCTACTGTTCCAGATACTGGGTCTGTTGTCACTATAACTGCGGCTACTAAACTTCAGGCCAAATGGAGAAGGGAGAATAGCATTTGTAGGCTTTTGATCCTAAATGCTATGGAGGATTCCCTTGGCAGAATCCTACTCAAAGAAGGATAGTGCCAGAGAAATATGGGAGTCTGTGGAAAAGCTGTACGAGGAAGACAAAAATAGGAGCAAGATTTTTTGTCGAAAAATATCACATGTGGCTCTTGAAGACGAGAAGGCGATGCTTCCTCAAGTGAAGGAGTTTCTGAAACTTCGTCAGTAACTGGACGATAAAAAGATGCCCCTCGTCGACAAGTTTATCGTTGGAGGGATCGTCTCGAAACTTCTTGCTGGATGGAATACGTTCTATACAAGAATGCATCGAAAGAAACTCGAGATCAGTCTGGAAGATCTCTTGTAAGAAATCACGTTGAGGAAAAGATGCGTTCTCAACAGAAGATGGACGCTTTGTCCAAACAATTGGCCGAGGCCAATCTGGTACAGACGAGAGACTCCATGGGGAAGCAGGGACTTCTCACCACAAGAAAGACATCACTAATCTGAAAGTGAAGGGACCGTCTTTCAAACAGAAGAAGTCCAAGTCCAATGTGACTTGTTTTAACTGTGGCAAGAAGGGCTACTACAAGAGTTAATGCAGATCCAAGCCTAAACAATCAGAAAAAGGTGAGCCTAGTAAGGTTTCTTTGGTTTCTAACCTCTTTGCTATGATCGCTTAGGTCACAACTGAGGGGGCTGAATCTGACTGGTGGATAGACACCGGTGCGATATGCCATGTCTACTCTGGGAAGGAATGGTTCGTCAAGTACCAGCCAACTTCTGAGAAGGTTGTCATGGAGAACCAGGCCCAAGCTGAAGTTCTGGGGATCGGGACTGTGGAGCTGAATCTCACTTCCGGGAACACTCTAATGCTCCAAGGAGTAAAGCATGTTTCGGTGATTGCCAAGAATCTAATTTCTGGGAGCCTGCTTAGCAACGCAGGTTTGAGGATGGACATTAATGCGGGTCTGTCACGCCCCGCTCCCGTAAGAACGATCGTCCTCGCTAAGACGTGATGCCGCACGAGCCTAGATTGCGCTCGTGCAAGGCGGGTTCCATAACGGCCAATTTAATGGCTGCGGGGACGTCGCACAGAAGTCCCAAACAGAGACATTGAATACTAGCAGCGAAAGTTTAGAACAAGACACGATTCATTCAAAAGAAGCTCTTTATTAATATCAAAACTACGGTTACATTGGGGGCGCAAGGCCGAGATTACAATCACTCAGATTCATTCGTCTCACATTACAAATCACTCTGCTCTCTCTCATCTCTAGTAAATACTTGAATCCAACGGAAGCTTCGGAAGGCGATGTCCATACATTATGTCCCGTATAAGTCTAGTCTTCATGCGGCCGTACGCTTCGAATCGCTAATGAACTTTGTGCCTCGACGCATCCAAGCGAGCCCCGCACCACGAGATTCTACCTGTGCCTGCACATAAACATTGTGTGGGTGTCAGTACTCAACTGTACTGGTGGAGTGAGCTCCTCGCCCACCCATACAAAACTGACACGTTTATACTTTGTGCAATACAAGCCCCTTAACGATTGTCTTTCTAGTCTTGCCTTAAGATCGATTTTAGGACCGACGCCTTGGTCTATTTTGTGTCTCTAGACCGTCACCGTGCCTTGCACATAATATAATCATACTTTATCGCTAGACCTTCTCGTTACAATAACGTCAACTTACCATCTCGTGCTTGCCTTTCGTGCCATACTCAGGGACGATGTAACGACTCGGTCGTACAATGAACTCGATTTGTGCTATTGTATCACTGAGGCAGTGCCTCCTCGCTTGATCTTGCCTATACTCGTGTTGTGACAACGCGGCCATGCCTCACATCTCGAGGTCATGCCCAGAAATTCTGCATGACTTAACCAAACATGCCCTACGTCCCTTCTCAACTTAACTAGTAACGACTAACCCGACTTGTGGAACCGATGTTGGAAACTCAAGCACGACGCCGTATCTCGTGCCGAAGCACGTGTCTTTACGTATAGCCGAATCGTAGGCTTTATAACACCTTGGGTGCAACCGAGCACACATTTCACCATTCGACGCATACGTGCTTACACTTTCTTTGTTACGACCGACACCGTGCATGCGGATTCGCCGCTTAGCACGCCAATTATCTATATGAAAGGATACTGGCATGACAAGCCATCGCGGACATAGCTCGGGTAGGCGGAGGGTCCTACAACGCAGGTAGCGAGCCCCGTTGAAAGCTTCCGACTACCCATGCAATAAAAGCATGCACTGCTATAACGTCTACCTCCTAGGATGACTGGGCCCGGTGCCCCGGCGTATAACCAGTCTAGGCAGAAATCCTTGTCGACAAGGTGTCCAATGACCACGCACCTATGAGACATCTAGACTCACGTAAATGTATGGCCTAATTTATTGGTACGGCTGGAACTATACTTAGCGACTCGTGCTCTGAACCACCCTTTGCATTACGTGCATCGGGGCCACGAGACTTCCAACTGAGGGACCGCCTCGAACATTTTAACGTGGATAGGAACGCGAGACTCCCAACCGAGGAAACGCCTCGAAACATCTTAACGTGGATAGGAACGCGAGACTCCAACCGAGGGACCGCCTCGAACTTCACTAAACTCGAGGGAATGACTACTACACTTAGCCTTCCAACTTAACTTGAACAAAAGTGTTCCCGAAGTGCCATAGTCCGTGGCTAACTTTATATCGTGCCAACTGTGGCTCGTGCCTTTAACTGACTTACGTCCTACGACGCTATCATCCAAGTCATACGTTATATGACGGCCCTTGAGATTGTGGGACTATTTAACTTGACAACCGAAGAAAGAGCGGGACGGCACTTGGAATGACTTAGGTCGACCGGCATAACTTTGCCTAATTTACACAAGCCTACAACTTAACCCGAGGGACGAGCCAAGGCTATGCCAAGCCTTGCGCAGTGGAAACGTGCATGCTTTATCGAGCATTTATGCGGGCGACGCCTATGACTTAGGCTAACTTCTCGTTTGTGTCAAATACCAACTTTTCCTTCTCCCAAGCCGCGGGACGAAGGAACGAGTGTCATTTTCAAAGCACGCTGAGCACCAACTCTAATCAGACCGTGGGACATTTTCTATATTCTAAACTCGATTCGATCCGTCGGAATAATTTTCTTTAGCTATGTGGATTCGTCTTTTTTATTATAAGCCTACTTGTGCAAGTTGAAAACACACGAATTATTAAGTGAAGGCTGAGATGAGGCAAGTCCACCGAAACTACCTGAGCGATGTCTTCGAGTCGCCGTTGTAAGGCCAAGTCCGAACATCGTCGGCATTTCGATTCCTCCGATTGACTTCGCGGGACGGGACACTACAACATACACCACTCAGAACAAGTCTCGTCCTCGAGACTTTCCTAAAGGCAAACCATCCTACCATTTCTATGGCCAAGACTTAATCGTACACACTCCGCCTACGCGTTTCTTCGATTCCGAGCCACGCTCGTGCTATCGCTAACTTAGTCATAAGACACACCAACCGATCAACCAACATTAGAATTCGTCTCAAATCAATGATCGTATTACCATCAACATTTCTTCGAAACTCACGATTTCAAAATTCTCGACACTTTCCCGTTCCTCAACTCTTACTTGATTCAACGTATCACTTAGTTGGATCGTACACATATTCTAGGCGTCCCCAAAATACATGCATTTCAGCCAAGCCTCGTGATAGAGAATCCGCCATCACCACTCGAGTCGGATCATGCACATATTCGGGCGTCCCTGATATACGTGCATATCAACCGAGACTCGCGAGTGGTGCCTCCATAATTTCTATCGCTTCGCACCAGAACGTCTGCCTAACCGCTAGGCTATGTCTTTCGTCAGTACTGGAATCATAGTTCCCAAACAACGATATCAACACTGACCCCATCCTAAGGTCAAACCAAATCGATGGTACAGATTTTCTACCCAAGCTCGTATCACTCGATTTCTAAATATCGAGCATCGATTCCCTATACACATCCCAATATTCGACACACGGGGTACGATTCGTTCGGTAAAGTCATCCTATGATAACTCACGTTTCAACCAATTTTACGTCATATTAATATCGTTCGTTCATCAATCCGTTTTGCATAGTTTATTTCTTCGAACACGTTCAACATTAGTTCGCCTATCGTTTATTCTCAAATAAGTACACTATGACACAATTTATCTCTAAACCGTAATTCATATTTCACGTTTCGAAATCATCTATTCCAATTCACGTAATCGATCACAAGGTCGTCTGACTTAACAATGCATTGCGCCCCGATCTCATGCGAGTCAAATTATCCACGGTGGTTCATGAATCACCATGCAACGCTCCCGCAGGATAATCATCCTCATCGGGACGTAACTCTTATTTTGTGTCTAGACTATTTCATTCTCGATGCGTGGATTGGACCTACACAATCCTTAAGTTTTATTCGAATATAATCGCAAGTCCTAACATCCTCGAATTTGCCTTCGCATCAAACCGACAAGTCAGGACAATCAAAGTTGCCGCGTCCTGATTTTTCTGAGTTCGATCATTCTCGCGACATGAATCACCATGTCAGCGCTCACGAGGAACGATCGTCCCAAATCTGATGCAACGCATGTGCGAGGCTAGAGTTGCGCTCGCACAAGACAAGACCGTCGACATTGTGGTTATCAACGCAACCATCAAAACACGATCACTTTTATCCAACATTCATCTCAATCAAAATCCTAAGTATGACATCCATCAGAACGATAACACTTGTACGATCGTCGTTCACCGTATCAGAGTACCCCCGAGTTATCGTATATCGATCTTTGATACGCCTCAATACCATCGATGATATGTGTAACCTGACGATCTTCCTTTGCAACAAATTTTGAGTCATGCGAATGATGCTATCGTCCGACTGGATAATCTCCTCGAATCAATCCAAGTTCAATTTCGATCATTACCCCTCGAATCGTTCACAACATCAATTTCGACAAACCTAATTTCACGTATCGTTCATCCGTCTATTTAAGTCATCGACCAATATTTCCTTAATTCGTAATATTCCTTGCTAACTCAATCATCGAATGATATCCATTCCAATTCTTAGAGTCATTTGTGTAACTTTAAAATCGAACATTTCATGCACGCTATCTACCTGTCGTGCTAACTTTTCGTATACGATCCGTATCGATGTCCTCGATTCGATTTTACCTACTCAATCGTTTTTGCGTTTCATACTCGTACAATCCTCAATCTTTGCTCGAATGATTTCCAAGACGGACCATACACCACTCGGGATTCGAGTCATCCAATCTAGTCCAAATTACATTCGCATTATTCGCTAAGACATGTTTCAAATTCGTTCGACGAATCCCTAGCATAATCGTTCACGTCGCATCGACGCACTAAGTCGTTCGCACTATTCCTCAAAATCCAAAACAATCTTCGGTGTACGCCTAAGCGTTAGTCCAATAGCGCTTCTATCGATATACACTCTAAGTGTATCCCCGTTCCCGATCAAGCGATACTTAATATTGCTCGCGACTCATTGCACCAAAAGGTCGAGGTGTGTGATAATCGGCACAACTTAGCCAAAAGGTCGTGTGCATAACCATCCCGTATGGACTATACTCCGACTTTGCACGCTCATTTGCTAATGTCGACGTAGGGCTCGTTAGGCACGCATGCGACTTGCTAACTTTAGCACACATTTTCTATCAACTCAAGGTCGACATCGTTCGGCCCAAAGGCCATCGCCTGTTGATGCGTTCGATTGAACACTTGTACGAGCTTTTGAAAATATTAGACTTATTGTATGGACATCCCGTGGGACAATCGAGAGAGAGCGCACCGACGATATCGACTTTACGGAAGCAACATTCAGATAAGCCGTGCTCTGATACCATTATGTTACGCCCCGCTCCCGTAAGAGCGATCGTCCTCGCTAAGGCATGATGCCGCATGAGCCTAGATTGCGCTCGTGCAAGGGGGTTCCATAACGGTCGATTTCAATGGCTGCGATGGGGACGTCGCACAGAAGTCCCAAACAGAGACATTGAATACTAGCAGCGAAAATTTAGAACAAGACACGATTCATTCAAAAGAAGCTCTTTATTAATATCAAAACTACGGTTACATTGGGGGCGCAAGGCCGAGATTATAATCACTCAGATTCACTCGTCTCACATTACAAATCACTCTGCTCTCTCTCATCTCTCAGTACAATAGTTGAATCCAGCGGAAGCTTCGGAAGGCGATGTCCACACATTATGTCCCATATAAGTCTAGTCTTCACGCGGCCACACGCTTCGAATCGCCAAGGAACTTCGTGCCTCGACGCATCCAAGCGAGCCCCGCACCACGAGCTTCTACCTGTGCCTGCACATAAATACTGTGTGGGTGTCAGTACTCAACTGTACTGGTGGAGTGAGCTCCTCGTCCACCCATACAAAACCGATACGTTTATTTTACTTTGTGCAATACAAGTCCCTTAACGATTGTCTTTCTAGTCTTGCCTTAGGATCGATTTTAGGACCGACACCTTGGTCTATTTTGTGTCTTTAGACCGTCACCGTGCCTTGCACTAATAATGTACTCATACTTTATCGCTAGACTTTCTCGTTACAATAACGTCAACTTATCATCTCGTGCTTGCCTTTCGTGCCATACTCAGGGACGTAACGACTCGGTCATGCAATGAACTTGATTTGTGCTATCGTATCACTGAGGCAGTGCCTCCTCGCTTGATCTTGCCTATACTCGTGTTGTGACAACGCGGCCATGCCTCACATCTCGAAGTCGTGTCCAGAAATTTAGCATGACTTAACCAAACTTGCCCTACGGCCCTTCTTGACTTAACTCGCAACGACTAACCCGACTTGTCGAACCGATGTTGGGAACTCAAGCACGACGCCGTATCTCGTGCCGAAGCACGTATCTTTACGTATAGCCGAATCGTAGGCTTTATAACACCTTGGGTGCAACCGAGCACACATTTCACCATTCGACGCATACCGTGCTTACACTTTCTTTGTTACGACCGACACCGTGCATACGGATTCACCGCTTAGCACACCAATTATCTGTATGAAAGGCCACTGGCATGACAAGCCATCGCGGACATAGCTCGGGTAGGCGGCGGGTCCTTCACAGGTAGCAAGCCCCGTTGAAAGCCTCCGACTACCCACGCAATAAAAGCATGTGGTGCTATAACGTCTACCTCCTAGGATGACTGGGCCCGGTGCCCGGCGTATAACCAGTCTAGGCAGAAATCCTTGTCGACAAGGTGTCCAACGACCATGCACCTACAAGACATCTAGACTCACGTAAATGCATGGCCTAATTTGTTGGTACGACTGGAACTATCTTAGCGACTCGTGCTCTGAACCACCCTTTGCATTACGTGCATCGGGGCCGCGAGACTCCCAACTGAGGGACCGCCTCGAACATTTTAACGTAGATAGGAACGCGAGACTCCCAACCGAAGGACCGCCTCGAAACATCTTAACGTGGATAGGAACACGAGACTCCCAACCGAGGGACCGCCTCGAACTTCATTAAACTCGAGGGAATGACTACTACTTAGCCTTCCAACTTAACTTGAACAAAAGTGTTCCCGAAGTGCCATAGTCCGTGGCTAACTTTATATCGTTCCAATCGTGGCTCGTGCCTTTAACTGACTTACGTCCTACGCGACGATATCACCCAAGTCATACGTTATATGATGGCCCTTGAGATCGTGGGACTATTTAATTTGACAACCGCAGAAAGAGCGGGACGACACTTGGAATGACTTAGGTCGACCGGCATAACTTTGCCTAACTTACACAAGCCTACAACTTAACCCGAGGGACGAGCCAAGGCTATGCCAAGCCTTGCGCAGTGGAAACGTGCATGCTTTATCGAGCATTTACGTGGGCGACGCCTATGACTTAGGCTAACTTCTCGTTTGTGTCGAATACCAACTTTTCCTTCTCCCAAGCCGCGGGACGAAGGAACGAGTGTCATTTTCAAAGCACGCTGAGCACCAACTCTAATCAGACCGTGGGACGTTTTCCATGTTCTAAACTCGATTCGATCCGTCGGAATAATTCCCTTTAGCTATGTGGATTCGTCTCTTTATTATTAAGCCTACTTGTGCAAGTTGAAAACACACGAATTATTAAGTGAAGGCTGAGATGAGGCAAGTTCACCGAAACTACCCCACCTGAGCGATGTCTTCGAGTCGTCGTTGTAAGGCCAAGTCCGAACGCCGTCGGCGTTTCGATTCCTCCGATTGACTTCACGAGACGGGGCACTACAGGGTCAGATGGTGATGTCCAAGAAGGAAACATACTTCGAAAAGGCTTTTCTAACAGAAAAAATGTTTAAAATTCAGCTTGTAAACCAGTCTTATGAACTAAATGCAATCACTCTTTATGACTATTCTCTCGAGTTGTGGCATAATAGGCTAGGACATGTTCATTTAAAAGAATAAATAAATTATCTAGTTTAGGACTTATCTCCAAATGTGAGAGTAAGGTAGAGAAGTGTGAAGTATGTGCTCAGACTAAGATCACTAAAAAAACCCTTTTATCGGGTCAATCGAAGCACAGATATTTGGAGTTGGTACACTCCGATATCTGTGACTTCAAACAATTCTCTACAAAAACTGAGATAAAGTATTTCATAACCTTCATCGATGACTTCTCTAAGTACGCATTCGTCTACATGCTCAAATCTAAAGACGAAGCGTTCGAGAAGTTCAAGGAGTTCAGGGCCAAAGCTGAGCGGCAAACTGGACAAAAACTCGAGAGGTTGAAAAGTGATCGAGGCGGAGAATATCGATCTCATAAATTCGCATCATTCTGCAAAGAACATGGAATCATCTACGAGACTACTGCTCCGTACTCTCCTCAATCTAACAGAGTAGCAGAGAGAAAGAACCGAACGATGACAGAAATGATGAACTCAATGCTGCTAAATACAGGTCTTCTAAAATATTACTGGGAAGAAGCTGTATTAACGGCCACTTTCATTCTGAATAGAGTGCCTTATGCAACTTCTGACATAACTCCTCATGAACTCTGGTTCAAAGTCAGACCTAACTTGAATGTTATTCGAGTGTGGGGGTGTCTGGCTTATGTGAAGCTCCCAGATCTGAAGATTCAGAAGCTGGGACAAGGACTACGAAGGCGATCTTCTTAGGATATACCGAGAAGAGTGATGTCCGGAGATTCCTTGACATTGAGTCAAATCATATCATCGAATCTCGCGATGCTGAATACTTTGAAGACAAGTTTGCACGACACAAAAACATTATTCTTCCAGATATTCCGGAGAATGATGTAGGCGCAAATGAGACTGAGGTCTCATATGAACCAGTAGTCCAAGATAAAGTTATTGGTAGAGAAACAATAATTAAACCAGAACTCGCTGAGCCGTCGACGAAGCGAGCAAGGAGGCCAAAGAGCTTCGGAGATTACTTCGTCATCTATCATGTGGAAGCAGATCCGCTTACCTATGATGAGGCGATGAAGACCAGAGATGCTGTCTTCTAGAAGGAGGTAATAGACAATAAAATTGACTCAATTACCTCCAATAACACATGGGTGTTAGTTGATTTACCTGAAGGAGCAAAACCCATCGAATGCAAGTGGATCTTCAAGAAGAAGATGAAAGCTGATGGATCCATTGACAAATTCAAGGTTAGGCTAGTGGCCAAGGGGTTTTCTCAAAAATAGGGGATCGACTACTTTGACACATATGCTCCAGTAGCACGGATGACAACCATTAGATTGTTGATTACCCTTGCAGCAATACACACAATGGTGATACATCAGATGGATATAAAAACAGCATTCCTGAATAGCGAGCTGACCGAGGAGATTTATATGCAACATCCAGAAGGATTTGTCGTCAAAGGCCTAGAAGATAAAGTCTGCAAGTTGGTAAAATCTATACATCTTAAAGCAAGCTCCCAAAATATGGCATGATAAGTTTGACAAAGTTATCAGATCATACGGCTACAGGGTCAGCAAAACAGACAAGTGTGTCTATACTAAATTTGCTGACGGAAGAGGAGTCATCGTTTGTCTGTACGTGGACGACATGCTAATCCTAGGTAGGATATAAGCTGTGTCACCGAGACAAAAAAGTTTCTCTCGACAAAGTTCAGTAAGGACTTGGTAGATACCGATGTTATCTTGGGACTCAAGATCATCCGGACGGACACTGGATTGGCTCTGCCACAATCTTATTACATTGAGAAGATGCTCAATCGATACGGATATCTTGATCTTCCCATAATTGATACGTCGTACCGAAGTGATCAGAAGCTAGAGCTAAACTCGAAGGAAAGCGTCAGGCAATTGGAGTACGCTAGCGTCATCGGAAGTTTGATGTACGCTACTATTGCCACTAGGCCTGACATAGCTTTCGCTGTGGGAATGTTGAGTCGATTCACAAGCAATCCAGGCGTTCAGCACTGGAAAGCTGTGAAGCGTGTTATGAGATATCTCAAGAAGACTCAGACATATGTACTGCACTTCAGCGAAGAGCCGCCGATAGTAGAAGGCTTTAGTGATGCCAGCTGGTGCTCAGAGTTGGAGAGCGAGAGGTCCACTGGTGGATTCATTTTCACAATGGGTGGTGCTGCTATATCGTGGAAGTCGAAGAAGCAACTATGCTCTCGCGGTCCTCTATAGAATCTGAGTTCTCTGTACTTAATACCACAGCAGATGAAACAGAATGGCTTCGGGAGCTCATGTATGATCTTCCAGTGGTTGGAACACAGATATCAGCAATTTTGATATACTGCGACAACCAAGCGACTGCGGCGGTGGCATCAAATAATCTCTTCAACGGAAAGAAGAGAACTATGCGGTTAAAGCACAGGCAGTGAACGATCTCATCAAGAGAGGTGTCATTGCAGTAATCGATGTTCGGAGTCAGGAGAACCTGGCGGATCCATTCACAAAGGGCCTCAAGCATCAGCCGGTTGAAGATACAGCAGGGAAGATGGACTTGAAGGCATTCTTATAGTATGTTTTTGTAATCCTACCATAAAGTTTTATGTTATTAGTTCAAAGAGAAATCTACTAGACATCTAACTTTCGGTTCAAGGGAGGACCACCGATTGGAAAACTATCAGGTAACAGTGGGTACTTGTTCTTGGGAACATGGAAGGGTTACGAACCCATAACCACTGTTGTCTACTATGTGTTTTCTGCAAAAAATGGATCCTGTGTTGAGGTTGGCTTAAAAGCCTTAAAAGTTCTCAGGCAGAGTGAATGCTTGGTATGCTTTACAGGAAGCACGTAGCGCACACTACAAGGAGTAAAACTTTATGCTACAGTGGGATGACTCCACCATGAGGTTCCTAGGTAGGGGTAATGCCTCGGCTTTGCAAGCCAAGTCATAGCGGCGTAGCACCGCAAATAGACAGGTAGTCTAATGTTGTATGAAAATTAAAGAGTTGTAGACAGCACTACAAAGAGGAGGGTGACCCCATGTTACAGTGGCAGGACACCACAATGAGGTACTCAGGTAGGGGTAAAGCCTCGGCCTTGCAAGCCATATCGTTGCGACGTAAGACCGCAAGGAAGCCTTAGGCTTCATGCTGGATAGAATGGCACTACAAAGAGGCTGTGACCTCATGCTGCCGTAGTATGACACTAGATGAGGTTCCTGGGTAGGGTTAATGCCTCGGCTTTAGGCCATGTATAGCGGCGTAGCACTGCAAGGAAGCGTAAGGCTTCATGCCATGTCTCTTTAATAAAGAACTTACCTAATGTATGGAAAGAGATATCAGGCTGTCTCTTAAGGGTAAACTTGTATACGCCCAAAATTACACTGAAACCAGGCTGGCACAGCGTCTTTAATGTGCAGCCAGAAGCACAATAATTATACTTTGTGAGTGGAAAGAATTAATTATGGTGCAGAATTCAAGGCATAGTCCATTCTTGTATCGCATTATTATTTAACCATGCGGGAAGATTCAAGTCATCAGCGACATCTATCCTAATGCAAAATGGACAGTTACTGTGGGGAACGTTCAACCCTAGACACATATATGATGACATATGTGGGGGATTGCTGGTGCTCTTGCTCCTTGACATGAAGAGAGCTTGCTCTCAACATGCTAAAGTTTAGTCCCATATTGGAAAAGCACCATGAGTTACCTCAATATATATGAGTATATATTATTGGATATGCACATGGGGTGGTGACCATAAGGAGGGAACCATGTGGGTAATTTTGCTAAGAGAAAAATGATTAATTCCAACAAGGACGTAAGTTGATTTTGTTGTGCGGGCTCGAACTCGACACAGACTCTAGGTTGTCTCGTGCATTCACGGGAGGGTTCGGGGGGAAGGCGTGGGCTAGCACTCGACTATGTTGATTGTGGGATGATGTAAAACATCAAACTCTATTTTAAAGTATTGGTGTTTAGTCCCACATCGGATATGAGAGATGGTGAGGTATCACTCCACTCTATAAATAGAGCCCCCTTGCCTCCCTTTCTAAGATGCACCAAAAAAAGAGTTAAGAGTCCGTAAAGTTCATGAAGCCCATTCAGTCACAAATATGACTGACGAGCGTTTCCAGAAGTTCTCTTGAACTTGCGGGTTCCTGGAAGCGGATCGTATAGAGGCGAATCTTGCTTTGAGCAACGTGTTTTTACACCCCAGCAGATTTTCCTCCTCTTCTTCTTCTTCTTTTGTGTTCTGTAACTCGTTCTTCAGTTTTTAAGGCACCTACTGAATAGGAAGGCCTAACTTTGTTCTTGAGATCTATCTCATTTGTGGCACCTACTGTGTAGGCTTGTTAAACTCCTCATTTGTGGCACCTACTGTGTAGGCTTGCTAACTCCTCATTTGTGGCACCAACTGTGTAGGACCTACTGTGTAGGCTTACGAAACTCCTCATTTGTGGCACCTACTGTAGCTTACTAAACTCCTCGTTGTGGCACCTACTGTATAGGCTTGCTGAACTCCTATTTTCCATCTATATTCACTCCTCGGGACTAACATATTTCTGATCCAGATCGTTATGGTACCAATCTGAACCATTAAATCTGGTTATCTAAATAAATTGTTCAATGTTACGAAGGGTACTCTCATACAAGAAAGTTAAGGAAAAAAACTTGATTCCTTGTCAATTTGGGACATTAGAGCTATACATTTCTTATGAACTTCGACTTTATAGGTACCATTGTCGTTAGTTAATTAGCTCATCAGTCTGACTCGTGAGCCACCACTATCTTTTGCAAGTCACCAATGCAAAGAAGAGAACAACTTTATGAGTAGGAGGGTACTAAAGGAAAATTAACCGAAAGATGTGGTATTGGGTACTAAAGAAAAATTAACCAAATTGCCATATGGATGAAATTTTCCTTTAGTACCCTCCTCCTCCTCCTCCTCCTCCACCCCCACCCCCCAACCTCCTCTACACACGAACACCAACAAATACATAGAATAAACCATATCAGCGAAAGTCCTTTCAACGTGCTAACTTACGAAAATGACTCACTAAATAGAAGAAAAAATGTAAGATGGCACTACAAAACCTAGCACCCCTCCTGAGAAACTCAAGACATGTCGTCTCAATGAAATGTGATGTACCAAGCTGACTTACTCCATCCTTAAAAAACAAATATTAGATGACTAAAATAATTGGGAGATGTCCAAATCAGAAGCCAAATTACAATAGGGTTTCTTTTTGTTACTTTTAGTTTTGAAAATTTCAAATTTGTACTATGATAATATCAACATGTATCGGTTAGTTTCGACTGAAAGTGGCCTGATATTGATACCCAGGACTCATCCATAACCAATAATTGGACCTGCAATCTTATGGTATTAGTGATGCTTATATTTGTTTATAACCGATCCAAGTTATAACTTATAAGTGAAACAATCAAGGTTTAGATAGCACTCGCAACATACTAGAAAATTATATGCATCTATAAATGAGGCCATGACAATTGAAGCAACATCTGGCTACTCAACAAGATTAATGAAGATGGCTTTAGGTTATACTTCATCCAATGGTGCTTCCCAAGATTTGTTAAACACCCCACTTCACTAATTTATGTTTATTGGATTTCAATACGGATCTAAAAGTGGAAGCAATCAATTAACTAAAGACCCACTAAAATTTTCAATAACCTCTTAAACTAACCAGAGTTACATAAAGGTATCTGAAATTTAGAAAGAAGAGCTCCAAACAAACTGATGTAAAACAAACTATACTAATTAACAATGCAATATCAAAATGAGGAGCATGCATAGTGTTTAAGGGTTCTACCAATGCATCAGTTAATTATTTAATTTTTGAGCGTCAAACCATTCCATACTTATAACATACACAAAAAATTATCTTTAACTCATCCTACATATAATTTGACTTTACGGATTGTATATCTACCATCCATTTGGACCCAAATAATATAATTTCACTACTAAGTGCAAGTGACAGATAAAAACCCTGATGGTCGATGTCGAAAACATAGATTTCCTCATGATCATATCTCTCTCCCGCTGATCTTTACAATTTTACCAACCTATTCAAAAGGCTAATATGCTGAGCCTTTCTTTTGTATGTGGTGCTAACATATGTTAAACTTGTATGCCTTTATTGTTTTTTGATGTAATAATGAACTATGCACAAGTAAAATAAAAGACCAAATAACTCAATGGACGGTATTATTTAAGAAGAAAGTCGAACGTCTGCAACTTTAGACCACCCTTAATATTCCAACTCAATATAGACAGTCAAGATGATGGGACAAAGCAAGGCTATTTATAAGGGCACATCAAAAGTTTATCAGGCTAGCCAGGATTAGAGCTATGTTTGAGAGATTTTACTTAGACTATCCAAATATTCCACTCAGGGGCTGTCCAAACCCCACACCCCCTAAACCCCAACAAATTAATCTCTTTCTAAATTTTACTCTCTCTCTTCACAACCCTATTTTCCCTCCTCTTTTTCTTCTTCCTCTCCATCATTTCCCACTCCGGAAGCTACACATTATTTTGGATCTTCTTTTCCACCATTTCTCAACTCTCTCTTCCTACGATGGCATGCAAACGGGACTACCGTTGTCCCGCCGAACTACTGTTGGGGCTCTTACTTCTTCACTGAGTGGCAAAGTCACGTAGTCGGTGAAACCAAACGACTTTTGGTGGTACAGATGTGGATTGTAGTGATGACTATATGAATTATTATGTAGAGGCCGGATATGGTATGATGTGAATCCAGATACGCGAGGTGATGAAGTGCCGGTAGCTGCTCCTCTACCACAAGGCCTGTTTGATGCACTGCAAAAGATGGCAAGTATAGTATGTCGAATTAATATTTACCAGTTTATTAACCTGGCTAATTTTAACCCTTATTTTTTCCTTCAGGCTTCCACAGTAAGAAACTTGGGGAAAAGTCTTCTGCTGTGCATGGAAGAGAACTACGTGGACATAGCTAACCAGATGCAGAACATCACATCGACTATCTATTTCTCGAAAACGAGCGACGCACTAAGATGCGTCATGATTTAATATTTTTTTTTATTTTTTTTTTTTTACTTATTTATTTTCTTACTTTTTAGTTTTTGAATTTCTATTTTTTATTTTCTATTTTTTTACTTTTAGTTTTTGAATTTCTTAATTTTTAAAGTTTTAAATATTTAAATTTTTTAAATTTTTAAATTTTAATATTTTTAAATTTTTAAATTTTTATATTTTTATTTTTTTATTTCTTTAGCTTTTATTTTTATTTTTTTTTTTTTTTTTATTTTTGTTTTTTGTTTTATTTTTTTATTTTTCTTATTTTTCTTATTTTTTATTTTCTTATTTTTCTTAATTTTTTTTAATTTTTTTAATTTTTTTAATTTTTTTAATTTTTTTAATTTTTTTAATTTTTTTAATTTTTTTAATTTTTTTAATTTTTTAATTTTTTTAATTTTTTTAATTTTTTTAATTTTTTTAATTTTTCTATTTATTTTTATTTATTTTTATTTTTATTTTTTTAATTTTTTTAATTTTTTTAATTTTATTAATTTTTTTATTTTTTATTTTTTTGTTTTTTTTTTTTTTTTATTTTTATTTTTTTATTTTTTTATTTTTTATTTTTTTATTTTTTTTATTTTTTTTATTTTTTTTATTTTTTAGCTTTTAATTCTTAATTTTTTTTACTTTTTAATTTTTAAATTTTTAAATTTTTAAATTTTTTTATTTTTTTATTTTTAAATTTTTTATATTTTATATTTTTATATTTTTTTTTTATTTTTTTATTTTTTTATTTTTTATTTGTAATTTTTTATTTTTTTTTATGTTTTATTTTAAAATTTTTAATTTCTAAATTTTTAAATTTTTATGTTTTAAATTTTAGATTTTAAAATGTTAAAAAATTTAGTTTTTAAATTTTTTTACTTTTTAATTTTTTAATTTTTAATTTTTAATTTTTAATTTTTAATTTTTTTAGTTTTTAGTTTTTAAATATTTTTATTTTTGCATATTTAGTTTTTAAATTTTAAATTTTTTATTTTTTTTAATTTCTTAATTTTTAATTTTTTAATTTTATAATTTTCAAATTTTTTAGTTTTTTAATATTTAAATTTTTAAATTTTTTAATTTTTTAGTTTTTAAATTTTTAATTTTAGTTTTTTAATTTTTATTTTTTTAGTTTTTTTACATTTTTTTAAATTTTTGTAATATTTTAATATTTTTGTTTTTTAAATTTTTTTAATTTTCTAATTAATTAAAAATTTTATTTTTTATTTTTTAAATTTTTTATTTTATAGTGAGAGGGAGGAAAGAGCAGAGAGAAATGTAAGGTGTTATGGTGAGTAGATCCGAAATGTAGCTTAATGCAACTAGGGATGGATCCCTGGTTGACGGAGGGGGAATTAAGGCCGGCGGTTTTCTATTGATTGGGAACTACTGTAAGCCATTGGATTATTCAAATGGTTGAGGATAAGGAAAAGGTTGCGAAAAGATTTGTGGAGGAGGGTTAGAGCATCTCCAACGCTCTTGTGGCTTTGGAAACAATGGTTGACACATAGGAATGACATGACCTTATTTTAAAAGTTGTTCTCCAATGCAATGTGCATCCAGTTTGTGAAGTTGAGCTGGCAATGTACTGGCAGGAAGAATGTGAAGTCCATTGTCTAGAAGTAGACATCGGACTTCACAATGATTTATTATTAAATAATAAAAATATCTTAAAAATGGCAAATTTTTGCACAGAGAATTAAAATATTAAAAATTATATTTATAGAAAAAACAGTTCAAAAATTAGGAGGAGAGAACAAATAAGCAATTGTTTCTTGCATTTTTTAAAAATTAAAAAAACGAAAACGCAATTGATAATTGCATTTTTAATTTTTTTGAAAACGCGTTTTAAAATTTTTAAATGTTTAATTTTTTTAATTTTCTAATTTTAAATTTTTAATTTTTAATTTTTTTAGTTTTTTAATTTTTTAATTTTTAGTTTTTAATTTTTTAATTTTTTAATTTTCAAATTTTAATTATTTAACTTTTTCATTTTTTAATTTTTTAATTTTTTAATTTTTTTACTTTTTAATTTTTACTTTTTTAATTTTTTAATTTTTTAATTTTTAAATTTTTAGTTTTTCAATTTTTAATTTTTGTTTGTTTATTTATTTATTTATTTATTTATTTATTTTTATTTTTTTATTTTTTTATTTATAATTTTTTGAAATTTAAAATTTTAATATTTTAAAATTTTAAATTTTAAAATTTTTATTTTTTTTTGTTTATATTTTTATATTTTTACTTTTTTATTTTATTATATTTTTATTTTTATTTTTTGATTTTTTTTGGTTTTTTTTTATTTTTTATTTCTAAAATATTCTACTTTCTAAAATTTTAAAATTTTAAATTTTTAAATTTATAAAATTTTATAAAATTTTAATTTTATAGTTTCTTAATTTTTAAATTTTTATAGTTTTAAATTTTTAGTTTTAATTTATTTTAAATTTTAAATTTTATTATAATTTTTTAGCTTTTTACTTGTTCAACTTTAGAATTTTTTAATCTTTAAACATTCAATTTTTTATATTTTATATTTTATTTTTTTTTTCATTTTTTTCATTTTTAAATTTATTAAATTTTTTATTTTATAAATTTTTAAATTTTAAATTTTTATTTTTTAATATTTTATTATTTTCATTTTTTAGTTTTTAAAATTTCTAATTTTTTAAATTTTTAAATTTCTATTTTTTTTAATTCTTATATATAAAAGGAGTTGAAAATGACCTCTAGCCTAGTGGTTAAAAAAGATGCATGCGGCCCAAGTGGTCAGGAGATCGAGCCCCAGTGGAGACGAGTTCACCACAATTACCCATTACTTTTGCCAATGACTAGTGGTATTGGTGAGGCATGCGGTCAGAGTGGTCAGGAGTTCGAATCCTAGTGGAAGCGATTCCGGAAACTAATTACCCTTTCTTCAATATATATATATATATATATATATATATATATATATATGAGGAGGGATCTACATTCCCTCACTTTTGTATCTCTCATGCATCCCCATCATTACACCCGTTGGATTTTGTTTAAGTCATCTAATCTTAACCGTTGAAAAATCAACGATTAAGATTAGATGACTTAAACAAAATTCAATGGATGTAAAAGAGGGGATGCATGAGGGATGCAAATGTGAGGAGATGCGGATCCCTCCTCCTCTCTCTATATGCTTCTTTTACAAAAAATTGATTGAAAGTTGTTTAAGTTCTTTTCGGGCTTAATTGCCATGTTCCTTTTAGAATAAAATGTTTTAATTGAACGATTTTCAGTTACATTGTACATATATATATAATATTTACACTCACATAATTCTTCGCACAACGATGTTGTGCATTCTTATTCAGCTCGAGTACTAGTTTTATGATGTTCTCAATCGACTTGCAAACTTGTAACACATTTTATACACTTGTCAATTTTATTACATACATGCATGATATTTTTTTAGATAAATCATTTTCGTTCACATATATTCAGTTGATAAATATTCTTGTATCAAATGAAGTTAGACCTTTATCCCTTTTGTTTTGGTTTTGGTATGAAAATCTCGATTATTTGAAAGAGAATATAATAATTGTACACTTTTGTGTAAAAATTTGTTGATTACTAGTAAAAGGATATTATACTTTATTGCATTGTTTATTGATTGTTGTATATAAGTAAGACAACGACAGGAAGATAGAAATGATTTTGTTTAGAATCATGCAAAGTTAGTCGGTCAGAGTACTCTATTTCTTTATTTTTAATTTTAACACAATACATTAGGTTGATGATCTTGCATCAATAGATACGTATGTATTGATTAGGGAAATTGTCTTATTGATTATGTCATCACTGAAATATTCATGAAATACTGTTTTGTGTTTAGCTAATAAATTCTGTTAAATAGTGTGTAAATATTTATTGAATCATGGTTAAAACATCTACAGTAACTAGATATTATCTCAAGATATTCTGGTTAGTACATTGACTATTATAACATGTGACATTAGACTTCTTATAAATATTCTAGTGAAAAGTTAATACTTTAGTGATATTGCAAATCCATTTGAATCTAAGTTTTCAAGTGAAAATTAGTTTGGGTACAAGCCGAAAGGATCTTACTATCAAAAAGGGTGTAAATAGTTCTAAACGATACTGTATTTAAGTGTCTTCGGACCATCGCTAGCTAGGAACCGGCTCTTACAACTAATCCAAGTTGATCAAAACTTGATGGACTAAAAATTTGTTAAGGTTTGATCAGCAAAAATCAATTAAGCTATTACTCTAGTTCTGTAGACTATCACACTTGTACACATGGTTGATAAAGATGAGTCTTCTAGTGCCAAGCTCAATGATTCTTTCTTCAAAAGGTGGCAGAGCCATATGTGATTTTGTCTTGCTACTTTGTGACTGGTATCAGCAATTGATAGAATCACACACATATTAAATGATTATGATGACACATTGTATGATTTAGGAGTAACCAAAACATCTGGCCTTGTCAAACCAAAAACTCAGAAAGAAATGGACTACAAATGATTTCATAGAGTTTTGTGTTTTCTGAGTCATTAAATGACATATTCTTCTCATATAAAAGCACTAAAGAATACTATGATCCAATAGAAGGAGAGGATGGTCCATCTGTGGAACAACTTAGATACTCATAAGATAGGTCCATGTGACAAGCTATCATAGCTATGAGTATCAAAGAATTTCAAATGATATCTTTAAACATAGATTATGCTGAATCTGAATGGCCCAATATCTTATTATATATACAATTTATATATTTGTTAGTTTTATAAATTGTGTTAATCAATCTGCTATAGAACTGTTAATGCAAATTTATATACTTCTTTCTATATATTGTTAACTTTGTTTCGAAAATGGTTTTTTTGGGGGTTGGGGGGGGAGGGGGTGTGGGTGTTGTTCTATAAAATTGAAAAAAAACCAAATTTTGTTCATATTATTACCCCTTTATTCTCATTAAAATTCTATCAAGGGCATTTCTTTGACTCCCTGAACGGTCATATTATTACCCCTTATTCACACGTTTATTCCTATTACATCCTATTGAAGGATCATTGAAATATTGGTTTGCGACATCGCTCATATATATACATGCCTCTGTTGTGTCGTTGATGGAAAGAAAAAGGAAGTTCTCACTCTTTCTAAAAATTGTTTTTCTCTTCCTCCTACAAAAACATCTTCAATTTCAATCTCTCCAAATTCTTCATTTCAGTCTTCTTCTCGACAAAAGCTAAGTTCAGGTTACTCTCTCAAATTGTATACGGTGACGAGAAGCCGGTAGCATGGAAGTTTTACCACTAGGAGGATTCGAACACATGTATGCACATAGACATCGAATACTCTTTTTAGTGCAGTGCATAGTGCGTGACTTCCCTAGATGCCGGTAACACTAACATTTTATTAATTTGTTTACAGAAATCATAGTAAAATTTCAAACACATATTCCCAAGTGTCATTTGTCGTCTCCTCCGACCTTCCGAGCTTATTCTCTTTGAACAACACTCGCCACCAACTTTGCTGAGCTTTTCTTCTAAGTGGCGCTCGTCACCAACATCCAGGTATTTTACAAATTAGAAGGGAACCCGTCCCAAAAGCCAGATAGAGATTTTTTTTAAGAGGGCAAAATGCCTTCACTTAGAATTTAAGAGGTACGTGAATAATTTATAAAATAAAGTAAAATAATTATTAGTAATGTATGGTTATTTAGTAATAGGGTCTCATATAATAGTGTATATTAGGATTTGAGTCTCCAAAACGACCGACATTAGAGTTAGGTCTCCAAATCACTGTTCATGTAGGCAAATGAACCGTGATTTGGAGATCCAAATTCTAACTCGGTCATTTTCGAAATCCAAATCCTAATTTTAACTATTATATGAGATCCTATTACTAAATGACACAATAACGTATAGAGAATTGATATCGAGACCCCAGGTTATTATGTCATCAATTCACCAGCTTAACTACAAATTAGTTATAATTTTTTCAAGAAACCTAAGTAAATGATAGAATAAACTGTACTATATAAGTAAGAAACCAACAGCTTAAAGGGGTCGCTTAGGGTGGGTCTTATCTTAGATCTTGTTCGTAACAAGGTTTTCATTTCATTGTACTATTGCTAAAGCAACAAACTGCCTGCAAAAAAGACAAAACATCTTGTTTTAGCTGTTACTAACTGTAGCAACAAACAAATAAACCATCTCAGCTCATGACATGATTATGAAACATAAAAATCCAATAATTTTTATAAGAGAGTATCATATATTAACCATCACCATTCTTCACATCGAGCAGCTCATTCCAGCAACGGCCTAACAGCTCCACTTACATCTTCTTCATCATGCGACTCGAGTCAAGAATTTTTTCTTGATTCCTCCAACAGCCAATACTTGACGTTGATATGGAAATAATACATAGTCATCATAACATAATAATTTGCTGACACATACTGCATTCCGCCGCAGGCTCAAAATAATACATACAGCTATTGATTTTAACTAGCAAATTAACTGGACCTGTGTTATATATATATATATTAAAACACTGGAACAGCTTATAAATGTAGTGATATATCTCTTGTATATTTTGGTTATATTGGATTATTAAACATTCCTGTTTGGACCAATCATACACTTTAGGATTTCATGTTAGTTTGGTTATATTGGAATCTCTCTGATCAAGTACCGGACCTACCCAGTGATTGTAGCTCATATGACAAGCATCACAAACACTGTTAGTCCCGGAATATAATTTTCGATGAAAAACTAAGAAATGAAACGATTGTAAGAAACAATATTTCGTAGCAACACTTCAAGGAAGGTACAAAACATAGATCCTTGGAGGATTCTGAAAGACGAAAACTAATGTGTTACTTCAAAGAAGACACAAAAGAATTCGTAGCAGCAGCAGCAATGAATGTCCACTAACTTTTCTGATTAACAGAGAAGTTCTCGTTCAGAACAAGTTGCAAGTGGATAATGAAAGAACTGAAGGTTCTGATTAGATCAGACAGGAAGAAAGTCTGCTGGGGTGAAATATCACCGGCGCTCAAAGCTTGATTCTCCTCACACGAATAACTTACAGGAACCAGCAAGTTTGACGGAGAACTTTGGAACACTCCGCTGTTCTGACTCCTCGGATGGCACGGACTCCTGCGCTAAGTAGCGCTGGTGCTGGCACACTTCTCTTCTATCTTGAACTCTCTGAATTCGTAAGGAACTTGTGTTCTGAACCCTTGTATATTCTGTACCATGAGAGAGAGAGAGAGCCGAGAAGCTTTTATAGTCCCGCTCTGTAACCGTCCAGTTATCAACAAGTTCGGGATGTGGAAAAAAATCATCCCGAACATTCTGTAATTGCTCAATCGTACAAAGACACGATTTGAGCTAGATGGCGCACAGTGCGTACCAGCGCCAATAGCGCCCAACCACTCCCGTGCGCACCCTGCGCAAACTGCGTGCCAACTGTAGCGCCAACAGGCCGCGCCAACTGGCAGCGCCTACTAGCGCACCAACTGGCGCGCCATCTGGCCGCGCGATCGGGCCGCGCCATCTGGTCACGCGATCGGACAACGCGAACTGGCGCGCGAACGGCTGCGTAAGAGGCTCGTGTAACGAGTGCAACTTAAGCGCACTATGCACCTAGCGACGATGCTGACATGCTAAGTGCAAAGTGCGCCAATAAAATGCCGAGCCTATGAGCCCGAGTCCGAGTCCGAGTCCGAGTCGCTAAGCCCCTACGGGCTTAGCTCCAAAGGAATAAATTCCAAGAGCAAAAAGCTAATGCTTTACCATGGAGTCTTAACCTTAACTCCTAGTAAAATCACCCACATGGTTCCCTCCTTAGGGTCACTACCCCATGTGCATATCTCAACAATACATACCAAGTATATATATTGAGATGCCTCATGATGCTTTTCCATTGTGGGACTAAACTTTACTAGGCATGTGTTGAGAGCAAGCTCTCTTCACATGTTACAAAGGAAAAGCTCAAACAATCCCCCATATATCTCGATATATGGAGTTGAGTGTTCTCCACAGTAACTGTCCATCATGCATTAGGAGAGATGTCACTTACGACTTGAATCTTCCCGCATGGGTCAAACAACAGACTATAATACAAGAATGGACTAAGCCTTGAATTATGCACCATAGCTGAAATTCTTATTCCCACTCACATAATGTAGTTACATGTGCTTCTGGTTGCACATTAATGGCCTTGTGCCAGCCTGGTTTCAGTGTATAATTTTGGACATCTATAAGTTTACCCTCAAGAGGCGGCATGCTATCTCTGTCCATACACTATAAGTGAGTTCTTTATTAAAAAGACACGACATGAAGCCTTGCGCTTCCCTTGCGGTGCTACGCCGCTATAACATGGCCAAAAGCCGAGGCATTACACCTACCGGAAACCTCATCGTAGTGTCATACTACTGTAGCATGAGGTCACAGCCTCTTTGTAGTGCCATACTACCCAGCATGAAGCCTTAGGCTCCCTTGTAGTGTTACGCCGCAACGACATGGCTTGCAAGGCTGAGGCTTTACCCCTATCCGGGTACCTCATCGTGGTGTCGTGCCAATGTAACATGAGGAACACCTCCCCTTTATAGTGCTGACTATCCCTCTTTAATTTTATCATACAGCATTAGGCTACCTGCCTATTTGCGGTGCTACTCCGCTGTGACTTGGCTCATAAAGCCGAGCCATTACCCCTTTCGAGAACCTCATGGTAGAGTCACCCTACTGTAGCATGGAGTTTCACTCCATGTACTGTTGCGCTACCGTGCTTCATGTAAAGCACACCAGGTATTCACTCTGCCTGAGAACTCATTAAGGCGTTTAAGCCAACCTCTCACAGGATCTATTTTCTGCAGAAAATAATAGTAGACAACAGTGGTTGTAGGTCCGTAATCTCTCCATGGCACAGAGAACAGTACCTACTATTTTTGATATTTTTCCAGTTAATGGTCCTCCCTTGAACCAAAAGCTAGATGCCTAGTAGATTTCTCTTTGAACTAATAGCATAAAACTTTATGGTAGGATTACAATAACATAATATCAGAATGCCTTCAAGCCCTTTTTTTGCTGTGTCATCGACCAGCGGGCGCTTGAGGCCCTTGGTGAACGGATCCGCCAAGTTTTACTGACTCCGAACATCAATCACTGCAATAACACCTCTCTTGATGAGATCATGTACTGCCCCGTGCTTTAACATCACAGTCCTCTTCTTTCCGTTGAAGAGGTCATTTGATGCCACCATTGCAGTCGCCTGGTTATCACAGTATATTGGTATTACCGTTATTTGCTCCCCAACCACTTGAAGATCATACATGAGCTCCCGAAGCCATTTTGCTTCCTCCGCTGCGGTATCAAGTACAAAGAACCCAGATTCCATGGATGACCATGAGAGCATAGTCTGCTTCTTCGACTTCTACGATATAGCAGCTCCATCCATTGTAAAAATAAATCCACCTGTGGACCTCTCACTCTCCAACTCTGAGCACCAGTTGGCATCACTGAAGCCTTCTACTACCGGCAGACCTCTGCTGTAGTGCAGTGCATATGTCTGAGTCTTCTTGAGATATTTTACAACCCGTTTCACAGCTTTCCAGTACTTAATGCCTGGGTTGCTCCTGAAACGACTCAGCATTCCTACGGCAAAAGCTATGTCAGGCCTTGTAGCAGTAGTAGCATACATCAAACTCCCGATAACGCTTGCGTACTCCAGCTGTCTGACGCTTTCTCTTAAAGTAGGCTTCAACTTCATATCACACTTGTATGGCGTATTGATCCCTGGAATATCCTTATACCTGTAACGTGTGATAATCTTCTTAATATAATAAGACTTTGAAAGCGCTAGTCCAGTGTTTGTCCGGATGATCTTGATCCCTACGATCAAATCAGCTTCCCCCAAGTCCTTCATACTGAACTTGCTCGAGATGAACTTCTTTGTCTCAATGACACAGCCCATATCCGTACCTAGGATTAACATGTCGTCCACGTAATGACAAATGATTACACCTCTTCCATCAGCAAATTTTGTGTAAACACACTTATCCGTATCGCTGACCCGGTAGCCATTTGACCTTATAATCTTGTCAAATTTCTCATTTCATATCTTGGGAGCTTGTTTAAGACCGTACAAGCCAACTTGCAAACTTTTTCTTTAAGACCCTTGGCGACAAATCCCTCTGGCTGTTGCATGTAAATCTCTTCGGTCAGCTCGCCATTTAGGAAAACTGTTTTCACATCCATCTGACGTTTCACCATCTTATGTATTGCTTCGAGAGCAATCAACACTCTGATGGTGGTCATCCGGGCTACTGGAGCATACGTGTCAAAGTAGTCGATCCCCTGCTTCTGAGAAAACCCCTTAGCTACCAACCTAGCCTTAAATTTGTCAATAGTTCCATCTGCTTTCATCTTCTTCTTGAAGATCCATTTGCATCCGATGGATTTTACTCCTTTAGGAAGATCAACCAACATCCAAGTGTCATTTGAGGTGATGGAATCAATTTCATTGTCTATCGCCTCCCTCCAGAAAATTGCATCTCTGGTCTTCATCGTCTCATCATAGGTAAGAGGATCTGCTTCCGCATGATAGGTGACAAAGTTATTTTCGAAGTCCTTCGGCCTCCTCACACACATAGCTGATAGCTCAGCGAGTTTTGGTTCAACCGTTGTTTCAACAACAACCTCTTCTTGGACTATATCCTCATTGAAAAACTTTAGTTTCTTACGCAACCTCATTGTTCTCTGAAATGTCCGCAAGAACAATATTCTTGTGCCTTGCAAATTTATCTTTAAAATATTCTGCGTTGCGAGATTCAATGATATGATTTGACTCAATATCAAGAAATCTCCGAGCATTATTCTTCTCGGCATAACCTAAAAAGATTGTCTTTGTAGTCCTTGTCCCAAGCTTCCGAATCTTCATATCTTGAAGCTTCATATATGCCAAACACCCCCACACTCGAATGACATTCAAGTTAGGTCTGACCTTGAACCAGAGTTTGTGAGGAGTAATGTCTGAAGTTGCATGAGGCACTCTAATTAGAATAAAAGTGGCCGTCAATACAGCTTCTCCCTAGTAGCACTTTGGAAGACCCGCAGTCAATAGCATTGACTTAATCATTTCTATCAACGTTTTGTTCTTCCTTTCTGCTACTTCCGTTTGAATGAGGAGAGTACGGAACAGTGGTCTCGTTGAAAATTCTACATTCTTTGCATAACGATGCGAATACATGAGACTGGTACTCTCTACCTCGATCACTTCTTATTTTCATGAGTTGTTGTCCAGTCTTCCGCTCAACCTCGGCCCTGAACTCTTTGAACTTCTCGAATGCTTCATCTTTAGCCTTCAGAAGGTATACGAAAGCGTACTTTGAGAAGTCATCGATAAAGGTCATGAAATACTTCATTCCGGCCTTTTTGTAGAGAATTGTTTGAAGTCATAGATATCATAGTATACCAACTCTAGAAGATCTGTGCTTCGATTAACCCGAGGGAAGGATTTCCTTGTGATCTTTGTTTGAACACAAAATTTACATTTCTCTACCTTACCTCAACATTTGGAGATAAGTTCTAGATTAGACATTCTATTTATTCGTTTACAACGAACATGTGCAAGCCTATTATGCCACAACTCAAGAGTATAAGTAGAATGAGTGATTGCATTAACAGCTTTGGACTGATTTACAAGCTAAATTTTAAACATCCCTTCGGTATAAAAAGCTTTTCCAAAGTATGTTCCCTTTATGAACATCACCATCTAACTAGCATTGATGTCCATCCTGAGGCCTACATTGTAGAGTAGGCCTCCCGAGATCAGGTTCTTTTAGGTACATGCTTCACACCCTAAAGCGTTAGTGACTTCTCCGAAGTCAGCTTCAAAACTACCGTTCCGATCCTGAGCACTTCAGCTTGTGCCTGGTACGCCACCATAACAACTTCAGAAGTTGGCGTGTAGTTAGTGAACCACTCCTTGCTTGAGCAGACATGGCAGGTGGCACCAGTGTCAACCCAACAGTCAGAGTCAGCCCCTACAACAGTGACCTGTGCAATCATTGCAACAATATTAGTGATCATAGAAAGTGCATCCACTCTTGAAATGGCTTGGTCTTCGCTTTGCATTCACTCTTGAAATGGCCCTTCTTGTCACACTTGAAACAAGGCATCTGAGACTTTGCCTTCTGATTCTTGAAGGAAGTCCCCTTAACTTTTAGATTGTTATGGTCCTTCTTCTTGCTGTGAGAAGCAGCAAGCTTTCCCTTGTGTTTCTTGGTGTGAACCAAATTGGCGTTAGCCAATTGTTTGGATAGTGCGTCCACCTTCAGTTAAGCCCTTATTTGGTCCTCAACATAGACTTCCTGTAGGAGATCTTCCAGACTGATCTCCAACTTCTTCCTATGCATGTTTGCATAGAACTTGCTCCATCCAGCGGGAAGCTTAGAGATGATCCCTCCAACAACAAACTTGTCAGGGAGGGGCATCGCCTCATCATCCAACTTCTGTCGCAGCTTCAGGAACTCCTTCACATGTGGCAGCATTGGCTTCTCATCTTCAAAGAACCACTTGTGATATTTTTCAACTAAAAATATCTTGCTTCGGTTCTTATCATCTTCGTATAGTTTCTCTAGAGACTTCCAAATCTCTCTGGCAATAGTCTTCTATGAATATGATTATGTAAGGGAGCCTTCCATAGCATTTAGCATCATAAGCCTATAAATGCTATTATCCCTTCTCCACTTGGCCTGGTTCTTAGTAGCAATAAAAATTGTGGCTGCAGATCCAGTTTCTGGAATAGTAGGTTCCTTCTCAAAAAGCACATGATCAACGTCAGAGAATTGAATATTGAGGCTAACCTTCCTTTTCCAGATTTGATAGTGTTCACTATGAAATTGCTCTAACTTTGTGAAGTTAGGATTGATTAGTGAAGTACAAAAGTTTTCCAAATTGTAATCCAGCTTTGAGATTGTTACTCTCGGGACGTAATTTTTGATAGAAAACTGAGAAATGAAATGATTGTAAGAACAATATTTCATAGCAACACTACAAGGAAGATGCAAAACAGAGATCCTTGGAGGATTCTGAAAGACAAAAACTAATGTGTTACTTCGAAGTAGACACAGAAGAATTCGTAGCAGTAGCAGCAACGAACGTCCACTAACTTTTCTGATTAAATCAGAAAAGTTCTCGTTCAGAACGAGTTGCAAGTGGATAATGGAAGAACTGAAGGTTCTGATTAGATCAGAGAGGAAGAAAGCCTGCTGGGGTAAATTATCACCGACGCTCAAAGCTCGATTCGCCCCACACGAATAGCTTCCAGGAACCAACAAATTCGACGGAGAACTTTGGAACACTCCGCTCTTCTGACTCAGATGGCACGGACTCTTGCGCTAAGTGGCGCTGGTGCTGGCACACTTCTCTTCTCTCTTGAGCTCTCTTAATTCGTAAGGAACTTGTGTTCTGAACACTTGTATATTATGTACCATAAGAGAGAGAAAGAGAGAGCAGAGAAGCATTTAAGGAACTTGTGTTCTGAACACTTGTATATTCTTTACAGTCCTGCTCTGTAACCGCCCAGTTAGCAACAAGTTCTTGATGTATGAAAAAATCATCCCGAACATGCTGTAACCGCTCAATCGTGCACAAACACGATCTGAGCTAAATGGCGCACAACGCACGCAAGCTGCGTACCAGTACCCAACCGCTTCCGTGTACACTAGCGTAATACGTGCACACCCTACGAAAACTGCACGCCAACATGCCACGCAAACTGGCATGCGAACGGTTGTACAAGAGACTCGCGCGATGAGCGCAACTTAAGCGTACTATGCGCCTAACGACGATGCTAAGTGCAAAGTGCGCCAACAAAATGCCACATTGCACCTCATGACCCCATGAGTCCGAGTCACGAAGCCCCTACGGGGCTTAGCTCCAAAGGAATAAATTCTAAGAGCAAAAAGCTAATGCTTTACCATGGAGACTTAACCTTACCTCCTAGTAAAATCACCCACATGGTTCCCTCCTTAGGGTCACCACCCCATGTGCATATCTCAAAAACACATACCAAGTATATATATTGAGATACCTCATGATGCTTTTCCAATATGGGACTAAACTTTACTAGGCATTTGTTGAGAGCAAGCTCTCTTCACATGTTACAAAGGAAAAGCTTCAACAAACACTAGACGGGGCCGGCAGGATTTGAGTCCTCCAACCATAAGGATGTACAGATGTGTATGAGTTGTAATTTAAAAAAATTATCGGGACCTGTATTTTGCTATTTCAGTACCCAAACCTTGTTTTTCCATGTGTCATGCTAGGGAGTTTTGGGCTCGTAGGTTCCTTTATATTAATCACTCATCTTCCATTGCCCTTGCTTCTTTATTAACCAAGTGCCTTTATGCTGGATCATTTGTTCCCACATTTAGCAAAATGGTTTTTTTGTAAGTTTTTATCCAAAATTCTATTTGCATGTTTCCATATATTATACTATTAAACTAACAAGCTGCTACCATAAACTAATATACTTAAAACCTAATCAATATTCTATATTCTGAACTTTTTTCCAATTTTCATCTTGCTACTTGATCTTGCGATTTGCAACATCAAGGTACGTAGAATGTCATTAAGAGAGATAAAAATACCAAGAATATCATTGTTAATAGTTCAAGGCACTTTGCAAATTTGATTAATTACAATACTTTAAGCTAGCAACTTACTGATTTTAATAGTTTTTGGTAACAAATTCACAAATCGAAAAAGTTCAGGGTCTATAGTTACAAATTAGCATTATAATATCTCTTTCTTTTTCCACCTTTGTTCCTTAATTGCTAGAAAGATAGTAGTTTGATAAAAAAGACATTGTCCAAAACTAAAAAGAACTCTAGTCTAATTAACACCAAACAATTTATTAAGTATTGCACAAGTGATGGCAAATTGTGATCATGTACATTTTGCAAACCCCCTAAATTTCTACTATAATTTTTTTTATAAATGGGTATAATAGTATTTACTTGTACTTCGTATTTATATGTCGCAAGCAAGTCGCGTTCTCGTATTTATACGTCACGTACGAATTTGTATTTTTCTTATTTGCTCGTCGAGTGCAAATATGTGCGAGGTACATATTTTAGAAAAACTTTTTTATTTATAAATTTTTACATAGGAGAAATAAGGTTTTCAAGATGATATATGATAGCTATTTTATATTGCTTAAAGTGGTAAATACATCACTTATTTTTTTATCATAAAGGCTAATTTTTCTTATGGTACAAAAATAAGTAGTAGTTTAGAAAACTAATATTTTTATGTAAATATATTATTGGTGTACGAGAGACATGAAAATTATTCCATGTCCACCTTGGCTTTTACGAAAACAAGTTATAAATATTTTTATTACAAAAATAGGATTTCAAATATTCGAACATTTATCTTAATTTTCAAAATTAATTAATATTATATTTTATTATACGAAAAATATATTTAGATTTATTTATATAATTAATTATGATAATTTGAAAAAGATTTGATAGATTTTAAAGACGGGATTATCTATATTGGTATTAGATTATATCGAATCGGGTTTAAATTGATTTAAATAAAATGATGGAATTATCCATGGCGATTTAAATTCATTGTTGTCCATATCTATCTAGGAGCATCACCTCTTATATAAGGAGAACTCCTCTTGGCTCCTTCCCATAGAACCCAAATAAATTCCACCATCCAAATTTCTCTACCCAAAATGTGTTGTGCATCGTGTCCGTGCATTCTCATCCACTATTTTCTTGCCTTGCAATTACAAGTTTCTATCCGACAACCCGGACTCGACACCATCACGTGTCTCGCAGGACACGTGCCCGACACCACACTGTGGTCACCGCCACCTCCACCCGTAACCCAAACCAACATCACCACCTTGTCATACCGGCCGACCCGATCACTGTATCCCCAAATAAAAATAAATATACAAAATACGGCAGCAACAGACAAGAGAAACCCAACCCTCACTTCGCCCCCGACTTGCCGTCGGATCCTACCGCGTCAAGCTGCCGCAGCCCAACTCCAGTTCAGATCCGGCCACCCGCCATCGTCGGGTCGAGCATTGCGACCGCCGTCATGAGCTCCTACGCGTGTCGCCATGGCGTGACCTTCCCGCGCCGATAATCGCCCATCACGACAGTCGCGGTCGAGCGTCGCAGCCCATCTAGCAGCCCGCGTCGACGAGCGCGCACCATCGTGAACGTGTGGATCTTGATCGCACCGGAGTCCACATGGCCACCGGGTCAGCCGCATTGACTCCGGTGAGCCTCCCGATCGAGCCCTCCCGTGCAGCCCGTACCGTCTTTCCTTCCGCCCGTCGGCCAAGACACTCCCTCCGGCCTTCCCACGACAGAGCAACATCCCGGTGAGCTTCCTCTTCTCCTACTTCCCTCTTTTCCTACCTCTCCGATGGATTCCTCTCCATCAACACCTTTTTTTCTCTCTCTTGCCCTCTTTTAAAAAGTTGCTGTGGAGAATATTGTTGCTAAAACTGTATTATAAGCAAAATTTTATTATAATGACTAATTTTTAGTATACATTATTATTTGCAATAGTTGGGAATATATGTATAAATTATTATTATTATTTTGCTACTTAAACAACTATTATGTTGCAAAATCTACATAATTACAGTTTTTGGTCTGTACTGATTTCCAGAGTTTGAATTATTCCTAAAAAATACTATATTGTATAATATATTCAAATATAGTTTGACGAAAAATTATTGTGATAAAAATAATTAATACCAAAATATTTTTAGATTTCGTAAGTATCTAAACTATATATATATATATATATATATATATATATATATATATATATATATATATATATATATATATATATATATACCAACAACTTATAGTTCTTGGCCTAGCTAAACTCCTTATTATTTTCGAATATAAAATGTAGTTTTTTTTTATCTAAAAGCAATTTTTACAAAAATTTGAGTTGCCTATAAATGATTATCGATTCTTCAAATTTTTATCTAAAAACATAATTTTGACTAACAAGATCTATTTTGCAAGTATTTATGTAAAGTTATTATGAAGCTATTTATCAAATTAGTAAAGTATCTATGTCCACAAAATTTCCTTCATTACTAACACCAAACGTGAACGACCGTATCCCCATTAACCATGAACTAATCGCACGTCCCTATTTTATTGCAAAGTCATACCTTGTTTCATCGACTCAGGCTATAGGACAAAACTGGAACTTTCAGAATATCGTACCACATCAGGTGACACACCAGGAAAGATACCTTGCCATAATTTATTGTTTATAATCAATATACATTTTATTTATTGCATATCACTGTTCATTTATTTCCAGTTCTTCTAGCTGTACCATTTTTTTTACAGTGCCTGATTTACTGCCTGCTCAGTGATATTAGCTTACTTGATTATTATCCTTTGATTGCATATGGACCTAGAGTTAAGGGACTACCATCTGTAGTGTATTGCATAACCTTGACACAGTTGTATCATGATATATATGTGAGATGAGTAGCATGTAGAGGTACTTGCGTGTTGGCTAATCACCTGTGCGCCTGCGTTAGGGCTAACTACTAATAGAGGCATGTTAGGAGACTTGGCAGTTAGTAGAGGTATATAAGTCATGGATGTGACTTTACTAGGCATTGGGTGGGAAGAACAGTTCCTTAACGTACGGATCACGTATGCACTTTCCTATTTCTGATCCTGCTGGCCTCTGACATCTGAAGGATGTTATGCTTTGAGGTCCCTGGTATCCTGTAGGACCATACCAGAGTTTCCTGTACCTGAGCCAGATGCCCATGCGTTGAAGGTTTATTCTTAACTGCATAAAAATATTAGATCGGTTAGGTTACCTTATTAATGTCTTATCACTTACTTTTATTTGTGGCATATTTTATATTCAGTATTTACATGGCATGTTCTTTATGTATCTTGTTACGTCCCTCTTAGGACCTAGTGATCTCTCTAAGTGTGTGCTTTTCCTAATATTTTGCAGGTGCTCTAGCCAAGATCACGGTCTTCCCTTTCTATCGTGAAGGATTGCTCTTGGATCGTTCTTAGTCATTTTATCTATCATTTTCTTGTACATTTTTATTTTACTTAAATTAGTTGGTAGTGGATTTATCTCCGCCCAACTACATGTATAAATGACAAATTTTTGAGTTGATTTATATATTATTCTTTTTAGTTTGTGGATGAGATTTAGTTATTATGGTTTACTGTATTTTACAGCTTATGTGTACATACGAGGGTTCCATACGTTGGAGTATACTTCGTATGTATACAGTTGCATGTCTACGTACTTAGTCCTAAGTATTTTGGGACTGGAGCATTACATATTTTTGTGGTGGCCCATGCAGATCAAGTTTATCACTTCGGTTACGTGACTGTACCGATGTGACCTGCATATAAGAATAGAGTTTAGGATCTCATCCACAAGCTTGACCTCCTTCCTTGCTTCAAGTTTCGAACTCTCGTTACCATCCTTGATTTGTATCCTGCTTGAACTCTTTCTACCATGAATTATTATTTTTTGTGCATAGTGACAGCTAGGAAGATGACTACACTATTATATGCTCATATGTTAAACACATGGCTAGAAAGATTACATTGAAAATTAGTATGCATTTGGGGTCTTGTTTGAGTTATAAAGACATTTTTTCTAAAAGTATGATCATAAGGATTAGTTATTTCCAAGTTGTATAGTAGCACATTACCACCTTGAAAGGATAGTTAGAATTTATTTGATATTACAAGGTGGTATACACAAGAGGATAGATAGATCGAGAAAACAAATTGATTGATTCGAGTTTTGATTTTTGAAGGTCTTTGAAAATATTTAGGATTTATTGAGTTATATCTATACATCTTGGGAACGATATAAATTTGATTCGAAAATGATCTTAAATTTTTAAACGATGAAGTATGATTTACGATTGACCAAACTTTGAGGACGATTGATAAATTTTGGTGAAATATTTTTTTGAGTTAAATTGTGATCTATGATTTATAAGGTTATTTAGATATCGAATTTAAGGCCTTGATTATGGATATTTAAATGTTGGTAAAAAAAACATATATATATGCTTTTGAAGAGTAGTTGTGACTTGCTCGAAGTTTAGATATACATTTTGAAGGATATAGAATCAATCTGAGGAGTTATTTTAAATGTTCATTTTTTACGATTGATAAGATTATTTAAATCTTGAGCTTACGTTTTGAATTGATTGTAAGATGCTAAGAGTTATCTTGAGGTTATTTGAGAAATTTTAAAGTTTTCGAAAGTTATGATTTGTTATGGAAGTTTAGTAAAAAAATTGATGACTGATAGGACTATTTAAATATTGAGTTTTATTACAACTTTTGGGAAAAAGTTACTAATTATATGATGAAAAGTTATTTTTAGATGGATTAAAGGAATTTACATTTTAAGTTATGATTATGTTGGATGACCTAGAATGAATAAAAATTATGGTAGATTATTTTTTTGAGAATTATATTAAGAAATCTTGTGAAAGCTCGAGTTCAAGGAGTTAGACTTATAATGGTAGACAACAAAGATAGCCCTAATGAGATAGAGTAGTCCACATTAGTGACATATCATGATAGTTGTAAATACTCAAGTATAGTTAGTCATCTACTAACCGTGTCCCTAACTTATTTTACTTCGTGCTTTAAATTGATTTTATTTTTGTGCACCTCATGAACTCCCACTTTCTATTTTAGATCTTCTGGTGTCCCTCACCGTGACTTTGATATTTGGAGCACAACACTAGACTTTACCTTCCAACCAATTTCACATACAAGACATAAACGACTCCACCTTTATGTAGGTATATCATGTCCCACTAAAACATGTTCCCTTGTACTCTATTTTTATGATGCGACTTTCAAGTTAAAATGGCTAGCTATAAACCCTTCCATAATACTATGGTCCTTTCTGACTTCGGTTAGAGATCAAATGTTGACTCAAGCCTTTCGACCCGATATATGAATATGATCTACTTAATTCCTTATTATGCATAACTTTGTGTGTTAACTTGATTGCTTAACCTTTGTCATTTTATTTTCATGCCTTATCTTGATTTACTTACGCATAACACCTTTTTACTCTCCATGCAATATTAGCAACCTTACTTCTCCTTTCTGATTAAATTGCTTCACTCATATTTCACCTTGATTCCTCTGTGGTTAATGCAATTTTGTTCATTTTATGATTTTCTTGTTCGAGGATGAATGTGATCATGACATCCTTGGTTGGAAAGATGTTAGATTAGAAAATCCCTAAGAGAAAGGTAGCGGTAAAGTTGAATAAGATGATTGAGTATGCATAAGTGAAATCTTGCGGTAAAACCTTTGAGGCGGATATATTTTATGATCAAAGCAGAGTAGATTCATGTTCGACAAATTGGTTCTTTATTTTATGAGATGATAAAAAGAGTGTTTGAAGAAATTCAAGAAGAGTGTAATTTTTTAAACCCTTAATGATTAGGAATTTAACTATGGGATGATTGTAAATATAAAGGTCATATTAAGTTAAAATTGATTTTACACTTGACTAAAATAGAGTAAATTTTTTTTTTTATGTAAATTCTTAAAAGGAAAATTTTGCAAAGGAAAAATTAGCTTGAGAGAAAATATGTAGGAAGAAGAGATTAGATATTATTTGAATTGGAAGTTTGGACTTATCAAAATTTAAGATTTTAGACATAATTTCATATTGAAGTAACTTTGAATTGATCTTTGATTAAATGGATTAAAGGTTGACTGATTTATTTTGAAAGACGAAAGATTTGGTTTGAAGAAGATATTTGTTAGAGAATTATTGGATCAAAAACTTCTAAAATTAAGGCATTCTACTACGAGATATCTAAGGTAAATATGGGTTGACGTCTAAGTTTTGTTCATAAATCTCAAATTTAGGAAAGTATGTTTCGCAAAAAAAAAAAGTTCGATGGAATAACAATTGTGAGAAGAAATCAAAATTTTGAATATTGTGATTAGGGAATAATGACAAATCAAGATTTAACGACGACATGGAAACCCGCAAGTAAATTTGACTCGAAACTAATAAGCTAGTAATCGAGACTTGAGATAAGGAGGTTATTGCCTATTTATAAGGTTGCAAGTCTATAGGATAATGGTAGTATTGATAAAGTGTAAACATTATGGGTTGTCATGCATTGACCATCTTCGAACTGTTAATTTTATTCGACTGAAATGATCTAAATTACCCATTTCCATCTTATGTCTTGAATTCGCCAGATGATTTAAACCATGATTCTTATCGACTAAACTCTTTCTACCCCCTGCGACCCTAACTACTCCAAAATTTCGAGGACAAAATTCTTATAAATTAGGTAGGATGTAAACCCCCTAAATTTTTACTACGATTTTTTTTATAAATGGGTATAATGGTATTTACTTGTACTTCCTATTTATACGTCGCAAGCAAGTCGCGTTCTCGTATTTGTACGTCGCGCGCGAATTTGCATTTTTCGTATTTGCTCGTCGAGTGCGAATATGTGCGAGGTACATATTTTAGGAAAACATTTTTATTTATAAAATTTTACATATGAGAAATAAGGTTTTCAAGATGATATATGATAGCTATTTTATATTGCTTAAAGTGGTAAATGCATCACTTTGTTTTTATCATAAAAGGCTAAGTTTTCTTATGGTATAAAAATAAGTAGTAGTTTAGAAAACTAATACTTTTATGTAAATATATTACTGGTGTGCGAGAGACATAAAAATTATTCCATGTCCACCTTGACTTTTACGAAAACAAGTTATAAATATTTTTATTACAAAAATGAGATTTCAAATATTCAAATATTTATCTTGATTTTCGAAATTAATTAATATTATATTTTATTATATGGAAAAGATATTTAGATTTATTTATATAATTATTTATGATAATTTAAAAAAGATTTGATAGATTTTAAAGACGACATTATCTATATTGGTATTAGATTATATCAAATCGGATTTAAATTGATTTAAACAAAATGATGGAATTATCCATGGGGATTTAAATTCATTGTTGTCCATATCTATCTAGGAGCATCACCTCCTATATAAGGATAAGTCCTCTTGGCTCCTTCCGATAGAACTCAAATAAATTCTACCATCCAAATTTCTCCAACCAAAATGTGTTCTGCATCGTCTTCGTGCCTTCTCATCCATTATTTTCTTCCCTTACAATTACAAGTTTCTATCCGACAACCCGGACTCGACACCTTCCCATGTCTCGTAGGACACGTGCCTGACACCACACTGTGATCACCGTCACCTCCACCCGTAACCCAAACCAACATCACCACCTTGCCATTCCGGCTGACCCGATCACCGCATCCCCAAATAAAAATAAATATATAAAATACGACAGCAACAGACAAGAGAAACCCAACCCTCACCTCGCCTCCGACTTGCCGTCGGATCCCACCGCGTCAAGCCGTCGCAGCCCAACTCCATATCAGATTCGGCCATCCGCCTTCGCCGGGTCGAGCACTGCGACCGCCGTCGTACGCTCCTACGCGCGCCGCCATAGCGTGACCTTTCCGCGCCGATGCTCGCCCATCACGATCGCCGCGGTCGAGCGTCGCAGCCCATCTAGCAGCCCCCGCCGGGGAGCGCACACCGCTATGAATGCGTGGATCCCGACCATGCCGGAGTCCCTATGGCCACCAGGCCAGCCGCGTTGACTCTGGTGAGCCTCCCGATCGAGCCCTCCTGTGCAGCCCGCACCGTCTTTCCTTCCACCCACCGGCCAAGACACTCCCTTCGGCCTTCCCACGACGGAGCAGCATCCCGGTGAGCTTCCTCTTCTCCCACACCGCTCTCTCCCTACATCTCCGATGGATTCCTCTCCATCAACACCTTTTCTTTCTCTCTCTTGCCCTCTTTTAAAAAGTTGTTGTGGAGAACATTGTTGCTAAAACTGTATTATAAGCAAAATTTTATTATGATGATTAATTTTTAGTATACATTATTATTTATAATAGCAGTGAATATATGTATAAAATATTATTATTATTTTGCTACTTAAACATCTATTATGTTGCAAAATCTATAGAATTACAGTTTTTTGTCTGTATTAATTCCCAAAGTTTGAATTATTCCTAAAAAAATATTATATTGTATAATATATTCAAATATAGTTTGACGAAAAATTATTGTGATAAAAATAATTAATACCAAAATAGTTTTAGATTTCGTAAGTACCTAAACAATATATATATATATACCAACAAATTATAGTTTTTTGGCCTAGCTAAACTCCTTATTACCTTCGAATATAAAATGTAGTTTTTTTTATCTAAAAGCAATTTTTAGAAAAATTTGGAGTAGCCTATAAATGATTATCAATTCTTCAAATTTTTATCTAAAAACATAATTTTGACAAACAAGATCTATTTTGCAAGTATTTACGTAAAGTTATTATGAAACTATTTACTAAATTAGTAAAGTATCTATCTCCACAAATTTCCCTTGATTATTAACACCAAACGTGAATGATCGTATCCCCATTAACCATGAACTAGTCGCACGTCCCTATTTCCTTGCAAAGTCATACCATGTTTCATCGACCCGGGCTATAGGACAAAACTGGAACTTTCATAATATTGCACCATATCAAGCGACACACCAGGTAAGATACCTTTCCATAATTTACTGTTTATAATTAGTCTGTATTTTATTTATTGCACATCACTGTTCATTTATTTCCAGTTCTTCTAGTTTTTTCCATTTTTTATAGTACCTAATTTACTGCCTGTTCAGTGATATTAGCTTACTTGATTATTATCCTTTGATTGCATATGGACATAGAGTTAAGGGACTACCATCTGTAGTGTATTGTATAACCTTGACAAAGTTGTATCACGATATATGTATGAGGTGAGTAGCATGTAGAGGTACTTACGTGCTGGCTGATCACCCGTGCGCCTGCGTTAGCGCTAACTGCTAATAGAGGCATGTTAGGAGACTTGGCAGTTAGTAGAGGTATAGGAGTCATGGATGTGACTCTACTAGGCATTGGATGGGAAGAACAGTTCCTTAATGTATGGGTCACGTATGCACTTTTCTATTCCTGATCCTGCTGGCCTCTGACATCCGAGGGATGTTATGCTTTGAGGTCCTGGTATCCTGTGGGACCATACCGAAGTTTCCTGCACCTGAGCCAGATGCCCATGCGTTGATGGTTTGTTCTTAACTGCATAGACACATTAGATCAGTTAGGTTACCTTATTGATGTCTTGCCACTTACTTTTATTTGTGGCATATTTTATATTCAGTATTTACATGGCATGTTCTTTATGTATCTTATTACGTCCCTCTGAGGACCTGGTGATCTCTCCAGGTGTGTGCTTTTCCTGATGTTTCGTATGTGCTCTAGCCAAGATCACGGTCTTCCCTTTCTATCGTGAAGGTTGCTCTTGGATCGTTCTTAGTCATTTTTATCTATCATTTCCTTGTACATTTTTCTCTCATTTAAATTATTGGTAGTGGATTTGTCTCCGCCCAACTACATGTATAAATGACAAATTTTTGAGTTGATTTATATATTATTCTTTTTATTTTCTGGATGAGATTTAGTTACTATGGTTTACTGCATTTTACAGCTTATATATACATACGAGGGTTCCATACATTGGAGTATACTTCTTATGTATACAGCTGGCATGTCTACGTACTTAGTCCTAATTATTTTGGGACTGGGCGTTACACGTTTACAGTTTGACTTGTAATTTGTCAAAATTAATTTGATGTCACAAGCAAGACTAATTATTGGCCTTCTTTGTTATTTACGAAACAGATCTAGATGGAAGAACGATCAGAAATTAGAGACCTCTTCTAAATAAATTTGCTCCATATTCTGATTTAGCAACCATCAGAAGCAGAGGCCTCAAGCAAATAAATTTGCTTTTGGTTCTGATTTCATAGGTTTTCAAAGACTTCTCACAAACAAATTTTCTCCTATAATTTCTTTAAGCCACTGGAAGAAGAAGGAAGAGAGAAAGGCAACTTCGCTGGGGTGATGAAAATCACCATTGCTCAAAGCAAGAATTGTCCTACCGTGATCTGCTTCCAGGAACCAGCAAGTTCTGAAAGAACTTCTGGAGCACTCACCGTCACCTCCTGTACGAACTCGCCGAACTCCTCTGGACTCTGAAGGAAGCGACCACACAACTCTCTTCGTCCCTCAATTTTGAAGTATGTTCTCAAAGGAGGCACGAAGAGAGTATTTATAGAGTTGGGTAGAAGCCCTAACCATAATCCTGGCCGCCAACTGATTGCTAAAAGATAGGATCAAATAACGAAAAGTTATAACTTAATTAAATTCAAATCCCACAAAAAATGGATCTGAATAACTTATCAATATTTCCATAACAGCTCAAATCTTCAAATCAGCCTAATTAACCACCAACAGCGTCCATACGTGCAATAGTCCGTCAGCCTATGTGCCTGCCCACACAATCACCCAACAGTGTAGGTGCACAGCCTAGCATTCATGCTGCAGCACAGCAACGCAAGCGTGCAGCCTCGGAGCGGCGCATGCGCGCATACGCGTAAATGCACAAACACGTGCATCCGCACACAGCCCATGCAAGCCCCTATGCATGCGTCCATGCATGCATCCGCCCATGCACCTCGTCTATGCGTCGAGCCTATGTGCCTAGCGCATGCGACTCTCGCACAAGCGCAACAGCAACGCACAAAGTAATATGCGCCGATACTGACGTGCTAAGTGCAAAGTGTGCCAAGAAAGTGCCACTTTGCACCCTTGAGCCCGAGCCCAAGTCCGAGTCTGAGTATGAGTCGCTAAGCCCCTTCGGGGCTTAGCTCATAAGGGAATAATCCCATGAGCATGACAAAAAGCATAAATGCTTTATTGATGAGTTAATCTTTTCTCTACTAGAAAAATACCCCTACATGGCACCCATCTGCCTCACCATACCTCATGTGCACACCTCAACACAAGCAAAGCTATATATTGAGATACTCACTTTTTGTGTGGGCAATGTGGGACTATATTTCTAGCATCCAAAGGCAAAAACAACAACAATCTCCCATATATCTCAATATATGGGTTGAGCGCTCCCCACAGTGACTGCCCATTATGCATGGATCTTTCTGCATGGGTTAAATAATAGCATGATACAAGAATGGACTAAGCTGTGATCAAGTCATTATAACCTCAAATACATAACAAATTCCTCATTATGTATCAAAACGGAATATAATCTCTATTCATATTCTAAAAATTAATGAAATATAAAAAATTAAACTGAAATTTAAACTAACTAAATGTCCATGTCAGTGTGTCATTGTGTGTTATGTGTCCTGTATTTGTGTGTGTGTCCATGTGTCATGTGTTTTTGTCCTGGTCGCGTAGGGAGCACGGTCAGAACCCAAACCCAAACCTAACTCAGATAATAGAGAGGGGGTTAGGGTTTACCTGAACCGGAAGGGGTCGATGGGGGTAGGGGGTGGGATGGGGGAGAGCACCGCTAGAGTCGGAGGGGGTCGCGAGGGGAGGGGGAACACGGTCGGAGCCGGAGCTGAGCGTGAGGGGAGCACCGTCGGCCGGAGGGGGTCGCGTGGGGGAGCAGCATCATTGCCAGAGGGGGGTCGCACGGGGAAGGATGGGGGGAAATGAAACTGATCTATTAACGACATCATAAATAAACGTCGCTAATCGTCGTATATTTTGTAATATTTAGCAACGTGTGGTATATAATGTCGCTATAATAAAAATAATATCGACGTTTTACGACATATGGCGACATAGACTTTGTAATATTATTTATTATCGCTAAGCATCACGGGCAGTTGCTAATAGCGACGTCCGACGACATACTTTTAAGACGTCTCTAAGTTCATTGATTATAGCGACGTCAGAAAAACGTCGCTTCGAACTTTGCTATTTCAATACATTTTGGTAGTGTGAATTATGCATCATAACTGTAATTCTTCCCTCACACAATAATATCAATTGTGCTTCTGGCTGCACATTAAAGATCCTGTGCCCGTCTAGTTTTGGTGTATGCATATTAGGTGTCTACAAGTTTCTCTCAAGAGATGACCTATATCTCTATCCATATATTCTATGTGAGTTCTTTTAAAGAGTCTTGGCATGAAGCTATTCGCTTCTTTGCAGTGCTACGTCGCTATAACATGGCCCAAAGTCAAGGCTATACCTCATGTGGTGTTATACTACTATAGCATAAGGCCAGCCTCTTTGTAGTGCCAAACTGTCCGTCAAGAAGCATTTCGCTTCCTTGCGGTGTTACGCCGCCGTGACATGGCTCCTGAAGCCAAGGCTTTACCCTTTCTAGTACCTCAAGTGGTGTCACACTACTGTAACATGAGGCCCAGCTTCTCTGTAGTGCTGCCTGCTATTGACCCAAACTGGATCACAGTCAACCAAATATTGACAAATTGACAATATGATACTTGTAATAATTCAATATGACACATCAAGACAGAACTCAGTGCAAGACGAACGTCATCTCTCTCCTGCTGTGTACTCGTTTTCAGAGTCTGTACAATTTTACATTTATTGAGTGTAGCTAAATGTAAACTGAGTAGCACTGGGTATTCTTGGCTTAAATATTATCTCCCAAACAAACGCAAAGCTCCACCAAGCTAAACTAGCCCACAAAAGCCCATCTGAACATTCTGTCCTATGGAGACAGTGTTCAGGCCGAACTCTTCCTCCACACAAAATTCGAGCCGAACTCTGTCCCCTGATTTCCTGGACACTAATTTTTAGGGTTTTCTATATGCTAGTTGTCCAAAGGCCAAAAATTTGAATTCTTGACACAGAATTCTAGCCGAATTCTGCCTATCCCAACTAGTATAAATAGGTCTTGAATTCTCTCATTTTCAATCATCCAATTTTCTCATATTCTCTTCTCTATAAGCCTCATACAAGCTTTAACCTTCCCATCTACTAGCCACAAGCTTCCTAAGCCTAAAAGTGTTCAGTGCTATTCAGTTAGGAGTTTCTGCAAGAGTCAAGAAAGTCACTTGGAAAATTCTAAGCATCGCCACTGCGATCTTTGTAAGAAGTTGACGTGCTCTTCTGAAGAAAAGGCACGGGGTGTAACTACTATTTCATAAACAGTAAATTTAATCCCGAGCTAGAGTTCTCATGCCTGGACTAGTCCTCCACGAGGAAAACCAGGTTAAAATGACTGTGTTTGCGTATGCTCTCTTGATCTTTTTATTTCCGCATTTACTACTCTGATTATTTACTGTTGGTGAAAAGAGTTAATTTTTATTTGGTAATTATTGTTATAAACTCTATTTACCCCCTCTAGAGTTGCCTATCTGTTCTTCAATTGGTATCAGAGCTCTGTTCACTTAACAAGGATGAACATCATAGAGCTGATCCATGGCAACCACACAACCTATGTTTTCCAACCGTGGTGAGGGACAGTCCACTCATAGGCCACCCCTATTTGATGGAACCAACTACACATATTGAAAAACTAGGATGAGTTTCTATCTCAAGTCTCTAGACTTTGACCTGTGGACCATTGCCACCGATGGTTACAAAAAGCCCGTTAGAATAGTTGTCGAGGGAGATCTCGTCGAAAAACCCAACGACAAATATTCTAACGAAGAAAAGAAACAGGTGAGTCTAGATGCTAGAGCTATTAATGCTCTTTTCTGTGCAATAGACATGAATGAATTTAACAGGGTCTCAACATGCACCACCTCGCACGAAGTATGGAAGCTTCTGGAAGTGATGCATGAAGGAACCACTCAAGTCAAGGAATCTAAGATTAGTCGTCTGACTCGAGAAAACGAGGCATTCAAGATAAAGTCGAACGAGACGATCACTCAAATGTTCGCAAGGTTCCTTGACGTCATCAATCCTCTGTCATCTCTTGGCAAACAATACTCCAATCATGAGAAGATCCACAAGTTACTTAGGGGGCTACCGAAGATCTGAAACCCTAAGATAACAGCAATTATAGAAGGCAATGATCTCACCAAAATGTCTATAGAAACTTTGATGGAAAAGCTGATGACCCATGAGCTCGACCTCAAAAACTTCGACGAACCTGGTCCAAAGGCAAAAACGATTGCCCTAAAAGCTCATCGTCGAAGGGCTAATCCTGAAAAGACTGACGATGATAATTCTGAAGGTGATGATCAAGCTCTTCTAGTCCGTAACTTCAAGAAGTTCCTTCGTTTCAATCGAAAGAAGAAGGAACAACAAGAAGACGACGATGAAGAACCAACAGGCTACGACTGCAAAAAGACCGGACATGTTCGAAAGGACTGTCCTTTTGCAAAGAAAGGTAACAGATATGAAAAGCCCTACAAGAAGCCCTCTTCGCGAAAGTATGCCAACACTAGTATTTGGCACGAAAGCGAAGCCAGTGATTCTGAGGAAGAAGACGACTCTCCTCGAGACACCGCTAATGTCTGCCTAATGGCAACATCCAAGAAGGTAACTAGCGAAACTCTTGATGACATTACATTTGATGAACTTGGCGATGCCTTTAATGACTTACTAAATGATCACAAGAAAGTCATTAGTAAATATAAGCATGCCAAAGAGAAAATCAAAGGCTATAAAATAGAGATTCAAAATCTTTCTTCTCTACTTGACAATGTTAGAGACACTCTACCCACGGAAGTCACTGATGAGGTGTCCAAGCTTAAATTAAGCTTACATGATGCCGAAACACTTATTGAGAAACAAACACGTGAGATCTTAGCACTCAATAAAGAGCTTGCTGAAGAAAAGAACAAACATAAGATCTCTATTGCTAAGATTGATGGTCTGAATGCTAAGTGCAATGAACTGAATGCTATCCCTAAGAAATTAGAGATCAGATTGGAAAAATAGGTTGCTTAACCTCAAACCCAATCACACAGTCATAAAACACACACAAAACACCAGACCACTCATAATAGTAAAACACGTCACCCAAATGCCGCATGTAACCATGCTTATATGTACACGTACTCCCATGCAGCACGTAAACCACATGCACGTATATATTACTCTCAATCTACTCATAACTATTATCCTGCTACTGCACATAGACATAACTATTATCCTACTGCTACACATAGTTACTATCCTGCTATTTCACATAACTATCACCATACTATATATAGACATCATTATTAACCTGCTCCGAACACAAATAGGCATGCTACTTGCACATACTGTGGATTACATGGTCATATCTCACCATAGTATAGAAATAGGAAATTAGTTGATATTAATCTATATGCATGGGTACCGAAGACTAACATTTTAGGACCCACAAGAACTTGGGAACCAAAGGTCACATCTACTTGTGGTGTAGGTGGACCTTCCTTCTTCAACTAAAAGCAAGTGAATTCTCGATAGTGGATGCTCGCGACATATGACGGGAGACACAAATCTTTTAGCATCACTATCGATGAAGAGGGAAGGATATATACCCTTCGGTAATAATTTAAAGGGCTACATCAGAGGTAATGGTACTATTAATTATCTTCCTTCTCCTGTAATAAAGGATGTTTGCTTAGTGACCGAGTTAAAGCATAACCTGCTCAGCATAAGTCATCTTGCTGATCATGGATATGATATTAACTTTGGAAAGAATAAATACTATATTTATGATAGGTCAAAGGGAGACATTATTTTTGAAGGAATAAGAGAAGATAACATTTATTTTTTCTATCTATATAGAAATACTAACAGTGCAGGAAGATGCCTCTATGCCCACAAGGATGAAAGACTTTTGTGGCACCAGCGTCTTGGTCATGCCAACATGGATACTATATCCAAGTTATCAACAAAGAAGCTAGTAAGAGGTCTACCCGACATCACATTCAAGAAGGACACGGTATGTGCCGAGTGTGAACTGAATAAGGCAACCAAATCTTTATTTAAATCCATAAATACCGTAAGTACTACTAGACCCTTGTAATTACTGCACATGGACTTATTTGGTCCTAGTAGAGTAGCCAGTTTTGGTGGAAAACTCTATGCATTTGTTATTATAGATGATATTTCAAGATTTACTTGGGTTTTCTTTCTTACAAACAAAAGTGAGATGCCAAAGCTGACGATGGTATTTTTCTTGGCTATGCTGCCAAGAGTAAGGGATATAGAGTGTTCAAAAAATGCTCAATGATTGTAGAATAATCTACTAATGTGTCTTTTGATGAGAAAAATAGTGCAGCGGCTATCCCCGATGATGATGTTGAACCATCAACTTACACACCGATGAATACCACCCCTGAAACCAATTCTCTGGAGGGCTTACCGAAGAAGATCGAGTTCAAGCCGTCACATCCAGAAAACTTGGTAATAGGTGAGGGATCACGCGGAGTAAGTACTTGATCATCTTTAACAGATTCTATTGCTAGCACTGCTTTTATTTCACAAATTGAGCCTAAAAATATTTTAGAAGCTTTTAATGATAAATTTTGAATTTTCGCTATGCAAGAAGAACTCAACGAATTTGAAAGAAGCCAGGTTTGGGAACTTATTCCTAAACCGGCTAACCATTCGATTATTGGTACTAAATTGGTTTTTCGTAACAAAGTAAATGAAGATGGTTTAGTCACTCGTAACAAAGCGCGTCTAGTAGCTCAAGGATACAACCAAGAGGAAGATATCGACTACGATGAGACATAAGCTCCGGTTACAAGACTTGAATCCATTCGGATGCTTTGTGCCTTTGCAAACTTTCATAATTTTAAACTTTTTCAAATGGATGTCAAAAGTGCTTTTCTAAATGGTTCTATTAAGGAGGAAGTTTTTGTAAAACAACCCCCTGGTTTTGAAAATCATAAATTTCTCGACCATATTTTTAAGCTTAAGAAAGCTCTCTATGGCCTCAAACAAGCCCCCAGAGCTTGGTATGAACGCCTAAGAAATTTCTTACTAGATAAAGGTTTTTCAAAAGGAAAAATTGATACTACACTTTTTATCAAAACTTTTCAAGACACCATTCTTTTAGTTCAAATTTATGTTGATGATATCAAATTTGGGTCCACTAATAAAAATCTATGCCAAGATTTCGCTAAGTATATGTAGAGCGAATTTGAGATCAGCATGATGGGGGAGCTCAATTACTTCTTCGGACTGCAAGTTAAACAAACTTTGCAAGGAACATTCATCAGACAGTCAAAATACACAAAGGATATGCTGAAGAAGTTTGATCTTGACAACGTCAAACCAATCAGCACTCCCATGGCTACTACGACCAAGCTGGAACCTGATGAAGGCGACAAACCTGTTGACAAACGTAAGTATCGAGGTATGATTGGTAGTCTACTTTACCTAACTGTTAGTTGTCCCAATATCATGTTTAGTGTTTGTCTGTGTGCTCGCTATCAAGCTAGTCCTAAGGAATCACACATGTCCGCCGTTAAGCGTATCTTTCGATACCTTAATGGTACTGTTACAGTGGGCTTGTGGATCCTAAATCCACATCTTCTGACCTTATTGGTTATTCAGATGCTAATTATGCGGGATGTAAAGTCGACCGTAAAAGTACGAGCAGCACGTGTCATTTATTAGGCAAGGTTCTAGTTTCATGGTTTAGCAAGAAGCAAAATTCTGTCGTACTATCCACAACAGAAGCTGAATATATCACAGCTGCTCGTTGTTGTGCACAAATTCTATGGATGAAGCAAACCCTTGCAGACTACAACCTATCTTTTATGCACATCCCTATATTCTGTGATAACACTAGTGCTATCAACCTTACTAAGAACCCTATATGTCACTCACGAACGAATCGCATTAAAATTTATCACCACTTTTTGCGTGATCATCAACAAAATGGCACTATAAATTTAGAATTTATTGACATTGATCACCAGCTGGCAGATTTCTTTACAAAACTACTATTCGAAGAGCGATTCAACTTTCTTTGTCATAAATTAGGAATTTTGGATGAAACGGTTATTCATTAAATTGGCTTGTGTAAATATCGATTATGTCATATATCTTTATGGTGACTTTGCTATGGGTACAAGCCGAAAGGGTCATTCTGACAATAAGGCGTAAAAGCCTAAGCGACACGGTATACTAGTCTTCGGACTACCGCTAGCTGGGATCCGGCCCCTACAGCTACCCCATGGCAGTTTCATCGTAATGATCGTTGTCATAAATCCTTGTTTATTATATGTTCAATTTCATTTATAACTTAGTTAATTCAAAATTTTCTAAATTCATTCCATATATTACATTCATGGTTTCTTTCACAATCTCACTTTTGATTTTCATCAAACTTTTACATATTTTTACACTCCATCTATTATTTTTCAATGCTTGGTTATTTTTTCCCCTGCTTTTGAGTTCTGGCCTCAAGACCCAGAACTTGGGCCGAACTCTGCCTCACACAGAGTTCGGGCCGAGTTCGGTCTTCTGTTTCCAGAACCAACGACTGTTCTCAAGCATCCATCTATTTTTGATCCTACGGTCCAGGATCAACCTGACCATAAGACCCTACATTCATATTTTCGGGAATTCCTTCTCTTTCTTCTCCATTTCCACCTCTAAACCCTCTCAAACTTCATCCTCTCCAAACCCTAACCCTAAAATTCTCAATCTAGTGTGGTTTTCTTCCCCAAACTCAAGAAGCATAGCATTTGGATCCTTCTCTTCCATATTCTACTACTCTCTTAAGGTATAACTCTATCTTTTTCTCCATCTCAAATTTCAAATTTCTATCATTATCAATGGCACCTAGGTTGTTCAATAGAGGAAAGAGGGCTAGAACCGAGGGTGCTTCCTCATCGAACCCTCCTCCTCAAGATGTTCAACCCATTCATCCACTTTTCAATCCACTACCACCTAATGACCCCAACACATTCAATGATCAAATTTTTGTTTCATTGGAAGCTTTCAATGAATGTTTCAATGACTTTCGTTCAAAGAGTGTGTATACGAGTCATCCCATCAATTTCACAATATTTTCTAGATACGACTCTTTATTTCATGATCTTTGTCTCGATGAGTTAGTTTATACAACTTAAATTATATAATTGAATGCTATCCAAATGTTTTACTGTAATCTCACATTTGATGACACACGAATCTATTCTCGTGTCGTCGAAATCGACATCTCTTTTGATGATTTCGAACTTGCGGAATATCTCGAGATTCCAGAACCCAACTCTTGGAAAAAAAACTTGTCGATGCACGCAAGTTTCAATTTCCCAATGGATCATCCCTTGAGAGTTTCAAGGATGATTTGTGTACTCCAAACACACATCTACGCAAGTTACTTGCTAAATTCCTCAACCCATATTTCTATGAACTTCATCGTATCGTCTTCTCCAAGATCTTACCCGAAGCAGGATCGACTGATGAAGTTTCTTATTTTGTGATCTCTGCACTCTATCATCTTTATTTCAATGTCCCGTTCAACCTTTCGTGCACTATGATGGACTGGATGATTAATACACGGAAGAGGCCTAAATCATTGGTCTATGCTCTTTATTTGCCAATGGTTTTTCGTGTGTTCCACGTTTCTCATGATGAGTACCAGTTCCTTCCAGCCCCTGTCTTTTTGTCTAAGGCAAGGCGGCTTCTAGCAGCTGTCGAGTCTCCTGCTGAGTCCGAGTATTCCGGGTCTGATGCTCTGGCAGATGCACCTGCTCTTGGGTAACCTACGCCCGAGCCACCTGCTACTCTTGAATCTATCCAGACCATGCTTCGCGATCGTTTCATATTGGAGAATGACCGCTGGACCCAGCTCGACTATCGTACCACTTTGTAGATGAGTGCCATCAGTAACTCATTGCATGACATCCGATACACCATGTCTCGCCATCCCACTATGCCCCTTTATCATGATCCGCACCCACTGTGAGGGTACGAGTACGTAACAGCGCCCAGCCTATGCCGCAGAGTCGGCAGTATAACGCTGTCCTAGGTTACTATCTAACCAACAACTCACGCAATTGTATAATGTAGTTGTCAAAATCTCAACTCCGAACGGAGGACAAGTATAGATATAATAGAATCTCAATCACAGTCTAAGCACGATAAGATAACACAGAAGAGATGACTAAGAAATAGAAGGACAACTACTATAATAATAACAAAATCTCAACAATCTTAAATACAACACAAGTCTTAAATCAAATTCAACAAGTTCAAAATGAAAAACAGGTGCAAGTCTACTAAACTATATCCCGATCACTCCTGAGTCGGGGCCAAAGGTAGCTAAGCTGTCTCCTGGTCTATAATAAGTAGGACAAGTGTTCTCAGGGCAATCATCTGTAAAAATTTTAACAGGTCCAGTAAGGACAGGAATGCGTACAACTCATCAAGAAATCCCAAATAAATGACAAAGAACTATAAACAGTTATAATAAGTTATATTGATGAACATGGCAGTTTATACGAGTAATGAAGTAGAGAATAGATAAGGTACAAGGAAAGCAAAGTAGCTAAATAAGAAGAGAAACATGGCAATGAAGATTGTAAAATATAATCTAGCTGAACTAGAGCAGCATGATATAAGTCCAGACAGTATAATAAGAGTTAGGTGTGAGTCTAGACAATGTAATCTAATACCAGGTGGTTCCAGCACAAGATGAGTCTGGTATAAGGTGAGTCCAGTCAGTAGGGCCGGCCCAGACGGTTGGGTTACCCTAGTCGGAGCTAGGTTTTGTTGCCCCTTGTCATACTCATAAAGAAGATATCAAAAAATTGACATGTTCTAGTGACATTATAGATATCAGATTCTGAGTTCCTTCCCTTGAGCTACTCGAGTCATTTCTAATAGAACCTCAAAATATGGGTCTCTTGTGCTAGTTCAACTAACAAAGAGGAGTTGGGGTGGACCGCATAGGCTTTTTTTAGCGAAGAGGTGGGGATTTAGGGGTGGGGTAGAGAAGGGGGGTTGCCCTCACCAGGGGGGTTGCCCAAGTCCGTTGGCTTGTTCGGCTTACCCCAGGGCCGGCCCTGCCAGTCAGTGATCAAAGGTTCCAGGGTGAGTCCACACTATACTCTAACAGTATGTTTTAAAATATCAGGATCAACATGTGAACGGCTATAGATAATACGGCACACCGCACACTCAGCCAAGTGTGGGATGGCTATCATTCCAGTATAATTCCAAGGGAGTGGTTCCAGTATTTGGGTATGTTCATATGTCTACTCTAATATTTCTCCACCCAATAAGTACAAGTGAATCCATAACCCGACATAAAATAAGTACAAGTCCAGCCAGAACATGAATGATACCAGTAAGTGATTCCAGGGTGATTCCAGTAGGTGATTCCAGAAATAGAGGCTAGACATGAATAAATGAGTGTCACATGAAATGGATCCAGTAATATCAAATCGTGTTTGAAACAGAGAATCAAATAGAACTAACTACAACTGAAGTACAGTAATCGACAAGTAAATGAGAGAACTATCAGAGATTGTACTCGCCTGGTACTCTGAAAATAGCAATGTAATATCAGATGTCTGCAACAGAGTCACAATGTCCTAAACAGAGGAATATAGGTCATAATGTGTAAAATACAAGAGAATGAAGGATACAATGCAATCTACATGATTTTTAGGTCAAACTAGGTCCACGTCAAACTTTGGTCAACCTTGGTCAACTGCACTAGTCAACTAGGTCGATCCTAGTCTAGTCAAGACTCACTAGGCCTAACCAAGCCTAGGCTAGCATACAAACACAATCACAAGGCAATATGAACAACAACAATGCATAATAACTTAGATATTATATAAATACATACCTTTCCTCCATACATTGCATACATACATGCATAACATTATATAATATATAGTATATAGAGAGAGTGAGGGAATAGAGAGTGTATGTGTCAAGTGTGGCAATATACAAGATGTGTGTGTGTGTGTAGGTTAATGGTGACTATGGCATGCATTCAACTCATTACTAACATATTTACATATACTACAACTATATTGATATTTGCATATAACATTCATACCTACATTCTTCCTAACTTACTTGCCTCTTTATATATTACATATTTATACCTGCATACACATGCAAACATATCACCTTCACATTATACATTAAGCCAAGGTCCACATATCCACCTCTACACTACTTACATATATATATAGAGGAAAGGGAGCTCAAAAGTGTGTGTCATGGGTGTGTACAAGCGTGTCGAGTTAGTGTAATATAGGATGTGTGCATGGTGTTGAGTGTGTCAAGTGACAGGAAACAATTTCAGATTTAGGAGCTAGTGTCACAATAGGACACACTGAATGTAGATTGAGGGGTGAGTGAGTGAGTGAGTGAGGGTACATATGAGATACAACGTGACAGTTAACAGTGCAGAGTAATAGGAAATCAGGAAATATGTGTGGTATGTGATAAGTTTAGATACTACATGAGTGTGTAGTATTCTCAGAATTTCAGTGTGTTAACAGTGAATAGGGGGATCAAGTCACGTGTGTGTATATGGGGCGGTTCTCAGTTTTGTGTGAGTGTCAAAATGACAGTTTGGTTTAGACATAGGTGTGTGTGAGCCTTTACATGACAGTGATGTGTAATAACAGAGCTACATGTGTAATGGAGGACAGGGAATCAGTAAATAGTTGGGTTAGATAGGAAAAGACAACAGGGTATGTTCCCAGGAACCAAACTCAATGACAGTTAGTAAAAAAAAGGAAATGAATTAGTGCAATGTGTCCATGAGTATAGAAATCAGTGAACAACCTAGGAGTTATCAGTTCTCAGGAATATGGCAAATGACAGTTCATACATTCAATCCCAAACACATTTCGAAACCCAATATCCCTACATAAAATATAAACCCCCCCATTGCAGTAAACTAATACAGGTGTAAGTGAATTGGCATGGTGATTACATCATTAAACAAACAATTAAAATAAGAATTTAACTCAGAATTTAGAAATCAGTAAACAGTATCAGTGGAAATGGGAATTTGAATTTCAAAACTTAAAAACATATTAATACTATAAATTATTGGTTGGTAAGGGTTAGTACACATTTGTAGGTGTCACCCAGGTTGTCTCGTGTCCACAAAAATGGACACGATGTGTCCTAATCAAGAAAGCACGTGCACAGCAAAAAAAATACACTGACAGCCTCGTGCAGAGGTACAGCGTGACCTAGGATACGACACATGACACCAGAGGGCTCGTGCTCGCATCCTAGGGTACGCTAGGGATAGGGCTAGGGTTTTATCATCCTGCACCGTGTCGGGGTCGTGTCGTGTCAGAGTTTTAAAGCCGTGTCAGTGACCAATTTGCTCGCGTGTACAGCCCGAGCACGCGGCCAGTGCGACCAGTGCAAGGAGGAGAACTCCTCGCACACTGCACCACTCGAGCCCATCATCTGGAAGGTCGATGTCAGCCATTGTCCCATCGTCCGTGCCAAAAATGGCATGTCCACGTGTCCTTTGTAGGAAGAAATAGACCCCAAGATGCAGGACACAGTGCATAGTGCAGCCACAGCGTGTTCGTATCCTCGTGTGGACACGACATGACACCAAATTCAGTGAGCAATGACACAAAACATTAAGCAAACCCTAGATCTGAATTTCATTCAAAAATATTTGTAAAAACAGCACAAAACTATGGTTGTGGCATTTCTTCAAACACCTAGCCTATGAGTTTGATACGTGTCCGATACGGATACGAAACCTAATGCAATTTGCACCAAACTTCTACTGTAGCTAGGGGACACCTAGATCTAAGCTACCATGCACTAAAAATAGGAATTAAATAGAATTTGAGGGTTTTACCTATGGATTGCAAGGATCAAGGAAAAGTCCTAAATCAAACGATTCCCGTTGCTAGCTAACTCCTCCCAAATGCTCTGAAACTGAGATTGCTCCTCAAAATCAGCAAGTAGAGGTTGGTTAGAATCATATGCAAAAGATTTGGGTCAAAAAGGATTAAAAATGAATTTTCTAGGAATTTAGGAAAGTGGAGAAATTACCTTTCCTTCAAAAGCTTAGATGGACACAAAAGTGGCAAGAACAAGTAATTAGGACATTAAATAGGGGTGGAAAATCCTAAGTTGGCTGGCCACTAGTGGGTTGGTTGGGATTTGGGCTCAAGTCATGGCCTATGGGCTTAAGTCACAAGTCATGAAATCAAATCACAAGTCATTTCACCTATTCATAATTCTTCCTATTGAAACTAGATTCTAGTGACTAAAATAGGTTTGACTTAAGCTAGACTAAGGTCACACCATTTTCTACTAAGTCACCGTAGCTAGAGTTAGCTTCTAGGCTAGTCTACAAAGTCTCAATAAGTCAAAGTCAAAGAGAGCAATCACCATTTCAATAAATTAAAAATAAATTCAAATTATTCTAATAAGTCAAAATGACCAAATTATCCCTAGGCTAAAAATGATAAATAAATATCCCTAATCACATGGTTAGGCTCTAGGTCAGATAGTCTCTCGGGTTTCACTAGCAGCACATCGAAATCACAAGTTATGGTTTTTAAATAGTTTAAAAATGATTAAAAATCACCAAAAATCATAATGTGATGTAAATAAAATTAAATTATAATTATAATTAAAAAAGTTCAAAATTATCCTCATTTGGATTATTGTGTGCTGCTAGTTAATCCTTTATATAGTCTTCTGCTTGTCTGTGTTGTGATTCATTTTGATAAATGCCAAAATAGGGGAGATATGTTTGATATTTATATCCCTATCATATTGTGTGATATCTTTCTGTGTTTTGGAGAAGATAATGTATGGATAAATTATATTGGTTTACGGGGAAGCTATTTTTTTGGCAGAGCTATGATTACGGGGGAGCTACTTCATTCTATATTTGTGTCCAGGTATGAACATTGAATATACAAATATCATTTTTGTCAATTATTAATATGGGGGAGATTATTGACCCAAACTGGATCACAGTCAACCAAATATTGACAACTTAACATTATGATACTTTTCATAATTTAATATGACACATCAAGACAGAACTCAGTGCAAGACGGACGTCGTCTCTCTCTTGTCGTGTACTCTTTTTTAGAGTATGTACTATTTTACATTTATTGAGTCTAGCTAAATGTAAACTAAGTAGCACTGGATATTCTTGGCTTAAACATTATCTTCCAAACAAACCCAAAGCTCCAACAAGCCAAACTAGCCTACAAAAGCCCATCTGAACATTCTGTCCTTTGGAGACATTGTTCGGGCCGAACTCTGCCTCCACACAGAGTTCGGGCCGAACACTGTCCCCTGATTTCCAGGACCCTAATTTTTAGAGTTTTCTTTATGCTAGTTGTCCAACGGCCAAAAATTTGAATTCTTGACACAGAATTCTGGCTGAATTCTGCCTATCCCAACTAGTATAAATAGGCCTTGAATTCTCTCATTTTCAATCATCCAATTATCTCTTCTTCTCTTCTCTATAAGCCTCATACAAGACTTAACCTTCCTATCTACTAGCCACAAGCTTCCTAAGCCTAAAAGTGCTCAGTGCTATTTAGTTAGGAGTTTGTGCAAGAGTCAAGAAAGTGGTTTGGAAAATTCTAAGTATCGCCACAGCGATCTTTATAAGAAGTTGACGTGCTCTTCTGAAGATAAGGTACGGAATGTAACTACTATTTCACAAATAGTGGATTTAATCCTGAGCTAGAGTTCTCAGGCCTGGACTAGTCCTCCACGAGGAAAACCATGTTAAAACGACTGTGCTTGCGTATGCTCTCTTGATCTTTTTATTTCCGCATTTACTACTCTGATTATTTACTGTTGGTGAAAAGAGTTAATTTTTATTTGGTAATTATTGTTATAAACTCTATTCACCCCCTCTAGAGTTGCCTATCTGTTCTTCATCTGCCACTTTTAATTCTATAAAATTAGTCCCATTTGCCTATGCGCGGTGCTACACCGCTGTGACTTGGCCTAAGCCGAGGCTTTACCCTCACTAGGTACCTCTATGGTGTCACTCTACTGTATCATAGAGTACTATGCTCCTTTGTAGTGTTGTGCTAACCGTGCTACCTGTAAAGCATGTCGGGCATTCCAAATATTCGAGAACTCATTAAGGCTTCCAAGATATCCTCACACAAGACTTTGTTCTATACGAAGAACAAACAGTAGACAGTAGTGGTTCTGGGTCCGTAACCTCTCAATGTCCCAAAGGACTATCCACTGTTCCTAATATTCTTCTAGTCAATGGTCCTTACTATAACCAAAAGCTAGATGCCTAGCAGATTTCTCTTTCAACTAATAGCATAAAATTTTATGGTAGAATTACAAAGACACATTATCAAAATATCTTCAAGCCTATTTTTTTTGCTGTGTCTTAGACCAACTAGCGCTTGAGACCTTTGTATACGAATCTGTCAGATTCTTCTGGCTCAGAACATCAATCACGACAATGACTCATATTTTGATGAAATCATTCACCGCCTTGTACCTTAACCGCACAGTCCTCTTCTTGCTATTGAAGAGGTCATTTGATGCCACTACTGCAGTCGCCTGTTTATCGTAGTATATCAGTACCGTCAAAATCTGCACACCAACCCTTGGAAGACCATACATGAGCTCCTAAAGCCATTCTGCTTCATTCGCTGCAACTCCCAATACATAGAACCCAGATTCCATAGAAGAGTTTGAGAGCATAGTCTACTTTTTCGACTTCCATGATATAGCATCTCCACCCAATGAGAAGACATAACCTCATATGGACCTTTCATACTCTACTTCTGAGCATAAGCTTGCATCACTGAAATCTTCCACTACTGTGGTATTTTTGCAGTAGTGTAGTGCATACTTCTGAGTCCCTTTGAGGTATCTCATACCCTCTTTACAGCTTTTCAGTGCTCTACACCTGGATTGCTCGTGAACCGACTTAGCATCCCCACGGCAAAAGCTATGTCAGGCTTTGTGGCAGTAGTCACATACATCAAACTTCCGATGATGCTTGAATACTCCACATGTCTAAAGCTTTCCTTCAGATTTAGCTTTAGCTTCTCGTCATACTTATACGGTATATCGATTCCTGGAAGATCCTGATACCCATAGTGTGTGAGCATCTTCTTAATGTAACGAGACTGTGACAATGCTACTCTAGTTTCCGTCCGAACGATCTTTATTCGTAGGATAACATCAGCTTCCCCTAAGTCCTTCATGCTGAACATAGATGAGAGAAATTTCTTTGTCTTTCTGACACATACTAAATCTGTACACAAGATCGACACGTCGTCTACATACAGACAAAAGACAACTCCTCTTCCGTCAGCGAACTTTGTGTACACGCACTTGTCCGTCTCGTTAACACTGAGCCGTAATTTGATCTTATGACTTTATCAAACTTTACATGCCATATCTTGGGAGCTTACTTGAGACTATATAACAATTTCACAAACTTGCAGACTGTAACACCCTAGTCCCAAAATACGTAGGACCAGGAATATGAATACATGCCAGCAACACCTCACCGATGGGCCAAACTACACTACAAGCCCATTAGCGAAATACTTAAGCTGTAAATCATGATAACATCCCAAAACACAATACCGTCCATAGGTGCATATATACATTTTTTTTTCACCGTCCACAGGTGCATATATATATATATATATATATATATATATATATATATATGTATATATATATAATCACAGCCACAGAATCCACAAAGAGATCAAGAATAAACAAGGAAATGTCTCAATATCCGACAATAAAAGTAATGAACATACCAAACCACATAGAAAGAAACAAAGTACCAATCAACTACAAGTCTAATGAAAATAAAGGGAAATAATGTAGCAAGACTAAATATAAAGGTAACATGATCATGAGAAATTCTCTGGTACTATCTAGTCCTCCTGTGCCGGTACGTCTCCAGTCTTTGCTCCCAAACCATAAACCTCCGGGTAATCTTCAGCTTCGTCTAAGCCTGGATAATTGCGAAGTCCTTAGGAGACTAGCAAGGTGCATAATATACTTGCCAAGGTACAGAAATAAAAATATGAACTAAGGCAATCTACTATATCCGTCTATGTGCTTTGCAAGTGAGATACTTTTTTAGAATACTAGACCCCTTCCACTAAGGCTTACAAGCACCTCAGCAGGATATTGTCCTCAGTACCATGTTGTGGCACCAAGGAAAATCAATTCTCGACAGTGGTAATCGATTACTCTGCTACAGAGATAAAGGTCATTAAACAACGGGCCACACGACAAAGGTCTGATGTTGTAGTCAAGTTCCCTCCCATCCCCACGTCTAGAATCTAGCAGGTCAAGTCTGTACAGTCATCTCAAAAGTAATAGCAATACTGATAAAGAAATCTAGAATGCTAACATGAGGTCAGTACCACGAATAGTCATGTAAACCTCGCATCATGAATGTGTCAGTGTCCTATGGTCAAACGTGTAAATAGACATATCAGTATGTACGTAATGCCTAATGTCAATACTCGATGTCATTATCATGACATCGATACCCGTCTATAAATTGACACTAAGTAGAAATGTCCTATGTTAATCAAAATGAACGAGAAGACAGAAAAGAATAATCTGTAACAAAGGCAAGGCACGCTTGCCTGTAACTGCTGTCTGCGGGTAGGCCTGACGAACTCCGGTGTCCTTGTCGATCCTCCCAAGCTCACCTATAATAATATATTATTTAATATTCTATATCAACATACCATATATAAATTATATGTGTATCTACGTCTTCTAGTTACCAAAACGTTGTTACGATACTATATATATTGTATAAGTACATATAAGTACCAAATCCACTCGTAAATACTTTACAATTATAACAAAATAATATATTTAAATTTTGAAAATTATCTATAAATACCTATATATTTCTACAACTATATTTTTAATGGTGGAACTCTTTCACAAGAGGTCCTATGTTAATACCCCATATGACTTTCTCAATTCGACCCATTAAATTAGTCCCGAAACAATGATTAATTAAAATTACTAAATTCTATAAAGAAATCCCAAAAATTAGTTAAAATGGTATGTATAATGTTAAACCTTGCACAACATAAAGTTTAAAATGGATTCATGAAGTTTTGAAACTTTTGGACACAAGGAAAGCATAATTTTTTGGAGTTCGGTGACACGGCAAATGTCATAAATTTTTAAAAATAGCAAACGGATGAGAAACCTAACCTACGAATATGTGTCGGAAAGATCTCGACATCTAGATTCTGAATAAAAATATTACAAGGGTAGAAACTGAACTTAGATAGGTGAAAAATAGCTCGCAACAGAATTTGTCAGCTTTGGACACCTTGTTTAGAATCGATGCCATGGGAAAACCGCTTGGAACTAGGGACTCTGGCGATCAGAGGTTGGAGTAGACACACAAAGGTAACTCAGATTTGGGTTGAAGTAAAATGAATGAGAAAAATGGGTGAAACATCGTCTACAAGTCGACTAACCTGCTGTGACGTTTCAGACTTCGATTCGACAGAATTTCGGTCCAAGTAGCGCGTTGTGCACCTCTCTAACGACCGCAAGGTTGCTCCTACATTTGCTATCATAGAAGAGGATGTTGAGGGGGTCGCATGAGAGGTGGTGATGGTGCGAAAATCGAGGAAAATTTGGGTTTTAAGAAGAAAAGCGGGTCGGCTATAGGGGGTCGGCCTTGGTGTGGTGGCCGCTCGGTTTGGGGGGGTTATGGAGTAGTGGACGGTTATGAAAGAGGGGGATGGTTAGGGTTTGATAGTTATATATATTATGAGGCATGGGCTTTGGTTTGACCTAATTTGGACATGATTTGGTCCTCCAAAGTATTCTGTTAGTAATAGGTTTCCTAATTTAGATAGTAGTTTGACCAAGTCAAAGATATAAGGGAATATTGCATATGGCTGCAATTTAAATCCTTAACTTCCCTTAAATATATGTATACTTGGTTTTGGTAGACCTAGTTTGGCTCTAACTAGTAGGGTTGACTAGGTTAGGGTCCGAGTAGCATTATTATTCAAATTGGACCCGAAAATCAATTTAATGAGTCTCATGTGCCATTCACAAATAAGTAGCACATGGGAACTCGATTGGATAGTACACCCTAGGCATGTGCATTGTAGACTCAAAATGGATCAAAACCATATATTCGATCGTACGGTTTCGATCTATGTCAAGTCCCAAAATCAAATTGGAAGTTGGGCCTAGAATTACGATAAATGATCAAATGGTCTAAGTTGATCCGAAATCATGCGAAGCCAAAATAATGTTGGGAAAGAAATTTGGATGGGACATGATATATCAAACTGAAGGTGGACGAGTCTAGCATTCAATTATGGAATTGGATTTGAGAAAACAATATTTGTTGTGCTTCAAAAATCAAAGCTACGGTAAACTACTAACATAGCCATTATTGACTTTAATATTTAAAATATCCATATAAAATAATTAAAAATAATTAACAGTAAAATCCAAAAATCATGGGGCTTATAACCTACCCACCTTAGAAAATTTTATCCTCAAAATTAATAATACCAATATACAAAAAAATCCATAACTTAAAAATAACATGCGAGAACTTACCAGAATCCATTAATAGGTGTATATCGCTCACGCATGGAGTCTTCACGCTCCCAAGTTGATTCTTCCAGAGAATGGTGCCTCCACGCAACATGAACCAGTCTAATCGTCTGCTCTCTAAGCGTCTTCTCACTCGTATCCAAGATACCTACCGGCTGCTCCTCGTATGATAAACTGGGTCCCACCGTGATCTCAGAGTGATCGACCACATGACTATGATCAGTCACATACCTCCTCAACTGTGAGACATGGAATCTATCATGCACTCCCTCTAGTGATCGGGGTAATGCATGATGATATGCCACCTCTCCTACACGCTCAATGATATCGAACGGTCTAATATGCCTTGGACTCAACTTTCCTCTACTCCCAAATCTAATGGTGCCTCGCATCGGTAAAATCCTCAGAAATACATGCTCTTCCTCTGTAACTACCACTTTTCTAAAATGAGGGTAATTTTGAACTTTTGTAAAATTGATCATGATAGTTGTTAAATAATAGATTTAAATTATGTTAATAATTAATTGGAGAATTTTTTATTATTTTTATAACATTTAAATTGATGTATTGTGATTGTGTCGACCCTTGCTAGTGAAACCTTAGAACTACTTAGTTTAGAGACTAACCATGACCATGGACACCTAGCTAATGTGATTAGATTAGCTAACTACCACTTTTTTAGACTAAGGGTTTTTGGTAGTTTGTGACTTTGGAATTATTTTGAATTTTAATTAATTACTAATGTGCTAATTGATATGTTAGGCCTAAACCTAGAATTGTCTTAATCTAGACATTGATCATGAGCCTAGATATTTAGTTAGTATGATTAAACTAAATGACAAGGTTAGAAATATCTAGATATTGCCTAAGTGAAGATATTTTGCTTGAAACCCTAATTTCATTTGGGCCTTTAATAGAAAGAGGCTTGGATTATACTATAGGAAGGCATTAAATCTCAATTGAACCTAACCCTAACCCTAGACTACTTCTTGGCCGGCCAAGGCATGTCCCCTTCCCCTATATAAGGTTCACATTAGCCCCTCTTGCCTCTTTCATTACAAACCTAAACCCTAATTTGTGTTCTTCCCTAAATTTGCCCCTTTCTCCAAATAAACTCCAAATTGGACTAAATCAATTGCAATACACTCTCCTAGTGTAGAGGAGGTCTCTATTGGCTAGCTAGCAAGGATTGGGAGAAATTTGACCATAGGAATTGGTGTGGGTTTGTTTCAAGTACAATTTTATTGAGATTCCAACTCTCAATAGGTAATGATCTCTAAACCCATTAATTTCTTGATTTCTTTCCATAGGCATTCATTTAGGGTCCCCTAGCCCTAGGCTAAGTATGGTAAGAAATCGAATCCATTTAGGATGCGTATCGGAGGAGTATCGGAGAGCTATTCAATGTGTTCGATGAAATACCCCATAGGACTTTTTGTTCTTTAAATTATAAATAAATTAATTCTGTGTTCGACTGAGTCAATTTTGGTGTCGTGTCCTGTGTCTATTTGGACACGGGGTCACTATATGTCACGACCCGCACCCTGTGTAAGGGCACGAGAAGTGGGTACGCCTAGCCTATGCCGCAGTATCGACGGTAGAACGCTGTTCTAGGTTACTATCACAAACTAAATACAATATGATATACTCTCTAAACGGAGGACAAATCACATAAGGTACAACTCAATCACAAATCTAGAGATGGAAATAACACGATATGATAGATATGAAATCTCTAAAGAGAACATACAAACAGAAGAAAAGTCAAAGTGTCTAAACTACACAACATCACAAACATCCAGAAATAATACAACTCTAAAGTCAATACAAATAACATAATAAAAATAAGATGAAGCCTAGATAATCTAGTCTAAGCAGTAGGGATGATGTCCTCAGCTAGAGCTGGATCCTCCTGTGGGTCCAACTCAAAGGTGTCGTCTAGATAGGCTCCATAGTAGGTTGAGTAGAAGTCCTCAGTATCATCTGTAATATTTTTAACAGGTCTAGTCAGGGCAGGAGCGAGCATAATACATCTCACGCAGTTCATATCATGGCAGGAAATATAAAGCATGCAAAAGAGTAAGATACATGAACTGTAAGAAGATGTACATAAAAATGAAAGATATTTGTAAACTGGAAATATATAAATAATAAGTAAGAACTGTAAGTGCCTAGTGATTTAGAGCACAATATGGTTATGTAAATAAGTTAGGTTATACAATAAATAGGACTCCATTACACACGAAAGCACAATAGACATACACAATATTTTATACAATAGGAGGATTTGATCGCATAACCATTTCTTACTCACTCTCTCCAATCAATACACAAGGATCCAATCAAGTTACGTTACCTATACAATAGTTTATCCATGGGCTCATGTGATCACGAGAGAACAGATTGCACAAGAGTATACATGAATACGGGTGTACAATAAATACAATATGTTCGTGAAAAGCACGACAATATATATTTGATGTACCTGAGAGGGATAACATCGCAAGAGAAGATCCATATAGTACCAATCCGTGATGACAATCGTGACAGCATCAAGTAAAGTGATCTAGAGCAAGAATATAAGTTCTGACAAGTATGAAACGATCAGAGAATGTACTCACCTACGATCTGAATGTCTGTAAGAATACAATGTCCGAAACAAGGTATCTGAGTCCTATTTAGAGCAACACAAGTCATGATGTATACAAAGGGGTTATAAATGAAGTGTACCATGCATCTACATGATTTTTAGGTCATTATAGGCTAAAATCAATACTTGGTCAACTCTAGTCAACAATCTAGTCAACTAGGTCAATCTTAGTCAACTAAGTCAAACTCTAGTCAAGCCAGGTCAATTGGTCGCATATTGACTCAATGTTGACTTTTGGTCAACTCTAGTCAAATATACAAGGCTATTGGTAAACTATACACTAAGCCTATAACACAACCTATAGATACAAATATATAAATACATACATACTTGTATTCATGTATCCACACATACATTGCATTCATGTACCCACACATTATATTTCTATGGATACATAACATACATGTATACATTCATACATGCTTATATTGCATACATGTATACATACATATATTACATACATACATATTTACATACATACATATATACTTACATATCATACACATGAATACATTACATATTTGCATATATTTATAGATATAGAGAGAGGGAAAGGGAAATCAAACATAGGTTAGTGCTAGTGTATGTGAAGCATGGTGAGTGAGTGCAAGAGAGTGAAGTGGCAGCAGTATATAGTGTCTCTCAGGTTTTCACAGTTACAACAAACTCAGTTTGAAATACATTTTCAGTTTAGAATAACATTTGATATTAAGTGAACTTGGCATAAACTCAAACATAGAATGAACATTTACCAAACTAAACCACATATCAACCTAGTTATATACATGACTTCACAGTTTATTTGCATTATAAAATCTCAGTTTTCATCTAAGTTAACATATAAATTTCAGTACCTATTCTCAGTTTTCTCTATTATACTTCAAACTCAGTTCACAGATTTCACATGTTAGACAAAAACCCAACTTAGTTTATGACTAAAACCCAATCTTAATTTATGTGAAAAACAAAACTCAGTATGCATGTATCAAATTGATTCTCAGGTTCACGTGTACTCAGTGAACTTATAATTCAAAACAAAACCTCATTTAACATTTAAGCTATTCTCAACTTCAATACAAAAACCAATTTCAGTATACTTACATCAACCAACTCAGTTTTGTTGCATATTCTAAAGAAATCTCAGATAACATTAACAGGTTAGCATATAATCTCAGGTTAAATCGAGTTGTTCTTAGTTAAAATTCAAAAATTTAACATCTATTTAAATGGTTTAACAAACTGAAAATCCCTAAATTATAACCTAGCATCAGAGTTTACTGTCCCGATACCAAAATAACCCAAAATTCATAATAAAAAACTAATTAATAACACAAACTAGTAGTGCACGAGTGTGTGTCACATGTTAGCGTGTCAGAAGGATATATTCGTGTCCACACAAGTGGACACGAAGTGTCCAAAATGAATTAAGTACACACAGTGCAAATATGCCCAGATACTACCTAGTACAGCCAGTTCAAGGTCTCGTGGATACGACACAGTATCCCAGTGTCCTCGTGGTTGTGCACACATATTCGCCAGGTATAGGACTAGGGGCACAAGTGCCTAACACGTGTCCACAACGTGTCCACGAAGGACACGAACAGCGTATCATTACTCGAATCCCGCACGGCTACGTGTAGGCAAAGATCAGTGCGATCGAGATTTCTTTCGATCTACTCGATAGATTTGTATCAAACTTGGGAATCACTCTGTCAGTGAGTGCCCCTTTGTGTCCCTGAAATTTCAGGTCGAACGGTGTCGTGTCGTGTCCTATAGGACACGCGAGCAGCAGGGTAGCACAGTACCCTCCTGTGTCGTGTCCAGCGTGCATGTTCGTGTCTAATTTAGACACAAAATGCTCAATAAAATCAACTCAGTCAAATGTAAAATTAATCCCCATATATAGGGCTACATATTCATGAAAATAGTTTCAAAAATGGTGAACAAATGATTGGTTTAGGCATTTTATCAAACATCTATTTAAAAACACCGATACGTGTCCGATACGTATACTTAATGGACACGAGATCCTACCAAACGCACTCAACAGCTAAGGGACACCTAGATGGATGCAACTATAGAATAAATCAGGAATTCATTAGGGTTTGTAGTATTTTACCTATTGAGAGTTCAAACTCAATGAAAAGGCTCATAAGTGAGTTGTTCCCTCCACAAGCTATGGCCAAATGCTGTTTAAAACCTTGCTAGCAATCCTCCACTAGCCTCCTCTACTGAAATGAATCAAAATGCAAGAGAGTAGCCTCAATTTGGGATCAATTTGGATTAAAAGGGAGAAATTGGGGAAGAACTAATTAGGGTTTCTTTGTAGGTGTTAAAAGTGGCAAAAACAAACATATGAAGATACTTATTGGGGGGATACTCCTAGGGCCGGCCACAAATAGAAATTAGGGTTAGGTTTAGATGTAGATAGGTGGCTAAGGCTTCTCCATATAATTTAAGTCCAATCAATGGTTCAATTTAATCCTAAGGCTTTCTTTCTACAAATACCTTAAGAAAAATATCCTATTACAATAATTTCTAGATATTCCTAACCTTGTCATGATGGAAGCTTCTAATCTAATATCCAGGCTCATGACTAATATCTAGGTTAGGGCAACTTCTAGGTCAAGGCTTAACAAATAGATTAGCACATAATTAATTAATCAAAATTCATTTTCATTCAAAGTCAAAAATGATCAACATACCCTTAGGCTAAAAAGTGGTAATTTGTAATTCTAATCACATAACTAGGCTCCCATGGTCATGGTTAGTCTCTAGGCTTAGCAATTCTAGGGTTGCACTAGTTAACCATCAAAATCATAATTCAACATTTTAAATAGTATTAATTTAACTAAAATTCACCAAAAATCATTAACATGATTAAATCCTAATATTGAATAATCAAAATTATAAAAGTTTAAAATTATCCTTATTTTAGAAAAGTGGGTGTTACAAGTCTACCCCCGAGAAGAATTTAGCCCTCAAAATTTAGATTGGTCGTACTCCTTCTATGTCAAACCCCCAATCAATCAAAGTCTCTAAATAATTCAATTCGATAATCATATGCGTCTGTCCAAAATCATGATACTCAAGATCTTCGTCAAACTAGCAAGCAAGGCTAGGATATATCATAGAGTCCCCAACTAAGGTACATACCTCTAGAATCATGGTATTTAAAATTTTTGCATTGTCGCATGCTTGGCTGCGAAAACCGAACCTTAAATTCTCACACCCGAAAAATACGTCCAAAATCAGACTATATGTCCTCACCATGTCAGCTAATATGACTGTAGAAGATTCTAGATCCTATAACTTAGGCGACCTAGACCATACGACTTATCTCGGTAGAAATAAAATTATCATTAAATACTAAGCATCTAATTTATCAACAAGCAGAAGAAGGTAGACAGCAACTGTCGGAATCGAATTTCAAGATAGTTATAATGAGGCAAAAGTAGGAATGGAATCGAGAAGAACAGAACCTTCAAGCATCCCTCCTACTGCCTGTGCATCCTCAACTGTCATGGCTAAAGCTCGCCCCTGCTGGCCTCCTCCTCTGGCCTGCTGCTGATGCTGGACAACCCTCTGTTGCTGAGACTGCAACGGTAGTCCCCTCTGATGTCCTGTCGGAGCCCTAGCTCCTGCTGCTGCCTGAGGTAATGGTATCGGATTCTTGGGACACTCCCTACACTGATGTTTTACTGAACCACAAAGTAAACACTTATCCAGCCTCTTCCTGCAATCGTTCCACCAATGACCTGCCTTTTTATAGAAGTTTCACATAGCGTCCTGCTGCTAAATAGGCCTCTGCTACTGCTACTAAATCTGTACATGAGGCCTCTTGGTCTGTCACGATCCGCACCCACTGTGAGGGTACGAGTGCGTAACAACGCCCATCCTACGCCGCAGTGTCGACGGTAGAACGCTGTCCTAGGTTACTATCTAACCAACAACTCACGCAATATATAATGTATTCATCATGATCAACTCCGAACGGAGGACAAGTATAAGATATTGTAACTCAATCACAGTCTAAGCACGATAAGATAACACAGAAGAAATAACTAAGAAATAGAAAGACAACTACTAAAATAATAACAACTCTCAACAATCTCAAATAATACACAAGTCTCAAATCAACTACAACAAGTTTAACATAAAAACAGATGCTAGTCTACTAAACTAAATCCTGATCACTCCTGAGTATCGGGGCCAAAGGTAGCCATCCCGTCTCCGGGTCCATAATATGTAGGACATGTGTCCTCGACGCAAGTATCTGTAATATTTTTAACAGTTCCAGTCAGGACAGAAACGAGTACAACTCATCAAGAAATCCCAAATAAATGACAGAGAACAATGAAGCAGTTATAGAAGTTGTATTGATGAATATGGCAGTATATATTCAGGTAATGGTATATAGAGACAGATAAGGTACAAGGAAAGTAAAGTAACTAAACAAGAGAAGAATTATGGCAATAAAGACTGTAAAATAGAAACTAGCTGAACTAGAGTAACATGGTAGAAGTCCAGACCGTAAATGTAGACAAGTGTAAATCCAATGTAAGTCCAGTAAAAGATGAATCTAATACAAGATGTATCCAGTACGAGACGATTCCAGCCTTAGTGATCAATGATTCCAGGGTGAGTCCAGCCTATACTCTAACAATGCATTTTAAAATACCGAGATCGACATGTAAATGGCTGTAGATAATACGGCACATCACACACCTGGCCGGGTGTGAGATGGCTATCATTCCAGTAGATTCCAGTAGATTCCAGTTGGAAGATTCCAGATTGGGGTATGTCTACATGTATTACTCAAGTATATCCCCTTTCAGCAAGTACAAGTGGTTCCTGTCATGACCCACACCCACTGCGAGGGTACGAGAACGTAACAATGCCCAGCATATACCGCAGTGTCGACGGTAGAATGCTGTCCTAGGTCACAACATCTAATAATATAAGCTAAGCAGTTTATACTCCCCGAATGGGGGTGACATAGCAGAAAATAAACTCAATCACAACTAAGGTAGAAGAAGCACGATATGATATAGAACTCAAAGAAAATACAGATGATCAAATAGTCTAAGATAATATCTCAGCAGATATCCAGAATACAAGGTCTCAACTACTGAATATGAAAGAATATATACAACCCAAATCTCAAAGACAGAAATAAAGTCTAACTACTAGTCGCAAGACAACATAAGTAAGATAAAACCTAACTAAGCTAGTCTAGGCAGTAGAGTAGAGTCGTCAGATAGAGCTATCCTGTAGAAGGTATCTACACAGGCCTCCTCCTCGTCCTCTGTAATATTTTTAACAGGTCCAGTCAGGACAGGAGTGAGCACAATACATCTCAGCAGTTCGTAGCAGGTTAGAAAATATAATCATGCAGTAAAGTAAGATATAGATACTGAAGAAATGTAGTATGTAAACAGAGAGAGAACTGTAATAGAAATATCTACTATAAGTAAAGAACTAACAGTGGCTAGTGAGTCAGAGTATAATATAGACATGTAAATGGCATAGGATGATTCTGATGAGACACTAAGGAATGATTCTGATGAGATACTACTTGGATATTATTCACATGTCTACTTCTACTCCCCCGTACCCCTAATCAATACACAAGGATCCAACCAGGTTATGCTATGATTCTATATAACGACCCCCGAAGGGTGGTACATAGTAGTCCCATAAATAGGGATTCTGGAAAACCCAATAAATGGGATAAGGATTCAAGGAAAACTCTGTGATCATAAGAGTATATGTCACAAGTGATCAAAGAACCAATGAATAGATATTTAGTACACACAAGTTATAATACATATATATAGTACACACACAAGTTATAATACATATATATATAGTACACACACAAGTTATATATATATATGATACTTATATATATACTTAATATAATCTATACATCCATTGCATGTATCTATACTAGATACCTATATATTACACAAACTTATATTATATATATAGATACACATATTATATATTGTATACATTACATTATACATATACCTACATTAGGAAGATAGGCAATATAGAGAGGTGAGTGTGTGTATGTCATGATTTGTATGTGTGTGTGTAAGTGTGAGAGAAAAGAGTGATGTCTTGTGTTAGAGTGTCAAAGGGTAGACAGGAATTAGAAGTGTGTGTGAAGAAGTCTGGAATGTGTGTGGTTGTGTAGGTGTGTTAGGACTAACCTATGTGCTAGAGTGTGTGTGAGTGATGTGGGAAGATTTATATGAGGCATGTTTATGTGTGGGTATGTGGAATGGTGTTGTGGGACACTTGTGTGTGAGGGTACATGAAAACAGTGAGCTAACATGCCTGTGTGTATGTGTGTACAGAAACATGAGGGTGAGTGATACATAGTGTAATGCATAGGTGTGTGAGGGAAAGGGAAGGCAGTGAGTGAAAGTGAGGGTGTACAGTGTCACAATAATGTGTGGTAGGGAGTGAACAGTGAGGGGTGTATCTACTGCAGTTCAGTTTAGAAGATAGGAAGGAAAACTATAGCAGTTCTCAGAAAATTAGGAAAGGAAACCAATTCATTACATTCACAAAAACTGTCTAGATATGACAGTTCAAGAAAGGAAGGAAATTAATTCATTTCAAATCAGTTTAATGAAAACTGAACCCAGTTTTCAGTCCCCACATTTCCCAATCCCATCTCGAAATCAAAAAGACACCAATCAACCCAAAAATTGACACAGTTAGATCAAACATAGGATAACAACATTGGAGTTCAAAATCATGCTAATTATAGTATTAACTAGGTTAATTTAATTGCCAAAGTCACATTTCAAAATATGAAAATACAGGAAAATAATACACAGTTTCAGAAATTAGGGTAATTAGGAATTAACACATAAAAACAAATCAAATACGAATTTATAGGTTGGTAAATAAAATATATAGTGTGCACGTGTCATAAGATGTGCCTCGTGTCCACCACGACACGTCATGACGTATCCAACACAATTAAACTCAAAACAGTGCACACACAGACACAATCAGAACATAGTGTCGTGCACGTGTTCACCTCACTCGTGGACACGACACGACACAAACTAGGACTCGTGATCGTGTCCACACCTAGGTTAGGTCTAGGTGCATGTGTCTAAAAGCCTGTAATGTGTCCACGATGTCGCGTGTCCGATATTTTAAGCCGTATCAGTGGCTCAAAACAGTCTGTGCGCAGACAGTGCAATATCGATGTACGACGAATTTCTCTCTAACCCCTACACGAGACCCAATGAAACTTTAGGGAATGATGTCAGTGCATGCCCCCTCGTGTCCACCAAGTTTCGTGTCGGATGAACCCGTGTCGTGTCCTACAGGAGCCCCGAGCAGCAGGGGATGCGCCCAGGCCGTGTGCGCGTGTCCAAACACGTGTGCATAAGTGTCAAAGCGACTCGACACGACACAGAAACAAACTCAGAGCACTAGAAACGTGTAAGCCATAACAAAATAATCTTTCATATTCAAAAACTTCCACAAAAACACATCGAAATGCCCATTGGGGCATTTCGTCGAACACTTACACCCATCACTGATACGTGTCCAATACGGACACGTACAAGACACAAAAATCCATAAATCCTATTCCTACAGGACCATGACACTTAGGGCTAGGTATTCATGCAATTAAAACCTAATTTTAATGGGTGAATTGGAAAATACCTATGTGTGTTCTTCAACACAAAAGCTCCTTGAATGAGGATTCCCAAAAGCCACCAAACTCCTTCAAATTGATAGAAAACTGAGATTGACAAGTTCCAACAGCAAGAAAACATCAATTAAAACCTATTTCAATTTGTTTGGATTAAAAAGGAGTTAAAATAGATTTTCTAGGGATTTATGAAGTTGGGAAAATACCTCTTTCTAAACTTGTTCTTTCCTAAAGTGGCTAGCCCTAAATGGAGGAGAATACTTATAGGGGGATTCCCAATGTGGGTGTATGTGGCCGGCCACTAGAGATTAGGGTTAGGGTTAGCTAGTGGTTTGGCTAATGGGCTTTGGGCTTCTATGGCTAAGTTATTAATCAAGGTTCAACCATAAGTCATGGCTTATGACTTAATATTCTAACTTGAGTCAAATAACCAAACCATAGGTCAACTCTAGTCTAACTAGGGTGGCATGACCTATCCAAGTCCAAACTCAACTAGGGTTAGCTCCTAGGTTAGTCTACCATGGTCATTGCTAGTCAAAGTCAACCTAGTCAACCCTCATTCAAACAATTCCAAAATAATTCCTAAAAATTCCCAAAAATTCAAATAAATTCTAATAAATTCAAATAACCCCAAAATGACAAAAATACCCTCAAACTAGAAATAATAAACAAAATACCCTAATCATAAGGCTAGGCTCTAGGTCAACCAGTCTCCAAGGTTACACTATCAAACACCAAAATCATAAATCATGTTTTTAAAATAATTTTAAAAATAATAATTATAATATAAAATAAATATCTAAAAATAATAATTATAATTATAAAATTTTAAAATTATCCTAATTTGGAAAATTGGGTGTTACGGTTCCAGAATATGACACAAAAATCGAGATGAGTTCAGCCAACATGATGATACCAGCAAGTGATTCCAGGGTGATTCCGGTAGGTGATTCCAGTAATAGAAGCCAGACATTATGATACCTGTAATAGAGGCCAGACAATATGGTATGTGTGTCGCATACATGAATCCAGAATATCTATACGTATTGTAACAGAGAATCACATACAGCTAACTAGAACTGAAGTACAGTAATTGACAAGTAAATGAGAGATCTATCAGAGAATGTACTCGCCTGCTACTCTGAAAGGAGTAGGGTAATATCAGATGTCTGTACCAGAGTCACAATGTCCTAAATAGAGCATTACAGGTTATAATGCGTTTAAAATAAGATAAATGAGGTTTACGATGCAATCTACATAATTCTAAGTCAAATCTAAGTCAAAGTCAACTCTAAGTCAAACATGGTCAACTGTCTAGGTAAAACTAGATCTAAGTCAAACTTGGGTCAACCATGGTCAACACACTAATCAAACTAGGTCGATCCTAGTCCATCAAGTCTCACTAGGCCTAACCAAGCCTAATCTAGCAATCAAGTACAAGCACAAGCCAATAGGATCGCACTAGTACAACCATGCCAAGTATCACACACAAAATATAATGTATATATGTACCATAGGCCATAGAATGATATGCAAAGATATACTAGGCATGGTATATGTCACGACCCGATCCCAATTTCTTGGAACGAATCGGACCATGCCCATCCTGCACCGTTGATGAGACGGCGACAGTAAGCTGTATCTCCATATGCAGGTAATCAACAACTCAAACTAAATTTGCCACAATAATATGATTCGATAAATTAAAAAAACTTACAACTTGTCCAGTACAGATTTCAACATAAACCACCAAATTAAAACACCTTGTTCTTTTAGACAAAATAACAACTTAAAAAAAATAACATCTAAATGAAAGCAACATCTTCATCCAGTAATCCATCCTCGGAAAGCACAGCAGGGTATAACTCTGGGTCATAATAGCTACTAATCAGTAGCTCTGCATCCTCAACAGGACCTAAAAATATAGTCTCGAGTCAGGAGGGAGCAAAGTACAAATTTATGATATTTTAACAATTAAAATTAATAATGAAATCATGCACTTTTAAACAATTTGAAGTAAATAATTTTTCAGCAGTTAAAAATAGTGAAATATGAATAGGTAATGAATATGACCGGATTGGGTTTGTTACAGTTATATCCTAGTGATATGGTATGGCTTATCCCCGTATGTTTGAGGGGTAAGCTAATACAATCAGTTATACTATTGGATGTGGTCATATCCACTACACTACTCCCCCAATCCCCAATAGTTACAGTTGTTACAGTCATTACTCTCAGAAGAGTTTCGTGTTATGTCGTGATTTAAAATTACATTAAAACAATTATTAACTAATTGTAATCTACCACAAACTTGTACTTGCCTCAAATTGACTTGACTGGATGGGTCGATACGTCAGGACAGGAAATCAGATTCTTCCTTGAGATCCTACATTTGGAAATTTGTCTCAGAAACCAAAGTCACCATTTATGCTAAACTAGTTACAATCACTAGTTGTGTCCTAGTAAATTTTAGTCTTTAATTAGCTAACACAAACAGAGCGCTATTTATCAATGCGTTGTAATTAAGAATCGTAAATTTACATTTAATTTCGAGAAAATTGTTTTTATCGGTTTATCTGGAAAAACGTGGTATTTCATAATTATATAAATATAAAACTAAGATTTTCCTTTTTAATGAGAAATACATGAATTTCTATTTAAATTATTACAAATTAATTTTTCTAAGTGACAAGACATTAATTATTATATTCTTTTAAAATAAATAATTTATCATTTTATACTACGTTCCTATGAATATAATCATCCAGAAAATAAAAGAAAGACAAAATTAAAACCTAAGTTATTACAATCTCACACCCAGAATAAATAAATAGGCTTATGCCTTTACATTCCCAAGAATTAAAATAAGAGAAAAATTCGTTAGTCCTGTAAACTGTCTACAAAATTAAATATAAATAATTCTAATTAAAATATAAATATTATTGAGTCTCAGAACTGGTCCAATCGTCATTTAATAGCTAATGCCTCAACGTCCGGACGAAACCGGTTTCGTTTGCATTTAGCCGGGCCCACTGACCAATAAGGTCGTCGCCCAAAAATAGTATTCTTTTCTAAAAAAATATTTTAAAACTATAATTAATTTTTTCTAGAAATTTCGGCAGCATTCCCTCTATTTTCGGGATAACCCAAAACTGGGAAAGTGCGCCATGACTCCCTGCAAGTAATCCCAATCCCAAGGAAACAATTAATTTTTATAGCCAATAAAATATTTTTACAGAATTATTTCCGAACTTATTCGGAAGATCCGAAATGTATTCGAAAATCCCAAAATCATCCCGGAAAACCTCACAGAATACAACAGAAACTTTCCAGAAAGTTTCTCGGAACAATTTAAACCAACCAACAAAACTAACAGAATGATGGATCCTAATTTCCAAAACCGAACCCACAGAATTTTTCCAAAGAATTCTCGAAAGCCAACTAACCAAATCACAGAACCAAAACAGCATATCAATTTCCGAAGAAAAATAGAAATGGTAATGTATATGAAACGTAACCAAAATTCGAATTCTCGAAGGAATCGGTGGACCAATTTTTCATCATAGACTAAGAGGAACTATGGGACTATCCAGAAGCTATCGAAATCGAAGGAATCCGAAGTGATGCCTCGGACTCGAAACACGTAATTCTACGGAAATAGAACTAAACTCGGGATCGGTCAACTCCAAACACACCCGAGACTGGCTACTCAGTGCTGCGCACGGATCGGGACTGGTCGGTAGATCACGGCCACGCGTAGGAGCGGATCCGACGGAAACAGCGTCGGGAAACACTCGGATCGGGGCGGCGCCTGGGTTCGCGGGGATCGGCGACGTGGGTTGCTGCGAGTTCGTCAAGGATGGCGGAGGCCGTCGGGGAACTCCGGCGTCGGGTCAGGCTAGGGTTTGGGATTAGGAAAAATGGGTTTTTCGAGTAGTGGTGAGGAAATGAGTAGGTTAGGGTTTAAATAGGTTGGAGGAGAGGGGTTACCAGATCTGAAGGGGCGCCCGACAGTTTCGGAAGGAAGAAAATGAAGTCTGTGACCATAGGGAGAGGAAGAGTCTTCAGTTTATTCTCCAAAGGATCGGCCATAGCCGACCATAAGAAAGGAAAGGTCACTCTTCCTTAAGGAAGAGAGAGAAGATACAGATTAAAAAAAAAACTTTCTTTTAATAGGTATTTTCTTAAACAATAAAATTGAATTATAACTAATGGATTTTTATGAAGAAATTTGGGCTTGGGAATGGGTTTAAGAATAATGGGCTTTAGGCCATAGCTACTAAGGCTTGGTTTTAAGGCTTCTTAAACAAAGTATGAATAAATATAATTTCTTTTTAGAAAAGTTATTACAACTATTATTTTTTTTTAAAATCCTAAAAATTAATTTAAAATAATTTATGCCTCCAAATCGGGTTCGGGTCTGGGCCTGGCATACAAAATCCAAATTCATTTATTTTGAAAATAATTTTCTATTTAGCTTAATACTAATCTGGCATAATATTAATTTAGCTACACAAATTTTAATAATCAAAATTCTAGAATTTCAAATAATTAACTAAAATTACGGGTTTCATAACCTTCCCTCCTTAAGAAATTTCGTCCTCGAAATTTAAAAGAGTAAGGTTAGGAATTACCTCAGGTCTCAAACAAATACGGGTATTGCTCTCGCATCTCATCCTCTCGCTCCCAGGTAGACTCGCCTGGGGAATCGTGCCTCCACATAACTCTGACTATGGGAGTCATTGAAGTCCTGGTCCTCTTCTCACCTCCATCCAAAATTGCTAAAGGCCTCTCTGGTACTGTGAGGCTCGGTCCAATCTCCAGCTCCGAGTGATCCAAGATGTGACTCGGATCCGGGATATAGCGTCTGAGCTGCGAAACGTGGAAGACGTTGTGCACGCCCTCAAGATTAGCTGGTAGAGCTAACCGATATGCCACTTCACCAATTCGGCCCAAAACTTGAAATGCTCCGATATATCTGGGACTCAGCTTCCTAGCTCTGCCAAATTGGATAGTTCCTCTGGTAGGAGAAATCTTTACAAAGACACTATCTCCTCCTTCAAACTCCAGTGGTCGACGACTGCTATCAGCCCAATGCTTCTGCCTGTCTTGGGCGATCCTGAGCTTGTCTCTGATTACCTTCACCTTCTCTGCTGCATCAGTCACCATCTCTGGCCCCAGTAGTACTCTTTCTCCTACGTCGTCCTATGCAAGTGGAGTGTGGCAATGACGTCCATAAAGAGCTTCAAACGGGTTCATACCAATGCTAGCTTGGTAACTGTTATTGTAGGAGAATTCCACTAAATGCAAGTGATCCTCCCAAGATCCTCCGAATTCCAAGACGCAAGATCTCAGCATATCTTCTAGCGTCTAGATGGTCCTCTCAGATTGTTCGTCAGTTTGGGGATGATAAGCAGTGCTGAACTTCAGTTTTGTTCCAAAGCTATCATACAAACTCTTCCAAAAATGTGAGGTAAATCTAGTATCTCTGTCAGATACGATACTTACCAGTACTCTATGTATTCGGTAGATATGCCGCATGTACAGTGCCGCCAGCTTCTCAGTGGATAAACCAACCTTGAAGGGAATAAAGTGTGCCGACTTAGTCAGTCGGTCCACAATAACCCAAATAACGTCCTTCCCTCCTTGAGATCGAGGCAATCCTGACACAAAGTCCATTGTTATATGCTCCAACTTCCACTCTGGAATGTCCAGCGGCTGTAGAAGTCCTGCGGGTCTCTGTCTGCTAGCCTTCACTTGTTGGCAAATCAAACATCTAGCCACAAATCTAGATACATCCTTCTTCATTCCATACCACCAAACGATGGTACGCATATCTCGATACATTTTATTAGCTCCAGGATGTATGGAATACTGTGACTGGTGCGCTTCTTGCATCAGCTCATTCCTCAATTCGCCAGATGGTACACACAGCCTCGTACCATTCTTCAATGCTCCGTCACTAGCGATAGAGAAACCTTCAAGTGTTCCTGCCAGTACTTCGTCTCTGAGCTTACAAAGTGTCTCGTCTTGGAATTGTGTCTCCTTGATTTTGTCCATCAAACTTGAACGCAATTGCAACTGCATCATGGTTGAGTCAGCTCCAGGTATATCAGCTTCTCGCCCCAGTTCCTTCATCTTATCCTCCGGCAGTACAATCTCCAGACCAAGCTTCTCTATGTCCTACAATAAGTGCCGTTCTTTGGTAAAAAACATCGCCACTGGGTATCGACTAAGTGCATCTGCAACCACATTAGCCTTACCCGTATGGTACTGCAGGTCGATGTCAAAATCTTTCATCAGTTCCAGCCATCTTCTTTGTCTCATGTTCAGCTCTTTCTAAGTGAAAACATATTTCAGACTTTTCTGGTCTGTATATATTTCCACTCTCTCTCCATAGAGATAATGCTTCCATAGCTTCAATGCAAAGATGACTGCAGCAAGCTCCAGATCATGTGTGGGATAATTTTTCTCATGGTTTCGTAATTGCCTAGATGCGTAAGCAATCTCTTTCCCATTTTGTTGAAGAACGCAACCCAGTCCTTTTCCAGAGGCATCACTGTAGATTGAGAAACCACCAGTTTCTGTGGGTAGAGCAAGGATTGGTACAGTGGTCAGCCTCTTCTTCAGCTCCTCGAATGCAGCCTGGCAATCTTCCGTCCAAATGTACTCTTCATTCTTCCGAGTAAGCTTCATCATTGGTTCAGCAATTCTGGCAAAATCCTTCACAAACTTCGGGTAGTAGCCAGCTAAGCCCAAGAAACTTCTGATTTCAGCAACTGAGCTTGGGGTAGACCACTTCTCCACAGCAGCTATCTTCTTAGGATCCACCAAAATTCTTTCTCCTGTGACAACATGGCCAAGAAAATCCACCTTGTCTAGAAAGAATTCACATTTGGATAGCTTACCATATAACTTCTCTTTCCTCAAAGTTCCCAAAACTTTTCTGAGGTGCTCCTCATGCTCCTCTTCAGTCTTCGAATAGATCAAAATGTCATCAATGAAGACAACAACAAATTGATCTAAGTATTCATGGAAAACCTTGTTCATAAGGTTCATGAATACAGCAGGAGCATTTGTCAGTCCAAACGGCATGACCAAAAATTCAAACTGCCCATACTTGGTGTTGAACGCCGTCTTGGGAATGTCTTCCTTCCTGACCTTGATCTGATGGTAGCCGAATCTGAGGTCAATCTTCGCGAACACCTTGGCTCCACTGAGTTGGTCAAACAGGTCATCGATACGAGGCAAAGGGTACTTATTCTTTATGGTGATATTGTTCAGCGCCCGGTAGTCGATACACATCCTCACAGTTCCGTCCTTCTTAGGAATAAACAAGACATGTGCTCCCCAGGGTGAAGCTCCGTCTCGGATAAATCCCAAAGCCTTCAATTCATTGATCTGATCTTTCATCTCCTTGGCCTCCTTCGGGTTGACTCTGTAGCATCCCTTAGAAATAGGGGAAGAGCCGGGGACTAGGTCAATAGTGAACTCTATGTCTCAGTCTGGGGATAACCCGGGAAGACTATCAGGGAAGACATCCATAAATTCTGTTATGACAGGATGGGGAGGTCCGAATTCTTCTGTGATAGAGGTGTAAGTAACACACTCCATATCCTCCGGAGTTCGAGAGATTTCAAACTCCGGTTCTCCAGGTGGGCTGAAGACTACACATCCTTTGTGACAGTCTATCAGTGCATACTGCTTACTCAACCAGTCCATCCCTAGGACTATATCATAGTTGGGAAAGGGCATCACAAGCAAAGGTGCTATGAATTGGTGGCCTGATATGGTGATAGGGCAATTACAGGTCTCAGTGATGGGTAGGGGTCCTCCACCGGTCATGACTCTACAAATCTTCTTACTAAATTCCGTATTTATGTGGTGTGCAGAGATGAATTTTGTGGATATGAAACTATGTGATGCTCCTGAATCAAATAAAGCTAAGGCAGGATAGGAATGCACATAAATGAAACCTGCGATGACATCAGCTGTAGGTTCCTGCTCCGGTTCTTATTCCTCTGCTGCTAGGGCAAAAGCTCGCCCAGTCTTCTGTTGATGCTGCCCAAACTATTGTTGCTGAGTGGGCAGAGGACCTTTCTGTTGAGTTGTTCCCATCCGATGAGCCGTCGAGGGACAATCCTTCACTTGGTGGGTGGAAGACCCACAGACTAGGCAATGTCCCAGTCTCTTTCTGCAAATGTTTGCTTGATGTCCCGGCCTTTTGCAATAGTCGCAGACAGGGATCTGCCTCTGAGGTGCCCTATCATTGTTCCTTGCCTGCTGGTTCTGCTGCTGGTGGTGGGAAAGCCGGTTGTTGTTGTTGTTGTTGGGCCTCTTCTGATTACCCTGGAAGTTGTTAGTTCTAGGATAATCCCTCTTTGAGCGAGCGGGTTGGCTCTTCTCGATATCTTGAGCTCGCTCCAGAATCTTTTCATAGGTCTTAGCACCGCCTGAGATCACATGGGTGCGGATCTTCTCTCTCATCCCAAGTCTAAATATTTCAGCACGATCATCAGGGTCAGCCACCAGGTTCTTGGCAAAATGGCTGAGTTGGTCGAATTCTGCCGCATATTCACCAACAGTCATATTTGCTTGCTTCAGGTTCTGAAATTGCCTCTCCATCTCCTGCAACTCTGATGTTGGGAAGAACTTTCTCTTGAACAACTTTTTGAAAGTGTCCCAGTCAATCTGCCTATCCTGGAGTCGGGGTTCATTCCGATACCAGGTGCTTGCTACATTCTGCAGTTGGAGTCCCACTGCTTCAGCCTTGAGGTCTTCTGGAAGCCGAGCGACGCTTAGAAGATGCTCCATACTATCGAGCCATTCATCAGCATAGACGATTCCCTCGGTTCCCTTGAAGGGTCGAGGATTCTGCTTCTTGAAACTCTCAATATCGCCCACCATGGCAATATGATTCCCATTAATTAAATGGCCTTAATATTACCTAAATTAATCCTTAAATTTATGTTTACCTTGGCAGGCCTTGGTTCCTGTTGAGCTGCTTCTCCTCTTTCCAGTGCAGCCATTGCCACGCTATGGGCATTCTCCATGCCTTCTCTCATAATTGCCGTCTGCTCGCGATGAGCTTCATCTTGAGTCCTCTGGGCTTCTAGAACTCCTCTTAGCAGACCTATGAGGTCTGTGGGGTCCACAGGCATCGGTGGAGCAGCTGGGGTGGGCGAAACCACAGGGGGCTGCATCTCCGTCTGGAAAGATGATGGATCCGCCGTTGTATTATGGGGACGGTCGGCCAGCTGCCGAGGTATCGGATCCGGACTTGATTGGGGAGGTAGGGTATGATAGGGTGAAGATACCCCATCGCCAGCAGGATTGGTATTGTCAGTGGCCATTCTCTGGAAGGTTTAGGATATAAACATAAGCAAGGTAGCCTATCTATAATCAAACAAAAATATTTACTTCTAATATATTTTGGTCCTATGTTGTGACAAATTATTGTTCTAGTGTTCTAATGTCTCTAAATAGGTTTTCCTAAGTTGTTGATTAGGGACCTGCATGGGCCACCACTAAAAACATGTTACGACCCGATCCCAATTTCTTGGAACGAATCGGACCATGCCCTGCCTGCACCGTTGATGAGACGGCGGCAGTAAGCTGTATCTCCATATGCAGGTAATCAACAACTCAAACTAAATTTGCCACAATAATATGATTCGATAAATTAAAAAGACTTACAACTTGTCCAGTAAAGATTTCAACATAAACCACCAAATTAAAACACCTTGTTCTTTTAGACAAAATAACAACTTTAAAAAATAACATCTAAATGAAAGCAACATCTTCATCCAGTAATCCATCATCGGAAAGCACAGCGGGGTATAACTCTGGGTCATAATAGCTACTAATCAGTTGCTCTGCATCCTCAACAGGACCTAAAAATATAGTCTCCAGTCAGGAGGGAACAAAGTACAAATTTATGATATTTTAACAATTAAAATTAATAATGGAATCATGCACTTTTAAACAATTTGAAGTAAATAATTTTTCAGCAGTTAAAAATAGTGAAATATGAATAGGTAATGAATATGACCGGATTGGGTTTGTTACAGTTATATCCTAGTGATATGGTATGGCTTATCCCCGTATGTTTGACGGGTAAGCTAATACAATCGGTTATACTATTGGATGTGGTCATATCCACTACACTACTCCCCTAATTTCCAATAGTTATAGTTGTTACAGTCATTACTCTCAGAAGAGTTCCGTGTTATGTCGTGATTTAAAATTATATTAAAATAATTATTAACTAATTGTAATCTACCACAAACTTGTACTTGCCTCAAATTGACTTGACTGGATGGGTCGATACGTCAGGACGGGAAATCAGATTCTTCCTTGAGATCCTACATTTGGAAATTTATCTCAGAAACTAAAGTCACCATTTATGCTAAACTAGTTACAATCACTAGTTGTGTCCTAGTAAATTTTAGTCTTTAATTAGCTAACACAAACAGAGCGCTATTTATCAATGCGTTGTAATTAAGAATCGTAAATTTATATTTAATTTTGAGAAAATTGTTTTTATCGGTTTATCTGGAAAAACGTGGTATTTCATAATTATATAAATATAAAACTAAGATTTTCCTTTTTAATGAGAAATAAATGAATTTCTATTTAAATTATTACAAATTAATTTTTCTAAGTGACAAGACATTAATTATTATATTCTTTTAAAATAAATAATTTATCATTTTATACTACGTTTCTATGACTATAATCATCCAGAAAATAAAAGAAAGACAAAATTAAAACCTAAGTTATTACAATCTCACACCCAGAATAAATAAATAGGCTTATGCCTTTACATTCCCAAGAATTAAAATAAGAGAAAAATTCGTTAGTCCTGTAAACTGCCTACAAAATTAAATATAAATAATTCTAATTAAAATATAAATATTATTGAGTCTCAGAACTGGTCCAATCGTTATTTAATAGCTAATGCCTCAACGTCCGGACGAAATCGGTTTCGTTTGCATTTAGCCGGGCCCACTGACCAATAAGGTCGTCGCCCAAAAATAGTATTCTTTTCCAAAAAATTATTTTAAAACTATAATTAAATTTTTCTAGAAATTTTGGCAGCATTCCCTCTATTTTCGGGATAACCCAAAACTGGGAAAGTGCGCCATGACTCCCTGCAAATAATCCCAGTCCCAAGGAAACAATTAATTTTTATAGCCAATAAAATATTTTCACAGAATCATTTCCGAACTTATTCGGAAGATCCAAAATGTATTCGAAAATCCCGAAATCATCCCAGAAAACCTCACAGAATACAACAGAAACTTTCCAGAAAGTTTCTCGGAACAATTTAAACCAACCAACAAAACTAGCAGAATGATGGATCCTAATTTCCAAAACCATTAATTTCAAAACCGAACCCACAGAATTTTTCCAAAGAATTCTCGAAAGCCAACTAAACAAATCACAGAACCAAAACAGCATATCAATTTCCGAAGAAAAATCGAAATGGTAACGTATATGAAACGTAACCAAAATCTGAATTTCCGAAGGAATCGGTGGACCAATTTTTTATCATAGACTAAGAGGAACTATGGGACTATCCAGAAGTTACCAAAATCGAAGGAATCTGAAGTGATGCCTCGGACTCGAAACACGCAATTTCACGGAAATGGAACTGAACTCGGGATCGGTCAACTCCAAACACAATCGAGACTGGCTATTCAGTGCTGCGCACGGATCGGGTCTGGTCGGCGGAGCACGGCCACGCCTAGGAGCGGATCCGACGGGAACAGCACCGGGAAACCCTCGGGTCGGGGCAGCGCCTGGGTTCGCGGGGATCGGCGACGTGGGCTGCTGCGAGTTCGTCGAGGATGGCGGAGGCCGTCGGGGAACTCCGGCGTCAGGTCAGGCTAGGGTTTGGGATTAGAAAAAATAGGTTTTTCGAGTAGTGGTGAGAAAAGGAGTAGGTTAGGGTTTAAATAGGTTGGAGGAGAGGGGTTACCAGATCTGAAGGGTGCCCGACAGTTTCGGAAGGGAGAAAATGAAGTCTGTGACCATAGGGAGAGGAAGAGTCTTCAGTTTATTCTCCAAAGGATCGGCCATAGCCGACCATAAGAAAGGAAAGGTCACTCTTCCTTAAGGAAGAGAGAGAAGATACAGATTAAAAAAAAACTTTCTTTTAATAGGTATTTTCTTAAACAATAAAATTGAATTATAACTAATGGATTTTTATGAAGAAATTTGGGCTTGGGAATGGGTTTAAGAATAATGGGCTTTAGGCCATATCTACTAAGGCTTGGTTTTAAGGCTTCTTAAACAAAGTATGAATAAATATAATTTCTTTTTAGAAAAGTTATTACAACTATTATTTTTTTTAAAAACATCCTAAAAATTAATTTAAAATAATTTATGCCTCCAAATCGGGTTCGGGTCTGGGCCTGGCATACAAAATCCAAATTCATTTATTTTGAAAATAATTTTCTATTTAGCTTAATACTAATCTGGCATAATATTAATTTAGCTACACAAATTTTAATAATCAAAATTCTAGAATTTCAAATAATTAACTAAAATTATGGGTTTCACAGTATATATAGGTATTATCATCATATAGAGGTATACACTCATAGGCTATATGCCATATGGACAAAATATTTATATATATACATATAGGCCATTAACCTTTATAATACATATGGAGATGGACATGTGAGTGTGTTTACAACTAACTTGTGTGTGTGCAACCTAGACTAGAGGGTGAGTGTGGGACATGTATATGTGATACAATAGTGCGTGCCAAGGTGAGTGAGTGAATTCAGGAATTAGTGGTTCTTAGTTTAGGCATATGCATGTGTGTGTGTAGTTGTAATCAGATTTCGTGTGTTTGTGTGAGTGTGTGAGTGTCTCAGTTCTCAGATTTCAGATTCACATATATACATACAAACTCAACTGTCAACCCACTCTAATTCAATATCCTCATAATTTTCTAACACTAATACACCCTCTCAAACATTCCAATATTTTCACTAGCTAACTCACCACTCACTCACAAGGGATAAGGGGACTGGATGGACTGTCAACATGAAAGGGGCTAAATCAATATAAAACAGGACTGATTATGAAGGAAGGGTGTATCATGGATATGAGCAATTGGCATGTTGGACTGAACTGAATAATGCCCATTCGAAACCAACCTTGAACCCAAATGAAAATGCCAAATTTGAAATCAAAACATCTATAATCTAAACAACCCAGTATCAATGTAAAACATGTTTAGGTTCAGTTAACAATCTCAGTTCCCCAAGTTCAAGTAAACTGTTTCAGTTTACCAACATCTCAACCCAAAAGTAACGTGACAGTGTACATAATTAGTTAATTCTCAGGTAAAACCCATAGTCTCTACCCGAGCCTATCCCCTCTACTGTCAACTAAAACCTTAACCCATAACCTACTGCCAACATTGACCTCAACATGTGGCAAATCTCAGATTTTACTTGAATATCAAACCCAGGCATCTAACCCAATTGATACACCAATTCCTTACTGTCCTACTGACACAAAAGCTTAAATAACAGAGAACATATACATGTAATCTCACGTATAGATACAACTATAATTCCAAAAAAAACAATTTTCAATCCACTGATACAGGTGAAGTCCCATTTCGAAAACCAACTAATCTGAACTTCTCAGGAAACCTGGAAACCCAAACTTCTTACATATCCACTTAAATCAGTCTAACCTAACATCATACTGATACAACACTACAATGTATCTCAATTCTAACATTCTAACCAACTACTCTCTACTGAACTGAGCCCCCAATTCTCTAACTGAAACCTTAGGCAATTCTAACACCCAGTTTTCTAAAATAAGAGTAATTTTAAAATTTTGTGTTTTTAATTATTTAATTATGATATTTAAATAATACTATGATTTTTGGTGATTTTTAATCAATTTAAAGCTATTTAAAACATTGAATTATGATTTGGTGGTTAACTAGTTAAATCCTAGAATTGCTAAACCTAGAGACTAACCATGAGCAAGGGAGCCTAGTCATGTGATTAGAATGTAATATTACAACTTTTAGTCTAAGGGTATTTTGGTCATTTTGATAATTTCGTGAAATTGTAGTCTGCATTAATTAAATTTTGTGCTAATCTTTTAGTTAAGCCTTAACCTAGAAGTCTAGCCTAATCCAGTTTAGTCTTGAGGTTAGAATCATGGTTAGTAGCTATTCACTAGATGCCAAGAATTTAAATATCTAGTTTTAGCCTTGTAAAATATTTTAGAGTAGATATTATTGAATGAAACCTAGTTTCTTCATGACCTTTGATCCAGACTTAATAGCTAAGTTAGAATCATGGCCACACATTGTGAACCCTAGCAAAACCCTAATTCTTACACTTATGACCAGCCTAGGGATCCCCCCCAATACTATAAAATCTCTCTCAAAGTTAGTGCCTCCTTTTTCATTCATCCCTTCATTTTTTCTAAGGAAAGGTTTGTTCTTCACTCAATGTTTCCTATTTTAATCAATACAAATCCTTTTCCATTCAAATTTCTTCCTTGGTGTTCTAAATAGTATCCCCCTATTGTTCATAGAGATTATTGACAGGTTTGACACAATTTGGAGCCATTGGCTAGCTAGAGGAGATCTCATTTTTGGAGTTTTTCTTTGAGAACAACACCTATAGGTAAATTCCTAATCTCTCCATCAAATTTCATTTTCTTTGCATGGTTAGGAAGCCCTAGGTGTCCTCTTACTGTAGGGATAGGATTTGCAGGCTTTTGTGTCCTTTACGTGTCCGTATCGGACACGTATCAGTGAGCAGTCGTAGGTATTCGACGAAATGCCATAGTGGGCATTTCGATCGAGTTTTCAGAAAGTATTTGAATAGGAAATTAGTTTTTCATGTTTCTTATGAGATTCTACACGACTGAGGTGATTTCGACTCATGTCCGAGTCACACTGGACTCGTGGACACAGTCCCGCGTGCGGCCAAGGCTTCCACTGCTGCTCGAGGCCTCGTGCTCAGTGCACAGGCCACGTAGCGAGCCGTGCTTGGACTGAGAGGAGGGGGGCAGTGTCTGCGAACCTGTTACTCGAGCCTCGTGTCCAATGGAGTCGTGTCGGACACGCGAAGTCACGCGTACTGGTCACACACGCACGCGCATTCAGTTAGAATCACGTTCTGATACGCGAGTCGTGTCCACTCTGGACACGACGTGGTCGTGTCGTGTTGGGTCCTATGTGTAGCCTAACACGTGGGCTACATGTGGACATGACAACGTGTAAAACCCCTAGATTTGTACTATATATTTTTGGTAGTATTTTAAATTTTGTATGCCGCGTAGTCGTATTGTACATTGCGCGCAAATTACGTTTATTCGTGATTGCTCGACGAGTATGAATATGTGCGAGCGTACATATTTTTGGAAAATATTAATTTTATTTTTAATATATAATAATTATGTATCTATATATTTTTAATTTTGAAAAGTATCGTATCGGGATGGCCAAGTCTTATTATTATTTAATTGTAAAAGGTTAACTTATTTAATAGTGGCAATTTAGAATTACTATTTTATGCAAATATTCTTAACATGAGGTACATGAGTTTTTATTCATAAATATAATTTCATTTTCAAAATTATTATATTAATATTTTATAATTCAAAAAGATATTTAAAAATATTATTATTTTCGAAATTATTATTATTGGTATTTTTGGAAAATATATTTGAAAATTATTGTGGCCATTTTAAATCTCGATTTAATTTCATGGATTTATTTTAAATAGTTAAAAGATAGAATTTATACTTAAATTGAGTTAGATTGTCTAGTTTTAAATTGGAATTTAATTTGAGTTTGGATTTGATTATTGTTTTAAATTGGGTTTTAAATTAATCCTAATGTTTATCTAACTGGGTATTCCCACCTCCTATAAAAGGAGAGGTACTCCTCCAGAAAATTCTACCATCAACAGATGTGCATTGTGTCTGTGCTTCCATCCACTATATTTTTTCCCTTACACATACAAAATTTTTCGTTCCGTCCGACAATCCAGGACGTCCATCCATGTTGTGTCGAACACACCCCGACACGATAAAATCCCCTAAACCTAATTCCGTCCTCGGTGTCCTTCAACCCAGCAACTCCCATCCAACTTCTACGACCACCACCCTCGCCCAGTCGCCCCGTCGCCATCGTCGCCACCATTGCCTTCTCCGACTCCTGTCGTCACTACCACACCCACCATCGGCCTAATGGCAGCACCACCGCCATTAACGACCACACCACCGTTCTGACTCTACTGCCAACACCACCAACCACCAAGCCACGCTACCCCAATCACCACAACTCCTTCCGACACTGCCGCCTCCGCCACGACATCCCAACTCGAATCACCAGTACCGTCACCACCTGCCCTGACTCACCACCACCATCTCCGACAACATGACCGCCCTAGCCACCCTCAACAGAAGGAAAGAAAGAGGAGGGAAAGAAACTCTCACCGAGCCGACCCGGAACTCTGCCGCCTAAACCTCGGCGCTGGACCACCGGCGTTTGCCCTCTACCGTCCGACCTTCGCCCTACTCGCGCCGAGCAACCCCTTCCCGCTCCGCCATCAAGTCAGTCGCTCCACTCTCGGCCGCGGATACGTCCCGCCGAACTGGAAAACCCCTATCGCCGCTGCGCGCACAGATCCGCGACTCCCTCCGCCTGTACACGGCCTCAGCCGTGACCGCCGTCCTTGCCGACCCCCTCCGATTATAGCACCGATCCGCCACTCCAGCATCTGAACCCCGCCACCAGCGTCGCGCCTCCGGCTTCCCCCAACCGCAGTCGACCGGCCGGCGTCCAGAGCCCGGCCAAAGCATCGGGTGAGCCCCCTTTCTTTTCTTCACACATCTCTCTCTTTCTTTCTTTTGGATTACTTAGTTCAGTACTTCCACCCTTGTAAAAAGGGAGTAGAGTAGCAGTAAAAAGGATTTTATTGACTTATTTTATTATTATTATCATTATTATTATTAAAAATTACTGTATATATTATTATTACTATGTTATTTATTATTATTATCAATGATAATTGGGAAGATTATTATTGTTACCATTATTAATATTCTTAATTATATTCAAATTTTATTGTTATTTAATCAATATATAAGTAAAGAAATTTTTTATTAGGTACATGTTCTTTTCGACTCTTCTATTTTAAACAAATTCATAAAAGGTTTGTAAATAAGTTTTATTAGATATAAATATTTCAAAATAATATTGTAAATAGTTTTCAAATATTATCTAAAATATTTTCTAGTATTCTTCTTAAAATTCTATTTTCCAACTTATAGTAATTATGCCTAAAAACGATTTGAGATTTTAGTATTTCCAAAAACAAATCTAGTCTTAAATTATTATAAATATTTTCTAAACTAAGTTATATTTATTTTGCAAATTCCCTTGTTGGTTATTATCGTCGTTGATCATGACTAATCCCATGTTCCTATTTTCTCGCGATTTGGACCACTACATCGACCATGGCTATTAGACTATGGAGACATGTCAGAAAATATCGCACCACATCAGGCAACACACCAGGCAAGATACCTTGCCATTATACTGTTTATTTTAGTTGTATTTTATTTACATATCACTGTTCATTTATTTCTAGTTCTTGATTACTGTCTGCTCAGTGATATTAGTTGTACCTTGTTATTTACCTTTGATTACATATGGACTTAGAGTTAAGGGACTACCACTAGCTTAGTGTATTGCATAAACTTTGACACTATTGTGCCACGAGATGTGTGAGTTATGAGTAGCATATAGTCTACGGACTTACGTGTTGGCTGATCACGGATGCGTGCAGGACGTGCGTTAGGTCTAACTGTCAATAGTTGTATGTTAGAAGACTTGACGGTTAGTAGTGTTACATGGTCGTGGATGTGACATGATAGGTACATTGGGTGGGGAGAACATTTTCTTATCGTATGGGCTTCGATTGCACTTCCCTTGTAACCCGGAAGCTCCGCTGGAGATACGGGTATGAGCCTCTCAGGTTGGCCACTGTCGTTTTTGAATGTCATGCTCTCGGTCATTAGTGCCCAAGTGGGGACTATACCAGATCCCATTACAGCCAGGGCTCATGTGACGAAAGGTTTGTTCTCACTGCATGTTCACTTTAGTTGGTTAGTTTACCTTATTTATGTCTTGTCACTTCCATTGATTGTGGCATATTTTATATTCAGTATTTATAAGGCATGTGATGTATCTTGTTACGTCCCTCTGAGGACCTGGTTATCTCGCCAGGTGTGTGTGCTTGTGTTTCGCAGGTGTTCTAGCCGTGGCCATGATCGTCCCTATTTCTTCGAGGATGATTGCGCCTTGATCGTCTTCGCTTCGCCCGCCAAACTCATTGTATTTTTCATGTATTTTTCCTTACTTGTTGGTAGTGGATTTGTCTCCGCCCAACGATTATATACATGACAAATTCAAAGTTGCTTTTATATCATATTTATCTTTGTGGATGAGATTTAGTACCTTGGTTACTGCATTTTACAGCTTATGTATATATACGAGGGTCCATATACTTCGTATGTATACAGCTGGCATGATTACGTTCTAGTCCTACGTATTTTGGGACTGGGGCGTTACATATTTTTGTGGTGGCCCATGCAGGTCTAGTTTGCCGTTTCGATTACATGATTGAACCAAACGGACCTGCAATATAGGATTAAAGTCTAGAATCTCGTCCACTTACTCGACATCCTTCCTTGACTTCAAATTCTGAACTCTCGTTTGACCTCCTTGATTTGCATCTTGCTTGACTCCTTCTACCGTAAATTCTTAGTTCGTATTTAGTAAGATGACAAAACTAGTATATGCCCATAGGTTAAACACATGGCTAGATGGATTGCATTTGGCAATTAATATGCATTAGAATTTTATTTGAGTTATAAAGGAATTTATTTTTCTAGAAAGTATGATTTTAAGGATTAGTTAATTTCAAGTTGGGTAGTAGCATATTACCGCCTTCAATAGATAGTTGGATTTATTTTGCCAATACAAGGTGGTATACACAAGAGGACAGAAAACAATTTTATGAATTATGATTTTTGGAAATAGCGAAATAGTTTATGATTAATTTGGGATATAAAATCGAATTGAATAACATCTTTAAATTGTGACCCATGATTACGATTTAGTTCAAGTTGGGATTGAATATGTTAAAGTTTATCTCGAATTTATTAAAGTGTTTTAAATTATATGTTATGATTTTGTAAAGAATATGAAGGGTTTATGATTTACGGCTTGAGGTTTTAAATTGATTCTACGATTTACGAATTATAAGTATTTAATTTTGAGCTTGAAGAGATAATGGTAAAACAAAATTTGAAATATTTTGGAAGATATGAAATCGACTTTGAAGGAAAGTTTAAATATAAAAAAAATTGCTCATATGACTTATGATTTTTAAAGTTATTTAGATTTCGAGTTTAAAACCTTGATTATGGATATTTAAATTTTGGAAAAAGAGAGAATTACTTTTGAAGAGTAGTTGTGACTTATTGGAAGCTAGATATATACATTTGAAAGATATATAAATTTGGGAGTTATTTAAATATTCTATTTTGTAGTATGAAATTCGGTTGATAAAAGTATTTAAATGTTGAGTTTAAGGTTTGAGAAAAAAATGAATGAATTTATTTATTCGATTGCAAATTACGAGGATTGTTCGAGATTGACTAGAGATTTAAAATTTTGAACAAAATTGACAGTCTAAGATGACTGTAAAGTCTTGGTGGAGTATCTTGGAAAGTCTATTGAGAAACTTACGAAGAACTTGAAATTTAGATTTGATCATATTGATAGAGGGCCAAGAAGCAAGTAAGGTCCCCCTAGTGAGATAGAAGTATTCCATATTAGATTGCCATACCACCTATGACTATGATATTTCATATACACAAGTATAGTTAGTCCTCGACCAAACCGATAACATATCTTTGACTTATCCGACCTTCCCTCAAATCTAGATCATTAATTGTGACCATCTAATTGTTTGAAACTTAGAAATGATTAGATTCGTTCCCTTGACCATACCCTTATCTATGAGACTATTTTCTCTCTAGAAACTGTGCCTCTAACTTATCTTAACTTGATCTACGAGCTTTCATAAATTATCTTATTTCGTGCTTTAACCTTTTATTTTTGTGCATTAAATTAGTACCTTATGAAAACCACTTTCTATTTTGATCATTTGGCGTTCCCTATCGTGACTTTGATATTTGGAGCACAACACTAGACTTTTTCTTCCCACAAATTTTACATACAAAACCTAGATGGGCTCACCTTCATGTTGGTATATCATGTCCCACTAAGACACGTTCCCTTGTACTCTATTTTTATGGTACGACTTTCGGGTCATAAAGACTAACTATAACATATACCATGGTACCGATATACTTTTGACTATATAGTTGGACTCGATCTCGACTCAAATCTTCGGCCCGATTGCGATCTACTAAATCCGTTAAATGCTTAACCTTGTGTTTTTATCTTGACTGCCTAATTCTTGTCATTTTATTTTTTTGTATTATCTTGATTTACTTAGACCCATACCACCTTTTACTCTTCATGCAATATTAGCAACATTTACTTTTCTCCCTTCCAATTAAATTGATTTACTTATATTTCACTATGATTTCTCCATTGTTTATGCAACCTTGTTCCTCGTATGATTCCATTATGCAAAATAAAATTTGATCATGACAATCTTGAGTTAGTAGAAGCTAGATTGGAGAACCCCACAACATGGATAAATAATGTAGTTGGTTAAGATAATTACGAGATTATGAGCTATAGGTGGGACATAAATGGAAATGTGCAATAAATCCGAATCAATGAAGTAAGGAATGATATATTATGTTTTGATGAAACACTCAAGGATAAATAGACTTCGCGAATTTTAAATTGTTTCGAGGTAACAAAATATCGAGTGAAGAATCGTCTAAAGTGTTGTTAGTTTAAGAACCAAATATATATATAGAATTTATGGATGCAATTTTTGGATAAAGGCAATGTTGACGTTATGATGATATTAGCTTTCAAGGATAACCAATTGATTGAAGAAAGAAACCTTACATTTTGATGCATGGAGAATCAAGTTCTAAGATGATTATGAATATGAAGCAAGATGAGTTCATTTCTACCATCAAGAAGAAAAGATCGTTGAATTCAAATTTTTAAGAGATACTAATAAATATTTTAGGAAGTTTTCAATTATGATGATAGAAGATTGAAGGTATACTGTTAGTTTTCGAGATTTATCGAACATTGAAGTCGAATTTTGTTTTATCATCTATGGATGCATGTACATTGACTAATAAATACGAATTTGTAGTAAAGAGATTTTCAATTTCTACTTGGGCCAAATTGGTTGAAGATTTTGGACTTTTAATTTTAGAGGAATTATAACTTGGGAAGATATATAAGTGAGCTAGTATAAATGGAGATTATGGAATTCAAAATTTGAGACTATTTGAAAATTTCATGACGAGATAGGGGAAGCAAGAATATAATTATACTCATATTGGTTTTTGGTAACGAGACGTGGTACGAAAGAAATTAATGGAAAGATCGATCTATGATAAGATAGATTACATGAATATGAAATCAAAGGATTAAGAAGATTATTACCTACCTATGAGGTTGTCTTTTTGGTTAATGTTAATATTGATCGAACTAGTCATTGATTGATTGTCATGATCGAAATCTAAAACCATCGAAATTTTTAGTCGATCAAATGACATATTGCCATTGAAATGTCGTTTCATTCTCGTCAAATAATTGATTGCCTTTTTGTTCAATATAAATCAAATTCTTATCGATTAAACTGCTTCCATCTCCTTGAGCCTACCTACCCTAATTATCCCTAAATTTCGAGGACAAAATTCTTTTAAGTTGGGTAGGATGTAAAACCCCTAAATTTCTACTATATATTTTGGTACTATTTTAAATTTTTGTACCCCGCGTAGTCGTAGTCGTATTGTACATGTGCGCAAATTACGTTTATTCGTGAATGCTCGACGAGTACGAATATGTGCGAGCGTACATATTTTTGGAAAACATTAATTTTATTTTTAATATAATAATTATTGTATCTATATATTTTTAATTGTGAAAAGTATCGTATCGGGATGGCCAAGTCTTATTATTATTTAATTGTAAAAGGTTAACTTATTTAATAGTGGCAATTTAGAATTACTATTTTATGCAAATATTCTTAACATGAGGTACATGAGTTTTTATTCATAAATATAATTTCATTTTCAAAATTATTATATTAATATTTTATCATTCAAAAAGATATTTAAAAATATTATTATTTTTGAAACTATTATTATTGGTATTTTTGGAAAATATATTTAAAAATTATTGTGGCCATTTTAAATCTCGATTTAATTTCATGGATTTATTTTAAATAGTTAAAAGATAGAATTTATACTTAAATTGAGTTAGATTGTCTAGTTTTAAATTGGAATTTAATTTGAGTTTGAATTTGATTATTGTTTTAAATTGGGTTTTAAATTAATCCTAATGTTTATCTAACTGGGTATTCCCACCTCCTATAAAAGGAGAGGTACTCCTCCAGAAAATTCCACCATCAACAGATGTGCATTGTGTCTGTGCCTCCCATCCACAATATTTTTTCCCTTATACATACAAAATTTTCGTTCCGTCCGACAATCCCGGACGTCCATCCATGTTGTGTCGAACACCCCGACACGATAAAATCCCCTAAACCAAATTCCGTCCCGGTGTCCTTCAATCCAGCAACTCCCATCCAACTCCTACGACCACCACCCTCGCCCCGTCGCCCCGTCGCCATCTTCGCCACCACTGCCTTCTCCGACTTTCGTCGTCACCACCACACCCACCATCGGCCCAATGGCAGCACCACCGCCATTAACGACCACACCACCGTTCCGACTCTACTGCCAACACCACCAACCACCAAGCCACGCTACCCCAATCACCACAACTCCTCCCGACACTGCCGCCTCCGCCACGACATCCCGACTCGAATCACCAGCACCGTCACCACCTGCCCTGACTCACCACCACCATCTCCGACAACATGATCGCCCTAGCCACCCTCAACAGAAGGAAAGAAGGAGGAGGGAAAGAAACTCTCACCGAGCCGACCCGGAACTCCGTCGCCCAAACCCCGGCGCTGGACCACCGGCGTTTTCCCTACACTGTCCGACCTTCGCCCCACTCGCGCCGAGCAACCCCTTCCCGCTCCGCCATCAAGTCAGTCGCTCCGCTCTCGGCCGCGGATACGCCCCGCCGAGCTGGAAAATCCCCATCGCTACTGCGTGCGCAGATCCGCGAACCCCTCTGCCCTCCGTCGTCGACTGTGGCGAGAACCGACCGAGCGCCGCCTTCCTCCGCCAGATCCAGCCGGATCCGACTCCTTTCGCCTGTACATGGCCTCAGCCGTGACCGCCGTCCTTGCCGACCCCCTCCAATTACAGCACTGATCCGCCGCCCCGGCGTCTGAACCCTGCTACCAGCGTCGCACCTCCGGCATCCCCCAACCGCAGCCGACCGGTCGGCCCAGAGCCCGGCCAAAGCCTCGGGTGAGCACCCTTTCTTTCTTCACACATCTCCTCTCTCTTTCTTTCTTTTGGATTAATTAGTTCAGTACTTCCACTCTTGTAAAATAAGGGAGTAGAGTAGCAGTAAAAAGGATTTTATTGATTTATTTTATTATTATTATCATTATTATTATTAAAGATTACTGTATATATTATTATTACTATGTTATTTATTATTATCAATAATAATTGGGAAGATTATTATTGTTACCATTATTAATATTCTTAATTATATTCAAATTTTATTGTTATTTAATCAATATATAAGTAAAATAAATTTTTTATTAGGGTACATGTTCTTTTCGACTCTTCTATTTTAAACAAATTCATAAAAGGTTTATAAATAAGTTTTATTAGATATAAATATTTCAAAATAATATTGTAAATAGTTTTCAAATATTATCTAAAATATATTCTAGTTCTCCTTAAAATTCTATTTTCCAACTTATAGTAATTATGCCTAAAAATGATTTGAGATTTTAGTATTTTCTAAAAACAAATCTAGTCTTAAATTATTATAAATATTTTCTAAAACTAAGTTATATTTATTTTGCAAATTCCCTTGTTGGTTATTATCATCGTTGATCATGACTAATCCCATGTTCCTATTTTCTCGCGATTTGGACCACTACATCGACCATGGCTATTAGACTATGGAGACATGTCAGAAAATATCGCACCACCAGGCGACACACCAGGCAAGATACCTTGCCATTATACTGTTTATTTTAGTTGTATTTTATTTACATATCACTGTTCATTTATTTCTAGTTCTTGATTACTGTCTGCTCAGTGATATTAGTTGTACCTTATTATTTACCTTTGATTGGATATGGACTTAGAGTTAAGGAACTACCACTAGCTTAGTGCATTGCATAAACTTTGACACTGTTGTGCCACGAGATGTGTGAGTTATGAGTAGCATATAGTCTACGGACTTGCGTGTTGGCTGATCACTGATGCGTGCAGGACGTGCATTAGGTCTAACTGTCAATAGTTGTATGTTAGAAGACTTGACGGTTAGTAGTGTTATATGGTCGTGGATGGCATGATAGGTACATTGGATGGGGAGAACATTTCCTTATCGTATGGTCTTCGATTGCACTTCCTTGTAACCTGGAAGCTCCGCTGGAGATACGGGTATGAGCCTCTCAGGTTGGCCACTGTCATTTTTGAACGTCATGCTCTCGGTCACTGGTATCCAAGTGGGGACTATACCAGATCCATTACAGCCAGAGCTCATGCGACGAAAGGTTTGTTCTCACTGCATGTTCACTTTAGTTGGTTAGTTTACCTTATTTATGTCTTGTCACTTCCTTTGATTGTGGCATATTTTATATTCAGTATTTATATGGCATGTTGATGTATCTTGTGACGTCCCTCTAAGGACCTGGTTAGCTCCCTAAGTGTGTGTTCTTGTGTTTCGTAGTGTTCTGGCCGTGGCCATGATCGTCCCTATTTTTTCGAGGATGATTGCGCCTTGATCGTCTTCGCTTCGCCCCTAAACTCATTGTATTTTTTATGTATTTTTCCTTACTTATTGGTAGTGGATTTGTCTCCGCCCAACGATTGTATACATGACAAATTCAAAGTTGCTTTATATCATATTATCTTTGTGGATGAGATTTAGTACCTTGGTTACTGTATTTTACAGCTTATGTATATATACGAGGGTCCATATACTTCGTATGTATACAGCTGGCATGATTACGCTCTAGTCCTACATTTGGGACTGGGGCGTTACACCACGAGATCCCACGTATTGTGTGTCGTGTCCTACAGACACGTGTACGTGTGCACGACACTGTGCAACACTGGGTGCACCCAACATATTTGTAATGTGGACACGCCTGTGTCATTTTTTGGACACGTGAGGACACTCAAGACATGTGTACACATGCTACACTACTTACCAACCATTGTTTGTGATTTTTGTGATGGAAATTGGGGTCGAAATATTGATTCTTATTTTGGGCTGATACAAAACTGAACTGTTTTGTTCCTAAGTTTAAATTCATTTTTTTATCTTTGTGTTGATTAAATGGTTAATTTAGACCCACCTACATATGTAATGAGTAATGATCCTATTGGGTTGTGATGTGTGTTGGCCATTGTGTGTTCGATTCAGTTTTTAGGTTGCTAACTACTAGGTTCCTTTGAACTGTCATTACCATGTTATTCCTGATGACACTGAAATGATTTCCTATTTAATGTTCACTGGTTTATTCGAAAATCTGAGACTTCACTCACAGTTCATTTTCACACAAACTGGACTGTTTTACATTTCACTCACTGTTTGATGAGTAGGTACAAAATCTGAATTGACACACTGTTTAAACCCATAAACCTGATACAAATGTTAACTACTACTTACATATTGAATGTACACACACACACTTCTGTTTTCCTGTCACGATTTTCCTGTCACACATATGTAATGGACTGAGACACTTAAATTCACCTATAGTCTGTCCATGTGTGGACAACAAGTAGCCAACTGCATTCACTACATTCTCCATCTTTAGCCAACTATACATGCTTCACTACATATTAACTATTGCATTACCTGTAAAATCCTTGAGTTCAGACACAATTCATATGTCATGTACCTCAGAGACTTCATTAACCACTGTAAATCACTTACTGGTCCTGCATTTATATTTCAGTACATTCTAATGAATTAGCCCTGCATACAAGTGTGACAGAACACTTTGAAACACTACATGTCTGCACTTTCATTTACATGTTCATTCATTCCTGCAAATTAGCCATATCTTAATTCATTTTACTCACATCATACATTGCCCTGCATACATTGCATAAACACTGCACTCTTCACTAAACCTTCATGCCTTGCATTCATTTTTATATGTTCTGTGCACTCTGATACTCATGTATCAGAGCAGGTGAATGTTCACTGCTTCCAGTATTCACCATTCAGCTCACACACTTCACATTACACTCACACATTTATACACACACAGTCACAAAATCTGAGAACTAATGTTCCTATCACACTCAAAAATTCCTGAGACCATATTGTATCACATATACATGTAAACACACACCCCCCCCCCAATTCCAGAAAACTAGTACATTGCTGACATGTTACATTGTTGAATGAACTTTAATATATAAATGTTAACCCTTAACCTTGTTATTGAATGCTAGTTAAATTCAGATTTCATATATGTAAACCACCATGCCATGTAACCCTCTATAAATGATCTCCATGATGTATATAGATAATTGTAGGATATAGATGCATGTTAGTTATAACTTAGCTAGTCTATCCCCTTCCATGTACCTCTTTGTTCACACATACACATAGCTTACATGCTAGCTTCCTTTCTCTTATATATAATATTAAATATATGCATGAATGTGATGGCTTAATGTGTTGGCTTGTATAGCCTTGGGATTGATGTGTGCTTGCTAGACTAGGCTTGCTTAAGCTTAGTGAGACTTGCTGGGGTTAGGAGTGGCCTAGTTGACCTAGTTTGACTAGTGTGGTTGACTAGAGTTGACCAAGTGTTGACTATAGTCTAGCCTGACCTAGACAGCATACAGAGTATTGTAGCAGTTTATTTCATTATTTTAGACATGTTGTAACTTGTGTTACTCTGATTAGGAGACAGACACCTCCTCAGGCAGTACATCCTGTTCGGACATTCAGTTATCAGGCGAGTACATTCTCTGACCGTTTCATACTTGCCAGGATTTATATTCTTACTCTAGATTACTTTACTTGATGCTGACACGTTGGTAGCACGGATTGGTACTATATGGATCTTTTCATGAGATGTTATCCCCCTCGGAAGCATCGATACTGTATGTTTTGTGTGTTTCATGAATCATCACGTATCTGTATGCTTTCATTGATTTATGAATCGCTTGTGACACATGCTCTCATGTTCACAGAGCCATCATGAATCACCTTCACGTATCACTCATTTTATGAGCCATGTGAAGTTTCATGAATCTTAACATAACTTGAACAGACCTTATGTATTGATTGGGGATGGGGGAGTAGAAACAGCATGTGAATAATATCCAAGTAGTTGTAGTCATGAATCACTCTTAGCTGTAGTCATGAATCTTCCTATGCCATTCACATGTCTATTTTACTCTGACTCACTAGTCACTGCTAGTTCTCTATTTATAGTAGATATTTCCTTAGTTATCTCCTTTACTTCATATATTTCTCTTTTCAACGTTTCATGTATCTTACTCTATTGCATGCTTTTTTTCCTAACTTGATATGAACTGTGTGAGATGTATTGTGCTCGTTCCTGTCCTGATTGGACCTATTGAAAATATTACAGAGGATGAGGATGAGGCCCTATGTACCACCTATTACGGAGCAGGCTTAGACGACACCTACGACCTGGTTCCTCTGGAGGACCCAGCTGCAGTACATGATGCTACTCCCATAGTCTAGGCTAGATAGCTAGGCTTTATCTTTCTTTCAGCATTGTTATTCGACTTTCAGTTGTTGTTCTGAGATGTTGTATATATTTATAGACTTGTATTAAGCTGGATGTTTCTTGAGTTGTTATCTTAGACACTTAGATTCTTCTCTCTCTTATTTGTATTACATTGTGGTTTTGATCTCTCTATCTACCTTTACTATTCTGTATCTGCCTTAGATGTGATTGAGACTGTTCTGTTATGTCACCTCCATTCGGAGTGTATATACTGTTCAGGTACCTTATATTGTTAGATCTTGTGACCTAGGACAGCATTCTACCGCCGACACTGCGGCGTAGGCTGGGCGTTGTTACATTCTCGTACCCTCACAGTGGGTGCGGGTCGTGACAGCAATACCCACTGAAAACCATATCAGTTAACCTATGAAATTGAACACAATTTAATTAGAAAACCCAAATTAAGTTCGTACAGAGGTGAGTGACCATGCATACGTGTCATGGTTGACAATCGTGTCCACAACCGTGTCCAATGTGTGGACACGAAGTGTCAAGAAAAGAGAAACCCGATAGTGACAGAACTGTCAGTTCAGGCTGTCTCGTGCAGCCATGTCGTGTCCGATTGGACACGACTAGTACTCGAGACGAGTCGTGCTCTTCCACAGTGACAGGTGGGGTATAGGGATAGGGACTGAACACCCTGCCCCGTGTCCAAGTGTCACAGTATCGTGTTAAATGAAACATGTCAGGGAAGAAAATCCAGTGTCACAGTGACAGGTGGGTGACCAGTGCGCGAGGGATTTCTCGAGATTTACTTGACAAAATCCCACGAAACTTGGTCAGCCCCTTATCAGTCGATAGACCCATGTCTCCACCAAGTTTAACCCTTCCCGTGTTGTATCGTGTCCGTTAGGACACTCGAATAGCAGGGGACTGCACGAGGCCTGTGCGCGATGTCGTGCGTGCGGTACGTGTCCTATTTGGACACAAAAAACCACCTAAATTGTGCTCAGTCCTCAATATATCTAATCTACACATTAAGAGCTAAATATTGTTCAATTTGTTTTTGAAAATATGAATAAAAGTTTCATTGCGATATTTCGTCGAACACGTAAGCATACACATAGACATGTGTCCGATACGGACACCAAACGGACACGAACTCCATCCAAATTCTAGGGACAGCTAGGGGACACCTAGATCTAGCCCTAAATGCAAAGAAAACAGAATATTAACACAACTAGAGGTGTTTTACCTATGGATAAAAATAGCAAGAAAAAGCTCCAAATGGGAGGGTTCCTCCTTGCTAGCAAAATGCTCCCAAATTGTCCCAAAGCTGGGATTAAACTCTAAAATCAGAAAATATGAGAGTATTAGGCTCTAATGCAAGAAAATAGAGTGGAAAAGGATTTAAAATGAATATTCTATGGGTTAGGGAAGAATGGACAAACCTTTCTTTTCTCTATGTGTTGAAATGACATAAAAGAGACAAGAACTAATGAAGAGATTATTTATAGGGAAGGGGGAGCCCTAGTGGCTGGTCATAAAGTGAAAATTAGGGTTAGGGTTTAGTCTAATGGGCTATGGGCTTAAGTCATAAGTCCTTAAGTCATGAAGTCATAAGTCATTTCATTAAACCTTAAGTCATGACTTAATTTCAAACCTAATCCTCATTTTCCAAAACTAAATTCTAAGTGACTAAAATGGCTTAACTCAAGTTAGACTGGGGTTACCATAGCTAGGGTTAGCTTTTAGGCTAGTCTACTAAGTCTCAGCAAGTCAAAGTCAAACTAGAATTCACCAATTCAACAAATTAAAATAAATTCCACTAAATGACAAAAATACCCTCAAGCTAAAATGATGATTAAATCATCCTAATGACATGGTTAGGCTCTATAGGTTATGCATCTCTAGGGTTTCGCTAGCAGCACATCAAAATCACAAGTCATGACTTAAAAAAGTTTTTAAATAGTTTAAAAAATGATTAAATATCACCAAAAATCATAATATGAAATAAATATCAATAATAATTATAATTACAAAATTTAAAATTACCCTCATCTGGAAAACTAGGTGTTACAATCCTACCCCCCTTAGAAAAATTCGTCCTTGAAATTAAGATGATCGTACCCCTACTAGGTCAACCCCAACAATCAAGGTCGATAGTTAACATGCTACACAATCCTATTGGTCGTGATATCACGGTCTTGATGAGGGTCACTATACTATCTAGCACATCACAAAACATCCTGACAGGTACTAATGGAATCACACAACAAGATGGAAAGAAGAACAGGAAGGACAGACCAGCTAACCCGTCACCCGTAGCGTCGGTCTACTCGACTGTCAGCGCAAAAGCCCTTCCCCTCTGGGGTGTATCCCTCTGATGGTGCGGGGCACGGTGTTGAGCTACAGGTGGCCTGCTCCCTCTATCTAATCCATGACACTCAAGTAATATCCACACTGATATTCCACTCAATTATACTAGGGCACCATTATATGGTATCTATTCTGTAATCTGATAATCATCCGTCTATCCAAAATCATGTTACCAGAATCCTCGTCACACCAGTAAGTATGGCCGCGATAATCCATAGAGTCCACAACTAATGTACATATCTCTAGAATCATGGTATTTAAAATTTTTGCATTGCCGCTAGCTTGGCTGCGAAAACTTTAAATTCCATATCCGAGAAATATATCCAAAATCAGACTCTATCTCATCGCCCAACCAGCTGATATGGCTGTAGAAGACTCTAGATTCCATGACTGAGGTAACCTAGCCCATAATGTTATCTTGGTAGAAAATTAAGTCGATAATGAATACCAAGAATCAAATTCAACGATGAACAAGGAAGATAGACAGATACTGTCAGAATCGAATTTCGAGATAGTTTATAATGAGATTCTCAAGGGTCATCCCAGAAATCTTCTCAAGTAGTCCTAACTGTGATTGAGTAACCTCTCTGTTAAAGCCTATTCCTAAGTTCCTATCGCAGGCGCGCAGCAGTACAACTAATCGTTGCACTACGACATCGCACTAATGCGACTCTCGACCTGCATGGGCCACCACTAAAAATATTTCACGACCCGCACCCATTGTGAGGGTACGAGTGTGTAACAACGCCCAGCCTATGCCGCAGTGTCGGCGGGTAGGGTAGAAATTTTTAGTTAGGTAGGTGATTTTAGTTTGGTAGTATAGAACATTTGTCCTAGGTACTATCTAACCATCAACTGCGTAATATATAATATACTCATCATGATCAACTCCGAACGGAGGACAAGTATAAGATATTGTAACTCAATCACAGTCTAAGCACGATAAGATAGCACAGAAAAAATAACTAAGAGATAGAAAAAAATACTAAAATAATAACAACTCTCAATAATATCAAATAATACACAAGTCTCAAATCAACTACAACAAGTTTAACATGAAAAACAGATGCTAGTCTACTAAACTAAATCCCGATCACTCCTGAGTGTCGGGGCCAAAGGTAGCCATCCCGTCTCCGGGTCCATAATATGTAGGGCATGTGTCCTCGGCGCAAGTATCTGTAATATTTTAACGGGTCCAGTCAGGACAGGACAGTACAGTACAACTCATCAAGAAATCCTAAATAAATGACAGAGAACTATAAAGCAGTTATAGAAGTTGTATTGATGAATATGGCAGAATATATTCAGGTAATGGTATAGAAAGACAGAAAAGGTACAAGGAAAGTAAAGTAACTAAACAAGAGAAGAATCATGACAATAAAGACTGTAAAATAGAAACTAGCTGAACTAGAGTAACATGGTATAAGTCCAGACAATAAATGTAGACAAGTGTAACTCTAATGTAAGTCTAGCACAAGACGAATCTAATACAAGTTGAATCCAGTACGAGACGATTCCAGTCTTAGTGATCAATGATTCCAGGGTGAGTCCAGCCTATACTCTAACAGTGTCTTTTAAAATACCAAGATCGACATGTAAACGGTTGTAGGTAATACGACATATCACACACCTGGCCGGGTATGAGATGGCTATCATTCCAGTAGATTCCAGTTGGGAGATTGGGGTATGTCTACATGTCTTACTCAAGTATTTTCCCTCCCAGCAAGTACAAGTGGTTCCAGAATACGACACAAAAATCAAGATGAGTCCAGCCAACATAATGATACCAGCAAGTGATTCCAGGGTGATTCCAGTAGATGATTCCAGTAATAGAAGCCAGACATGATGATACCAGTAATAGAGGCCGGAGGCAATATGGTATGTGTGTCGCATACATGAATCAGAATATCCATACGTGTTGTAATAGAGAATCACATATAGCTAACTAGAACTGAAGTACAGTAATTGACAAGTAAATGAGGAACTATCAGAGAATGTACTCGCCTGCTACTCTGAAAGGAGTAGGGTAATATCAGATGTCTACACCGGAGTCACAATGTCCTAAATAGAGCATTACAGGTTATGATACGTTTAAAATAAGATAAATGAGGTTTACGATGCAATCTACATGATTCTAAGTCAAATCTAGGTCAAAGTCAACTCTAAGCCAAACTGGTCAACTGTCTAGGTAAAACTAGGTCTAAGTCAAACTTGGGTCAACCATGGTCAACACTCTAATCAAACTAGGTCGATCCTAGTCCATCAAGTCTCACTAGGCCTAACCAAGCCTAATCTAGCAATCAAGTACAAGCACAAGCCAATAGGACCACACTAGGACAACCATGCCAAGTATCACACACAAAATATAATGTATATATGTACCATAGGCCATAGAATGATATGCAAAGCCATACTAGGCATGATATATATATAGGTATTATATCATATAGAGGTATACACTCATAGGCTACATGCATATACAAAATAATTTATATATATATATATAATACATATAGGCCATTAACCTTTATACATATGGAGATGGACATGTGAGTGTGTTTACAACTAATTTGTGTGTGTGCAACCTAGACTAGAGGGTGAGTGTGGGACATGTATATGTGATACAATAGTGTGTGCCAAGGTGAGTGAGTGAATTCAGGAATTAGTGGTTCTTAGTTTAGGCATATGCATGTGTGTGTAGTTGTAATCAGATTTCGTGTGTTCGTGTGGTGCTCAGTTCTCAGATTTCAGATTCACATATATACATACAAATTCAACTGTCAACCCACTCTAATTCAATATCCTAACAATTTTCTAACACTAATACACCCTCTCAAACATTCCAACATTTACTAGCTAACTCACTACTCACTCACAAGGGTTAATGGGACTGGATGGACTGTCAACATGAAAGGGGATAAATCAATGTAAAACATAACTGATTATAAAGGAAGGGTATCATGGATATGAGCAATTGGCATGTAGGACTGAACTGAATAATGCCCATTCGAAACCAACCTTGAACCCAAATAAAAATGCCAAATTCAAAATCAAAACATCTATAATCTAAACAACCCAGGTATCAATGTAAAACATGTTTAGGTTCAGTTAACAATCTCAGTTTCCCAGGTTCAAGTAAACTGTTTTCAGTTTACCAACATCTCAACCCAAAAGTAACATGACAGTGTACACAATTAGTTAATTCTCAGGTAAAACCCATAGTCTCTACCCGAGCCTATCCCCTCTACTGTCAACTAAAACCTTAACCCATAACCTACTGCAAACATTGACCTCAATATATGGCAAATCTTAGATTTTACTTGAATATCAAACCCAGGCATCTAACCCAATTGATACACCAAGTTCCTTACTGTGCTACTGACACAAAATCTTAAATAACAGAGAACATATACAAGTAATCTCACGTATAGATACAACTATAATTCCAAAAAACAATTTTCAATCCACTGATACAGGTGAAGTCCCATTTCGAAAACCAACTAATCCGAACTTCTCAGGAAACCTGGAAACCCAAACTTCTCACATATCCACTTAAATCAGTCTAACCTAACATCCTGCTGATACAACACTACAATGTATCTCAATTCTAACATTCTAACAAACTACTCTCTGCTGAACTGAGCCCCCAATTCTCTAACTGAAACCTTAAGCAATACCCACTGAAAACCATATCAGTTAACCTATGAAATCGAACACAATTCAATTTGAAAACCCAAATTAGGTTCGTACAGAGGTGAGTGACCATGCATACGTATCAGGGGTGACAATCGTGTCCACAACCGTGTCCAATGTGTAGACACGAAGTGTCAAAAAAAAGAAACCCGACAATGACAGAACTGTCAGTTAAGGCTGTCTCGTACAGCCATATCGTGTCCGATTGGAAGCGACTCAGTGCTCGAGACGAGCCGTGCTCTTGCACAGTGACAGGTGGGGTATAGGGCTAGGGACTGAACACCTGCCCCGTGTCCAAGTGTCGCAGTGTCGTGTTAAACGAAACGTGTCAGGAAAGAAAATCCAGTGTCACAGTGACAGGTGGGTGACCAGTGTGCGAGGGATTTCTCGAGATTTACTCGACAAAATCCTAGGAAACTTGGTCAGCCCCTTGTCAGTCGATAGACCCATGTCTCCACCAAGTTTCAACCCTTCCCGTGTCGTATCAAGTCCGCTAGGACACTCGAACAGCAGGGGACTGCATGAGGCCTGTGCGCGGTGTCGTACGTGCGGTACGTGTTCGATTTGGACACAAAAAACCACCCAAATCATGCTCAGTCCTCAACATATCTAATCTACACATTAAGAGCTAAAATATTTTTCAATTTGTTTTTGAAAATACGAATAAAAGTTTTATTGGATATTTCGTCGAACACGTAAGCATACACATAGACACGTGTCCGATACGGACACCAAACGGATACAAAATCCACCCAAATTCTAGGGACAGCTAGGGACACCTAGATCTAGCCCTAAATGCAAAGAAAATAGAATATTAACACAATTAGATGTGTTTTACCTGTGGATACAAATAGAAATAAAAAGCTCCAAATGGGGGGGTTCCTCCTTGCTAGCAAAATACTTCCAAATTGTCCAAAAGCTGGGATTAAACTCCATAATCAAAAATATGAGAGTATTAGGCTCTAATGCAAGAAACTAGAGTGGAAAAGGATTTAAAATGAATAATCTATGGGTTGGAAAAGAATGGACAAACCTTTCTTTTCTCTATGTGTTGAAATGACATAAAAGAGGCAAGAACTAATGAAAGATTATTTATAGGGAAGGGGAGCCCTAGTGGCTGGTCATAAAGTGAAAATTAGGGTTAGGGTTTAGTCTAATGGGCTATGGGCTTAAGTCATAAGTCCTTAAGTCATGAAGTCATAAGTCATTTTATTAAACCTTAAGTCATGACTTAATTTCACTAAACCTAATCCTTTTATTCCAAAACTAAATTCTAAGTGACTAAAATGGGTTAACTCAAGTTAGACTGGGGTTACCATAGCTAGGGTTAGCTTCTAGGCTAGTCTACTAAGTCTCAGCAAGTCAAAGTCAAACTAGAATTCACCAATTCAACAAATTAAAATAAATTCCACTAAATGACAAAAATACCCTCAAGCTAAAATGAAGATTAAATCATCCTAATGACATGGTTAGGCTCTAGGTTATACAGTCTCTAGGATTTCACTAGCAGCACATCAAAATCACAAGTCATGACTTAAAATAGTTTTTAAATAGTTTAAAAAATGATTAAAAATCACCAAAAATTATAATATGAAATAAATATCAATAATAATAATTATAATTATAAAATTTCAAAATTACCTTCATCTGGAAAATTGGGTGTTACATGGTCGGACCTCCGCTTCCACTAGCTCCATGAAAGTCCTGATCTCTCTTCAATTTCAGCCCTAGGTCATCCTCTGCTTCCATGGCTCCTGCTAGGATCTTCGTGAAAGTAGCATCCCGGTCACTCTTGGTCAAGGACCGGACCTCCCTTATCAAACCTCTGCAGAACTTTTTTGCCTTCGTCGTCTCGCTCAGATCGATAGTAAATCTGCTCAGCCGGCAGAACTCTCTTGCATACTCCTCGACTGTCTGGTTCCCATGAACCAGACTCTCGAACTGCTGCTCTATGCCTCCCAGTGCTACGTATGGGAAGAACTACTCCTTGAACTTTCTTGAAGGCTGTCCAAGTCGGTCCCTCGGTTTCTAATTTAGGGTCTGTCTGGTACCATGTCCTGGCAAGGTCCTACATCCGACTGCCAGCTGCCTCCACCTAATCTCTACTGGTATCAATGCGAGACAAAATCTCCTCAATGTGCTCAATCCAGTGATCGGCATATATGATGCCCTCGGTACCTCGGAAATCTCTCGGACGTATCTTTTAAAAATCCTGGATGCCTGGCATCCTCGATTGATACTGCTGGATCTGGCCTCCCTGTGGCCGTGCAGTCACCCTTCCACGGTCGTCCTGACCAGCTGGTGGGCAACGACTATGCCCTGACGAATTCAGCAGTCTAGCACTGCTACTTCTGCTGATATGACTGCAAGATCCGCTCCACTAAGGAAAAGAGGTGTGCAGTGTCAACCAATCCCGCAGGTGGCTGCTGCTGCGGCTGAAGCACCTCAGGAATAACTGGGGTTGACCTCCAAATAGGTGGAGGTCCTCCCCGAAAGCTGCAGGACTCCAACATAAGAAGTAATCAGGGAAGCTGCGGTCCCAGGGTCCAATTGAACCGGACGAGAGGTGGCAGACCTCTCGACGGAATCCTCCGGCCGGAGCGATGAGATCGTGTCTCCATCACCATCCTGAAGACAGATCAAACAAGGAAATAAAAACTGAGAAGAAGCGGTATAATCAAAGGAGGACAGTTTATTTCAAGAGGAAGCAATTGTCAGCAAGAATTCAGTTGGCAAGAATTTAGATAAGAGTTTTTCCTAAATGTGATTGAGTACCTCAAAACTTATATCCTATATCCTACTGCAGGCTGTAGTGATACTCTAGTTCGAGTGCCACTACGACATCGCACGTTGCGACTCTCGAGACCTGCATGGGCCACCACTAAAAAGTATCACGACCCGCACCCTGTGTAGGGGCACGAGAAGTGGATACGCTCAGCCTATGCCGCAGTATCAGCGGTATAACGCTGTTCTAGGTCACTATCACAAACTAAATACAATGATATACTCTTCGACGGGATAAATCACATAAGGTACAACTCAATCACAAATCTAGAGATGGAAATAACACGATATGATATATATGAAATCTCTAAAGAGAACATAAAAACAGAAGAAAAGTCTAAGTGTCTAAACGACACAACATCACAAACATCCAGAAATAATACAACTATAAAGTCAATACAAATAACATAAAAATAAGATAAAGCCTAGCTAATCTAGTCTAAGCAGTAGGTATGACGTCCTCAGCTAGAGCTGGATCCTCCTGTGGGTCCAACTCACAGTGTCGTCTAGATGGGCTCCATAGTAGGTTGGGTAGAAGTCTTTGGTATCATCTGTAATATTTTAAAAGGTCCAGTCAGGACAGGAGCGAGCACAATACATCTCACGTAGTTCATATCATGGCAGAAAATATAAAGCATGCAAAAGAGTAAGATACATGAACTGTAAGAAAATGTACAAGAAAACGAGAGATATTTGTAAACTGGAAATATATACATGATAAGTAAGAACTGTAAGTGACTAGTGATTTAGAGCACAATATGGTTATGTAAACAGGTTAGGTTAAACAATAAATAGGACTCCATTATACACGAGGGCACAATGGACATATACAATATTTTATACAATATAGGGCTTTGATCGGATAACTATTTCTACTCACCCTTCCCAATCAATACACACGGATCCAATCAAGTTACGTTACCGATACAATAGTTTATCCATGGGCTTATGTTATCATGAGAGTATAAGATTGCACAATAGTATACATGAATAGGGGTGTACAATAATACAATATATTCGTAAAAAGCATATGACAATATGTATTTGATGTACCCGGGAGGACAACATCGCAAGAAAAGATCCATATAGTACCAATCCGTGATAACAATCGTGACAGCATCAAGTAAAGTAATCAAGAGCAAGAATATAAGTCCTAACAAGTATGAAACGATTAGAAATGTACTCGCATACGATCTGAATGTCTGTGAGAATACACTATCCAAATGAGGTATCTGAGTCCTATTTAGAGTAACAAGTCATGATGTATACAAAGGGGTAATAAATGAAGTGTACCATGCGTCTACATGATTTCTAGGTCATTTTAGGATAAAGTTAACACTTGGTCAACTCTAGTCAACTAGGCAATCTTAGTCAACTAAGTCAAACTCTAGTCAAGCCAGGTCAATTGGTCACATATTGACTCAATGTTGACTTTTGGTCAACTCTAGTCAAATCTACAAGCCTATAGGTAAACTACACTAGGCCTATAACACAACCTATAGATACAAATATATAATACATACATACTTGCATTCATGTAGCCACACATACATTGCATGTACCCACACATTACATACATGGATGCATAACATACATGTATACATTAATACATGCATACATGTATATATACATACATACATTACATACATACATATTTATATACATACATATATACTTACATATCATACACATGAATACACTACATATTTGCATATATTTACAGATATGGAGAGAGGAAAGGGAAATCAAACATAGGTGAGTGCTAGTGTATGTGAGGCATGGTGAGTGAGTGCAAGAGAGTGAAGTGGCAGCAGTATATAGTGTCTCTCAGGTTTTTAAAGTTACAACAAACTCAGTTTCAAATACATTTTCAGTTTAGAATAACATTTGATCCTAAGTGAACTTGGCATTAACTCAAACATAGAATGAACATTTACCAACTAAACTACATATCAACCCAGTTATATACATGACTTCACAGTTTATTTGCATTATAAAATCTCAGTTTTCATCTAAGTTAACATATAAATTTCAGTCCCTATTCTCAGTTTTCTCTATTATACTTCAAATTCAGTTCAAAGATTTTCACATATTAGACAAAAACCCAACTTAGTTTATAACTAAAACCCAATCTCAATTTATGTGAAAAACAAAACTCAATATACATGTATCAAATTGATTCTCAGGTTCACATGTACTCAGTGAACTTATAATTCAAAACAAAATCTCAGTTATCATTCAAGCTATTCTCAGATTCAACACAAAAACCAATTTCAGTATACTTACATCAACCAACTTAGTTTGTTGCATATCCTAAAGAAATCTCAGATAACATTAATAGGTTAGCATATGATCTCAGGTTAAATCGAGTTGTTCAGTTAAAATTCAACAATTTAACATGTATTTAAATGGTTTAACAAACTGAAAATCCCCAAATTATAACCCGGTATCAGAGTTTACTATCCCGATACCAAAACAACCCAAATTTACAATCAAAAACTAATTAATAACACAAAATAGTAGTGCACAAGTGTGTGTCACATGTTAGCATGTCAGAGGGATGCATCCATGTCCACACAAGTCGACACAAAGTGTCCAAAATGAATTAAACATACACAATGCAAATATGCCCAGATATTGCCTCGTGTCGCCAGTTCAAGGTCTCTTGGACACGACACAGTATCACAGTGTCCTCGTGGTTGTGCACATCGCCAGGTATAGGTCTAGGGGCACGAGTGCCTGACATGCGTCAACAACGTGTCCATGAAGGACACGAACAACGTATCAGTACTCGAATCCCGCGCGGCTATGTGTAGGCAAAGATCGGTGCGATCGAGATTTCTCTCGATCTACTCGACGGATTTGCCTCAAACAAGGGGATCACTCTATCAGTGAGTTCCCCTTCGTGTCCCTAAAATTTTAGGTCGAACGGTGTCGTGTCGTATCCTACAAGGCACGCGAGCAACAAGGAGCACAGTACCCTACTGTGCCGTGTCCAGCACGTATGTTCGTGTCCAATTTGGATACGAAATTCTCACCACACTCAACTCAGTCAAATGCAAAATTAATCCCCATATATAGGGCTACATATTCAGGAAATAGTTTCAAAATGGTGAACAAATGATTGGTTTAGGCATTTTATCAAACACCTATTTAAAAATACTGATACGTGTCCGATACACATACTTAATGGACACGAGATCCTGCCAAACTCACTCTACAGCTAGGGGACACCTAGATGGATGTAACTATGGAAGAAATCAAGAATTGATTAGGGTTTGTAGTTTTACCTATTGAGAGTGCAAACTCAATGAAAGGGCTCCTAAGTGAGTTGTTCCCTCCACAAGCTATGGCCAAATGCTTTTCAAATCCTTGTAGCAAGCCTCCACTAGCCTCCTCTACTGAAATGAATATCAATGCAAGAGAGTAGCCTCAATTTGGGATCAATTTGGATTAAAAGAAGAAATTGGGGAAGAACTAATTAGGATTTCTTTGTAGGTGTTAAAAGAGGCAAGAAAAAACATATGAAGATACTTATAGGGGGGATACTCCTAGGGCCGGCCATAAATAAAAATTAGGGTTAGGTTTAGATGTAGACGGGTGGCTAAAGCTTCTCCACATAATTCAAGTCCAATCAATAGTTCAATTTAATTCTAAGGCTTTCTTTCTACAAATATCTTAAAGAAATATCCTACGACAATAATATCTAGATATTCCTAACCTTATCATGATGGAAGCTTATAATCTAATATCTAGGCTCATGACTAATATCTAGGTTAGGGCAACTTCTAGGTTAAGCTTAACAAATATATTAGCGCATAATTAATTAATCAAAATTTATTTTCATTAAAAGTCAAAAATAACCAAAATACCCTTAGGCTAAAAAGTAGTAATTTGTAATTCTAATCACATGACTAGGCTCCCATGGTCATGGTTAGTCTATAGGCTTAGTAAATCTAGGGTTGCACTAGTTAACCATCAAAATCATAATTTAATATTTTAAATAATATTAATTTAATAAAAATTCACCAAAAATCATTAACATGATTAAAACCTAATATTAAATAATCAAAATTATAAAAGTTCAAAATTACCTTATTTTAGAACAGTGGGTGTTACACTACACGAGGCTGTGGTGCAGTATCCTGTTACCAGAGCGTCCAAGCTCACTGGACACGACACAACTTGAGGTACCAATGGTTGGTAATGCTGGGGACAGTGACTGACACCACACCCACGAATTTTGGGTCAATTTTATGGTGATTTCGAAGAGTTATTCACTTTGTAGATTTCTGTCGAGTCACAGGTTCTCGTTTCTGATACTGCATGTTATACACCACTTCGACACTGCTTGGATACGTTCTTCTTGACACTTGGACACAAGATGACATGCTAGATAATGCCACAATACACTGACACATTGGATTACATGATTTGCCATGCACACACTCACCTATACTTCTCGACACATACGCACCTCACTGTACACTATGTTTTCTGATACCATGTTAGAATACTTTGTGGACACCTCTATGACACTTACAGACACTTTGGACACACCAGGTGACACAGCACACAGCACTCTGACACTTCACATGTTTTGTTACACCCTCACATTCACTCTTTGTTCACACACTCTCACACACAGAACACACACTGATTGTTACCTGCAGCAAACATTCCCCTTTGCTGCCAGGGTTAGACTTGATTGGATTGGGTTTTGTAGATCTAAGGTTAGTATATTTGTGTATGTTTTATAGTGATGAGTATAGAGATCATATCTGTATATATATGTTGTATACCGGCTAGGTTATATTTGGGGGTTTGCATATGGGATATATTTTATATAGTTATATGGGTTCCAATTTCTGTGTGGGATTTGTATTTAGTTGATGTATAGTTATATGGGTTTAGGTATAGGTTTGTTGTATACTCAGTTAACTGAGTTTGGAAGAGGGTTATGTATATAGGCTATGTGTCTATGAGTATGTGGTATTTATAGTTATATAGTGGAGGGTTATGTATATATGTTTTGAGTGGTTATGTGAAGGCTTACCTTCACATATATTCTAATGTCATATGGGTGAGGTAGTATTGTGGGTTTATTAGAGAGTTCAGTTGTGATATATAGGCATAGTATATATGTTAGAGTTATATAGGTGTGGGGCCTTGCTATATATGTATGTTTAATTGTGAAAGCATAGTATATAAGTATCATATAGGATAAGTTATATACTAGGAGGATATATATATGATACAAATGTTGTATTGTATAGATATACATGATATTTATATCTAATACCTTGTATCCTAGCCTAGGGTTGTGATACCTATAGATTGACCTAGAAATTGACCCAATAAGCCTCTATGAGTATGTTAACTAGAGTTTGACCAAACCCTGGATAGTTGACCAAGTTAGCTAGATGTTGACCTAGTTTGACTAGAAGGTTGACCAAAGTTGACTTTGACCTAGAATGACATAGAATCATGTAGATTGCATTGTAAACTTTTTATTTCATATTAAACACATTGTAACATGTGTTACTCTAAATAGGACTCAGTTACTCCGATTTGGACATCTGTTTTCACCAGTCGCTCAGGATATCAGGCAAGTACATGCTTGATCGTTTCATACTTGTCAAGACTTATATTCTTGCTAGACAACTTTACTTGATGTTGACACATTGTTCACGGATTAGTACTATATGGATATTTTCTTGAGATGTTATCCTCTCAACGGGTGCATCGGGTACTTCATGTCTTGTGCTATTACTGTGCATCCTGTACTCCTTACTCTCGTGTTATCTGTGTACTCACGTGTGCTCTCATGTACTCTCATGTTCACACGTGCTTCGTATTGTTTGCAAAAATAATAAATCTGGAAAAGTACAACTATAGGAATCTGATCTGAAGACGATCGCTTTATCCCTACGATGTAACTTGAAGACGGTAGCCTCTGAAGAATGCAGCAACATTGGCAAGAACTCCTGATCTCTGGTGATGATTCTGATCTGATCTGGGATAATCTAGGCCTGATAATGAAGAATTGAAACTCTATTTATAGAGTTCTGGAAATAACTAATTTTTAGTTATTCTGAATTGTGCAGGATGGATTGCGCAGACATTGGACTACGCAAGTAGCGAACTGCGCAGGCAGTTACTCGATCGTGGACCACCTGTATGTGACGCATGGCATTGTTTGATTGAAATACGCTTGGTCGTGTACAGAGGTTGCCACATTGAGTAATTGATGGCATGTAGGCCACATGTAAATTTTCAGTTGTCTTGATATAGTGCGCCACCTGAATTGCGCTGGCTTCAGACTGCGCTGAGATTGAATTGCACTACAGAAAGTCTGGCAGATTGTGCTGGCTGTACAGCTGTCCTCGAGCATTGTGCTGTACGATAAACGAATTTTCCTCGTTCTTCGGGCTGTCAGTTGTCAGAAGATCTAATTTTCTGTCAGATAATGATGACGAGGCACGTCAGCTTACGTTTTGGATGTGCACAGTTTCGCTTGCACTTGAGTTGCTGTGCAATCTGTTTCCTGCAGTTTACTTGAAGGATGCACAATTTAATTTTCATGACTTTTTGATGGGTGCAACTTGATTTTTAGGACCTACAAGACCCCCTTCAAAGTTTTCGAAATTTAAAAATATTCAAAGTTTTAAAATACTTTGAATTTTGATTTTTAAAATCAAGTTGCGCAAGTGATGCCTTGACTGCGCATTTGGAGGAATCAGCTCCTAATTTCTCGGCACAATCTGAGTTGACTGTTACTTTTGAAAAACTATAAATAGTTCTCATTCTTCTTTCTGTTATTCTTTACTTGTTTCCATTTGTTCGAGAGAGAAAAAGCTCATGTGCCATCTTCGACTCTTCTCCTTCTCCTCCATCGACATCAATGGCCCCCAAACGTTCAGCCGCGAGAAGTTCAAAGCCCCCGCTGAGTCTTCGACTCGGGCTGGCCTCGATTTCTTCACAAAGTCGGTCACCCTGCGCTGCAAGGTAATCGATGGATTCGATCAAAAACCCTTTTTAGGGTTCTTTGACATTGTCGAACCTTCAAACCTTTCTCTTTTTAGAGATTCGGTTGTATTGTGCCGCCCTGTTTAGGATTTTGGTTGCACACACACAATAGTTTTTATTTTTATGAAAACTATTTTGCGCAATCGGTGGAAAGCGCTGGCAAATGTTCAGCAATCTACGATTTGTGCAAGGCTGTCCAGCACAAACTGATGCTTTGCGCAAGTTGCTCAGCAATCTGATGACTTGCGCAAGTAGATGTATTGGCACAACTGGATATTTTGCGATGTAGACTGCATTAGCGCAATCTGATGCCATGCACATAGCACAATCTGATGATTGTGCAATTTGCTAATCTTTTGAACAGAATCTTTGATTTTACATGTACTGAATTCTGTCTCTTTGTTTGTTGCAGTTAATCTCAGGAAAGACCCAGAATATAGATCTTTACAGGGACTCTGGCTGAACCCGAATTTAAGGAGGATCTGTCCCATGTGATATTTCCTCAGTATGCCCTGCCATCTTTCCGACAGGCCATTCTAACAGCACAAGACAATGAGACATTGCTAAGTCTGATGAACGGGCAGCCTTTGTAAACTGCTAACGCCGTTACTCATAAGAAGCCTGTTTCTATTTGGTGAGGCTCTTGATAAGAGTTCTCAGCCAAGGCCTCGAGTTGAACAAAGTCTCTTTCAGAGAGGTGAGAAAAGGATATTGTTACCAGACATTTGCAGGTGCCTCCCCCTATCTCGCTATGCTCATGCGAGTTATAGTTATAGGACGTCTGACAGTTAAAACGAGCTCTCCTTTCTGAAAGGCTCTGACCTTAAACTTGCGATTGAAAGTCTTTGATATGCGGGCTTGGTATAGCTCAATATGCTGTTGAGCCAATAGCCGCTTCTCGTCGAGCGCTTCTAATTCTTGGAGCCGAAGAAGGTTATTGTTCTCTGTAGTGAGTTCGTTGGCGATGGCAATCCTTAAAGATAGAATATGAAGCTCCAGGGTAGAACTGCTTCACAGCCGTACACCAAAGAGCAAGGTGTACAGCCTGTAGGGTTGCGGACCGTAGTACGGTAGGCCCAAAGATATTCCCAAGCTTTTCACTCCAATTTCGTTTGTTATAGACACAAACTTCTTGAGGAGTTTGATGATAGTCTTGTTGAAAGCTTCAGCCAAGCCATTAGCAGCAGGATTGTAAGTTGTCGAAGCGACATTGTCAATCCGATGATCGTCACAGAACCTTGTGAACTTTTGGCTGATGAACTGAGGTCCATATCATGGATGATTCGTCGAGGTACACCAAATCTATAGATGACATGATGTTTGACAAAGTTATGACACTGCTGGTCTTGACTTAGCCAAGGGTATAGCTTCAGCCCATTTTGAGAAGTAGTCGGTTATTGCCAGTATGAACCGATGTCCTCTAGAAGAAGGAGGATTGATGGGACCTATAATGTCCATGCCCCAAGCTTCAAAAGGCCAGGAAGCAGCAGTCGGATGAAGGAATTCTGATGGTTGATGAATAAAATCTACGTGGATTTGACAACCTCGACATTTCTTCGCATATTCGATGGCATCAGATACCATAGAGGGCCAATAGTAACCCACGCGTCGGATACGATCTTGTAGCTTAGGACCAGGTTGATGTGCTCCGCAGACACCGTCATGAGCTTCACGTAATACTTGCTTTTCTTCATTACCAGCAAGACAGCGCAAGAGTAGACCGTCATAAGTCCGCTGGTAAAGAGTTTTGTGGTCTGATTGTAGTAGAATTAGAGACCGCCGACAATACTCGTAGCTTCTTGGGATCTTCAGGAAGTATGTCATAAACTATGAAGTCGATGAAAGGAGTTCTCCAATCTTCACTGATAACATTGGCTTTAGTAAGATTACTGAACTCAATGTTACGATTGTTTTCGATGCAGAACAATTCCCGATTAGAGACAACCACCACTTGCTGTTTTTGATAGGGATGGCTAGGACTGTGCAAGATTGGCCAAAGCATTGCTTCAGTATTGCAAGCTCGTCGAACATATTCGATGAAGAAGGCTAATGATGTAGCCATGCTGATTGCCGCTTCATAGTAAGGCACTAGATCTTGATGGCGAACTTCATAAGTTCCTCTAACTTGGTTAACAACCAGCTTGGAGTCACCATAAACTTCAAGATATTCAATGTCCAGTTGTTTAGCTAACTGAAGGCCGATGAGTAGAGCATTGTATTCTGCTACGTTATTGGAGCAAGGTTCATCTAGAGAGTAGGCTCTTTGAATAGTTACCTGTCTGGAGAAACAAGGACAACTCCAACTCCTGCAACAATGGCACCATTGGGTCCAATCCTGGATGCACCATCAAAGAATAGACACCAAGTAGGAAATTCTTCGGAGACCATATTTGATTCCAATGTCTCCTCTGGAATTTTCATAAAGTTTGGATGTCTCTGGTACAGGATGAGCTGCTAAGAAATCGCGGGCTTGACCTTTGACAGACTTTTATGGAACATATACATGTCATATTGGGCTAGCAGAATGGCCCATATAGCCAGCCGAGAATTGAGTGTGCTGGGTTTCTTCATCAGTACCCGAAGAGGATTAACTCAGGATATAATGAATAGTTTGGCCAATGATGTAATGCCTCGTCTTTTGAACAGCGAACATAAGAGCTATGCATTCTTTTTCGACCGGACTATAATGGTGTTCGGCACCAATCATAGTACGACTGAGATAATAGATGCCTATTCGTGACCTTCTTTGTTCTTTTGGGCAAGTAAAGCACCAATGAATGATCCATAGCGTGGACATACATTCATAATGGTATGCCTTAGATTGGTGGTACCAAGACTGTGGGTTCATGAGATAACGCTTTATATCGTCAAATGCCCGTTGACATTCTTCGGTCCAAATAAAAGATACACCCTTCTTCATTAGTTAAGTAAATGGTCTGCAGCGTCCAGACAAATTCGAAATGAATCTCCTGATGTACGCAAGTCGACCCTGGAATCCTCGTAGCTCTTTTAGGTTGCGTGGAGGACGCTCTCTTGAATGGCTTTGATCTTCTCGGATCCACGTGTATACCCTTAGATAATGACGAAGCCAAAAATTTGCCACTAGAGACACCCAAGAATGACTTGGTGGGATTCAGTTTGAGTTGATGTTGGCACATTAGATTAAAGATCGTTCTCAAGTCTTGGATGTGATCTTCTTTGGACGACTTTTGATAGCAATATCGTCGACGTAGCATTCACGGTCTTGTGCAGATGATCTCGAAAGATGGTACTCATGGCTCATTGGTAAGTTACACCAGCGTTCTTGAGGCCAAATGGCATTACGGTATAGCAGTAGACTCCACGAGGGGTGCGGAAAGAAGTGTTTTTTCATCTTCAGGATTCATCCGAATCTGATTGTATCTGGAGAATCCATCCATGAAAGATATTCGCTCGAACCCACAGGTGTTGTCAATCATGACGTCCGTATAGGAAGAGAAATTCATCTTTTGGACAGGCTTTATTAAGATCCCGAAAGTCGATGCAGACTCGAACTTTGCCGTTTTCTTCAGAACTGGAACGACATTGGCTACCCAATTTGGATGTTGTTCTTCTCGGATAAAGCCACAAGCGATAAGCTTATTGACTTCATCGTCGATTGCATCCATCATTTTTGGCTTGAAGCGCCGTTGTTGCTGTTTGACCGATTTTCATTAACAGAATATTCAATTTTGAGTAGCAACTTTGGATCTAGACCTGGCATGTCTTCGTAGCTCCAGGCAAAGACATCAATGTATTCTTGAATTCTTGTTATCTATCTCTGGGAGGTTCTTGCTGATGAATATTGGACAGGAGACCCGCTCTCTCCTACATCAATTTGAACCAATTGATCTTCGGTAGGAGGTTCTCATTGTTCGAATAGAGTTCCTATTGGGTATCTTCGTTGAGCCCAGGGATCTGTTTCAGGATTTTCTTCAATATCCTCGTCATAGCCTTCTGGAAGTTCAACGAGACCATGTTAGAAGATACGATCAACCGATGAACTTGACCGATGCTGGTGTCAGAATCCTATGATCTAGAATCAGAAGAGTTAGAGCACTCCTCACTATCGGATTCGGAGACTGCTGGGGATAATATCGGAGGTGAAGCATATCCGAGACCTCTTTTGGTCCTGCTGTAGTACATCTCTGATTTTCCTTTCGTAACAGCCGTACGGATAGGAGTTCTTCTACCCTTACCGTAGTTGAGGCCATTCTTGAAGTCATAACCCATCTTTCGAATGATGTCTTTTGATTGTTGACTGTAACGACGAAGTTGAAGATGCCTTGTATCGTTACTTTTGCTATCATCGTATAGCTGAATTGTTGTTCTGGTCCTTTACTAAAAAGTATCGGACTCTCGCCTCTCTTTAGAAGGGACAACAAAGTTGATTCATCTGGGTGTTCGAGTAAGACTTCTGTTTGAAGAGACTGTACAACTCCCATCGTAAATGACTGAAAGCTATCTAACATATCAAAATAGCACTTACATGATAAATGACATCAGTATACTAAAGTAGTTGCTTTTTCATTATTTGTACATCTATTTACAACAGGACCTTTAGCCTTAGCAGGCTTGGTCAGATTGATTACAAGAGGAGAAGAAGAACGTGGAGAGGATTGGCCTTATTACGACGAGGTCGATAACAAGTGGCTCAGAAGAGGTGAGCTCCCTTTTTTTCTTGTTATGAGATAAATCAATAACAAGTGGCTCAGAAGAGGTGAGCTGACTTTTTTCTTTATTACGACTAAGTCAATAACAAGTGGCTCAGAAGAGGTGAGCTCCCTTTGATTCTGACCATCATCAGTTGGTTGCTTCTGGACTGGCAAGTGAATAGCCAGTAGTTTGGAGGATTGAGGACGAGAAACACGTCCTTTGACAGGTATGATGAGAGTGTCATTGGGCACTGCTTCTTGGTCTTCTTCAGTGTCCAGAGCTAGTACACTTTCATAAACTCATCCTTGTACATACGAGCATCGTTGCAGTATGCTTCGACAACTTTGAAAGGATAGAGATCCGCAACCTCCTTTTGAACCTCTCCATTGTCATCGACATATTTGAAACATTGATGGAGAGTCGAAGGAACAATGTTATGTTCATGTAAGAATGGTCTCCCCAACAGAGCATTGTAAGAACAACCATGGTTGTCAATGATGTAGAAGGTCACCTTTGTACGGAGATTGCCTATTTAGAGTTTTAGGCAATCTTGCCCAGAGGTTCACTCCTTTCCAGATTGAACCCAAGGATGGTGGTGATTGTACTGGAGAGACTTTGTACTAGGATCTTCAATGCATCTAACATTGTCTTCGACATGATGCTGAAGCAGACCCAGGATCTATCAGAATACGATCGACTTTCATCGAGTCGACATATCCTGTATAGTATAGAGGACTGTCATGCCTATTATCTTCCATCAGCATGTCATCCTGTGTGAAGGTAATGTTTGGAATTAATTCCAACACACTATAACAATGAAGGCAAGAGACTGGCTCTGCTTTCGCTTCTTTAGAAGGGTTAGACAGGTTTTTGCCTGTATGAGAGCTTCACTCAGAGTTTCGAGTCTCTTTGGAGAGGCGCAAGAGCTCGAAGATTGACAGCCTAGCCGGTGTATTGGTAAGTTGAGCCAAGATATCAAAGTTATAAGGCTTCTCAAGTCCAGAAGAAGATGACTTCTTCAAAGGTTTGTCGAAACGGAATTGTTGTTTGCCTTTGTCGGCTGCTGTCGATTTGGGAAGAGTAGGTTCTACAACCGGTGAGGATGCAGTAGGAATATCCTCAGTGGAAGCAGGCTGCACTGGAGCAGACTCAGAAGAAGAAGCAGATTTTCTGGAGTCTCGGGAAGTTCCTAGATAGGCTTTCCCTGATCTGGTGCCAACAGGATTTCTTCGTCAACTATGGGGTCAAAAGACACCATATTGCAGATTTTTGTTTTGCCTTAGAGCGTTCTTTCTTCTTGGAGAAGGAAGAGGGAACTTCGAACTCTGAAGCAAGATCAGGGTAAATCCACATAATCTCGTCATTGTCAAGAGATAAAGGGACGAGACCTTCACTTTGTGGAGGAGGGAGATTCTCGATCTCAAGAGTAGCTTTGGGACAGGGATGACACCGTGTTGTACCATCTGCGGAGGGAAGTCACGAACTGAACTGAGACCATGTTTGCGGTAACCGTCTTCTCGTCTGCTGCAGAGTGACAACACCAGCGTTGACTAGCTCCTGAATTTTGCCTTTGAGCACATAACATGCTCGAGTAGGATGCCCAATGAACCTGTGATAAACACAGTACTTAGGATGATCAGTTTTACCGACCTCATCATGCTTCTTCGGGTCTGGAGTTGAGCTTATTGCTTTTGATTAAGCAATCAAAGATGCTCATAGTGTTATTCTCGTCAAAGGAGTACTCTACTTTTGGACGAGGTTCCCTTGCTGGAGGTGCTGAAGGAGTAAAAGTAGACGTAGGTGGAGCTACGTTGACCGCTAGATTCTTTGTTCTTCAAGTTGATGTTCAATGTCTCTTTTTCTTGCGATTGTTCTGGCGATTACCACCACCTGATGTTTGATGTTCGTCTCGGTCGGGGTTAGACATGTGTACCCCTAGCTATTTGAATTTGTCAGCACTAACTTCAGCTGCTTTAGCATTGACAATGAAGGATGGCCAGTCTTGGAACTGAGTTGACCCCATCCACATGCTGATGATAGGCAAAAGATTTGCCTTGCAGGTGTCTATAGTCACAGCGTCCGCTGATGTTGCCTTGCAGTGTCTATAGTCACAGCGAGTTCCAGGAGACTTTTTAAAGCTTCTCGGCGAAACCTTTCAATAAAACTCTAGCAGTTTTATTGTGTCTTTATTTGATTTTATTGAGGGCTAACATGGTCATGTCATTGATCCCCCCATAGAATCGTTCCAAGAAGATTTGTTTTAGACCTAAAAGAAGTGATACAGCCATCGGGCAAACTCCTGTACCAATCGTATGCCACACCGGCTAAACAGCGAATACCCTGGTAAGAAGAGCGTCATTTGGCTGAAGTTGGACAGTCATTACCTCAAAGTGGTTAATGAACTGACTGGGAGAAGTGCTGCCATCAAACAGAAGATTTTGGAATCTTGTACTTTAGAGGAAATGGGACTTCCTTCCATTCAACTGGGTAGGGTTTTTTAATCCCTAATCTCTGTAAGTTGTCTTTCTCTTTGAAGGCCTCAAATTGAGTGCGCAGGAGTTTGACAGCTTCATTAGCATCCTCTAATGATGTAGAAGGAGCAGGCTGAATCAAATATTAGGGGAAGGAACAGCGTGGTAAGCACTACCCCCAGCACCTGACTGACTAGTGTAGGTTGAATCTACAGGAGGTATTTGAGGAGATGCTACCTCCAGCCCTGCATTGACAGACACCGACGATGCTATGATCTTAGGATTTACAGCAGGTACAATCGGTGGTACTGTACGTTGGGCCACGATGATAGAATGCATACTTGCAACCATTTCGACCATGGTCTTCAACTTGTCTTCTAGTGCAGCTATTCGCTGTTCTTGACTTGCTGAACTGGAAGCATCTGGGTCTTCAGTGACAACATAAGCTGTCACTTCTCTAGGTACAGTGGAAGACACTGTCTGTTCCGAACTTTCACTGTATGCATCATAGTCAGAGAAAGAATCTCCTGAGTGAGAAAGAGGAAGATGACCGGAAGGATCTTGAAGATTCCTTTGACCGATTGCATCTCGGCTTCGGGATCGGGTATGTTGGAATACTCCATCAGAAGATTCTTGGAGTAGATCCAAATACCGCTGGCTTGGCTTGCGAGGCTTGCCGTGCTTGGAGCACTTTCTACCCCCAGTGTCTTTGGAAGTCATGTTGACAGAAGCATACAGAACTTCGTCTTCATCTTCTGACATAGGTTCAGAGTTTGTAAAGTTCAAACGATCGAAGACAGATTATTTGTTGTCTGACAACAACACTTGATGACAACCTTGTGATTACAATGGTGTCCAAGTGGTTGAACTGGAGGTGTTGAGATGTTGTTCCGTTTTAGTTTGAGGTGTTCTCGGAGATTGGGAACAAGACGGGACGAGAAGAAGTTCGAGGGATATGTTCTTTGATAAATTTGGAACATGGTTCCGGTTCTTCAAATGTTTTGTCCTTGAGTGTACAGGGAAGTACTTATTTCATTAGCATAGGTGTCAGGATTTTTGATCCTGGAAGTTTGCCTCTGATACTGGTTGGTCTTCGGCATTGGCTGTTTGTATTTTGCCGAAGTTGGTCTACTGAGATAAGTTCTTAGATCAGCAAATTCACCCAAGGGGTTTCTGTCTGAGACACCAGCAATTTTTCCCTTTGAGCGGGATATCTTGAGAGTTGGGAGATCTTGGAATTCTGCTACCGGAGTAGGCAGAATACCTCTTTGATCAGTACACCTCTATTTGGCAAGGAGGGAAGAAGAACTCTTGTTGGAGAGAGTCCTTGTACTGATTGGTGCCGGAGCACATTCAGATCGATCTTCTACGGTAAAAACCAAGGAAGACTGAGAAAGACCAAAGGGCCTTTTCCTTTGTTTTGTGAAGAAGGGTTAGCTAAAGAACGTTTCCCTCTGTTGTCTTCCAAGTCGTGAGACGAGAAATTTTGAGAAAAGACCAATAGACCTTTTCCTTTGTTCGGAGGAGGAGGAGGAATAGTCAACAGACTACCCCCAGTGGATTGCTGGAGCAACAAGTTTTGGAAAGAGGAGCAGAGTTTTTTCCTTTGCTGTGAGAAGAAGAGAGATTAGCCAAAGGGATGTCCCTCTTAGACTGCGCTGGCACAGTTTGTGCAGGGGTTGAAGTGGACGTTGGCGCCTTGGCAGGTTGCGCATGAGCAACTCTGGCAGAAGGTCTTCTGGCCACAGTCACAGCATATTGTGCAGCAGGAGTCTTGACTTCAGAGTGCTTGAGTTGCACTCTTGTTGCTGGAGTGGTGGACTGCGTAGGCAGAGTTGCAGCCAACTGCGTCCGGGGAAGAGGAGTCTTGCACTTTGACAGAGCAGCATAGGAAGTAGTTTGTGCACTGGCAAGGGGAGCAGCATACTGCGCATGGGCAGTAGCAGCAGCGTGCAGTTTTGGGAGCAGAGACAGCAGACTGCGCAATAGTTTGCGCAGAGGATTGTGCAGAGGACTTTGGAGTCCACACTGAACAGACTTTGCTCTTGGCAGAAGTCGCAGTACGACGAGTAGTCCCGTTGATCATCGCCTCGTAGGCTGTCTGGTTGACCTTTACAACCAGCGTCTTCTGCGTCTTTCCGATAGACGCAACGTCACATTGAGTTGTCACTTCCTCGTCGGAGGAGAAAGTCGTCCCCAGCAGAGTCGCCATTTTGTTTGCAAAAACAAAGTTGATTTTTATTTCACAAACTTTGTAAGAAAAATACAATAGAATTCTGGGAAAGTACAACTATAGGAATCCGATCTGAAGACGATCGCTTTATCCCTTGGACGATGTGAACTTTAAAGACGGTAACCTCTGAAGAATGCAGCAGCACTTTGGCAAGAACTCCTGACTCTGGTGATGATTCTGATCTGATCTGGGATGATCTAGGCCTGATAATAAGAATTGAAACTCTATTTATAGAGTTCTGGAAATAACTAATTTTTAGTTATTCTGAATTGCGCAGGATGGATTGCGCAGACATTGGACTGCGCAAGCAGCGAACTGCGCAGGCAGTTACTCGATCGTGGACCACCTGTATGTGGCTCGTGGCATTTTTGATTAAAATGCGCTTGGTCGTGTACAGACGGTTGCCACATAGTGAGTAATTGATGGCATGTAGGCCACGTGTAAATTGTCAGTTGTCTTGATGGAGTGCGCCACCTGAATTGCGCTGGCTTCAGACTGCGCTGAGATTGAATTATACTGCAGAAAGTCCGACAGATTGCGCTGGCTGTACAGCTGTCCTCGAGCGCTGTGCTGCACGATAAACGAACAATTTCCTCGTTCTTCGGGCTGTCAGCTGTCAGAAGATCTGATTTTCTGTCAGATAATGATGAGGCCACGTCAGCTTGCGCGCTTGGATGTGTATGCAGTTCCGCTTACGCACTTGAGTTGCTGCACAATCTTTTTTCCTGCACAGTTCACTTGAAGGATGCACAATTTGATTTTCATGACTTCTTTGATGGGTGCAACTTAATTTTTAGGACCTACACGTGTATAACCAACAAATCATGTACGTAACATAACTTGAATGGATTCTTGTGTATTTATGGGGACGGGAGAGTAGAAGTGGTTATGTGATCATTCTTTTAGTATACTCATGTACAAACTCTGTAACTTAGGCGTGTGCAAATCAAGCCGGTTACATAACCATTTTGTCCTCTAAATCAGTTATATTATTTACAGTTCTTACTTTCATACATATTTCTGTACTCAGATTTATCTGTTTTTACTACTCATGTACATCTCTTACAGCGTTTTATGTATTTTATTCTATTGCTTGTTTTATATTTCCTGTCATGATATAAACTGCATAAGAGCTATGTATTCGCTCTTGTCGTGACTGGACCTATTGAAAATATACAAAAAACGAAGAGAATTTCTGTCCTACCTACTACGAAACTGGTATAGATGACACTTGTGACCTGGACCCTCAGGAGGATCCAGAAGTTGCTGAGGATATTACCCTATTTCCTAGGCTAGATTACTAGGCTTATCTATCTTATTTCAGTTGTCTTGAGTTGTATTTATTCATATGATATTACGTAGTGGTGTTGATAACACTTAGACTTATTTCACTTCTGGTTGTATCTCACTCTGTGAATTTTATATCTATCTTATCGTACTGTTTATCTACCTCTAGCTTTTGTGATTGAGTTGTATCTTCTGAGATGTCCTCAGATTGGAGAGTATATTCTATACATGTACTTTTATATTGTGTTAGATGTTTGAAACCTAGGACAGCATTCTACCGCCGACACTGCGGCGTAGGCTGGACGTACCCACGTACTCATGCCCCTAAACGGGTGCGGGTTGTGACATCCTCCTTGGTCGACGATGTGTATCGGCCCAATGCTTCTGCCGGTCTTGAGCTGCCTGAATATGACTCTGAATCCGCTTCGCTTTCTCGACTGTCTATATCACAAGCTATGGTCCAAGTATCTGTCGCTCTCCAATGTCGCTCCAACATACGGGTGATCTACACTTTCTTCCATATAATGCTTCATATGGTGCCATTTGTATACTAGCTTGGTAACTGTTGTTGTAGGAGAATTCCACCAAGTGCAAGTGGTCCTCCCAAGAGCCTCCAAAGTCCAACATGCACGCTCCCACTATGTCTTCTAAGGTCTGGATAATGCGCTCCGACTGACCATCCATCTATGGATGATACAATGTGCTGAACTTGAGTCTCGTACCCAAGCACTCCTGCATACTCCTTCAGAAATGTAAGGTGAATCTAGAATCTCTGTCCGAGACTATACTAACTGGTAACCCATGAAGTTTCATAATTTGCCTCATGTACTAGTCAGCTAACATCTCGGTGTACTGACCCACTTTAAACGACAAGAAATGTGCTGACTTCGTGAGTCTATCCACAATCACCCAAACTACGTCCTTCCTACTAGGACTCCTCAGAAATCTGGTAACAAAATCTATGGTAATATGCTCCCACTTCCACTCAGGAATAGGAAGCGGCTGCAACATACCTGCGGTCCTCTGATGTTCAGCCTTCACCTGCTGACAAACCAAACACTTTGCAATGAAGTGTGCAATCTCCCTCTTCATACCATTTCACCAATAGTACTGCTTCAACTCCCGATACATCTTAGTACTCCCGGGATGAATAGAATAAATAGAACTGTGGCCTTCATTCATCAACTCCCTCATCTCTCTCATTTAGAACATATAGGCAATTCCCCCACCTTAATGTCCTGTCCTCATGAATACGAAGTCCTATCTTCTCTCCAGCCTCTGTCCTCTCACGAAGTCTTCGAAATCTTGCATCTGTAGGTGACGCTGCCTCGATTCTATCCACCAGTGAAGACTGTACTTCAAGATTGGCAAGTACTCCTTGATGTCCCGGTATAATGACTTCTATTCCAAGCTCCAGAAGATTCTCTAATAGCTGTGGCTGGGCTGTCAAGAAATATGCAGTAGGCTTCCTACTCAAAGCATCCGCCACTACTTTCGCCTTGCCATGATAGTACTGCAATTCTATACCATAGTCTGTCATGAGCTCCAACCACCACCTCTGTCTCATATTCAACTCCTTTTGCGTGAAGACATACTTCAAGCTCTTATGATCCATAAATATCCACACGCTCTCTGTACAAATAATACCTCTATAGCTTCAATGCAAAGATTACCGCCGCTAACTCCAGATCATAAGTAGGATAATTCTTCTCATGTACCCTCAACTGCCTCAAGGCGTAGGTTATGACCTTTTCGTATTGCATCAAAACAAATCCAAGTCCACTATCCGACGCATCACTGTATACAATGAATCCTTCCGATCCAGAAGGAAGCGTTAGAATAGGTGCTAAGGTCAATCTCTTCTTCAACTCTTCAAAAGCCTTCTGACAATCTTTTATCCACTGGAACTCCTGATCCTGTGCGTCAACCGCGTTATTGGTTCTGTGATCCATGAGAAATTCTCTACAAACCTACGATAATACCCAGTAAGTCCGAAAAAACTCCTAACCACTGCAACCTATGTCGGTGTCGGCCAAGACTCCATGGTAGCTATCTTTTCCGGATCAACTGAAAGGCCTTCTCCCGAAATAATGTGTCCAGGAAAAGGAACTCTATCAAGGCAAAATTCATACTTACTAAGCTCGGATACAATCTCTCCTTCCTTAATACTCCCAACACAACTCTAAGATGCTTCTAGAAAAACAAGCTAGGGAGAAAAAGGGATTAAAGTGTTTACTACATAAGACTTCTAATACCATTACTCATACAATTCTATCATAGGTATAGTATTATAACATATTCAATGATACTCGTCAGTTCACTCCTAGCAATTTCTCCTAATAGGCTCTATGCATCCGATATTCAGGCACTCGTACTCAACTAATAATCTCACTAGGATCCATCTCTAAGAAACTTACCCATTTCTAGCTACCAACAACACAATCATCCCAATAACCTAGCTTAATTATATTCTATAATATAACTATAAGGTTTGTCTATTTTAGTCATTTAATAAGTAGAAAGTAACGGGAACCTAAGGCTGGGTCAAACAAACCTATATATCAACTTCAAACAACGGTAGGGTCAAGCAAAGCATGAAGGTTAGTCGAATTATTTCCAAGAACGATGTGAGGCCAAACAAGATGCATATGACGTAGTCTAGGTAAGACTCGAGAACCATATATTTCCGTGATTATGTCACATGAAGTTACTACCATGCCAGTGTGCATCTAGCTGCAAATAAAGTTTTTGCTCTATAATACGACGAATGACTGCAGTACACATCTGCCAGCCAATAATACAGGTTCTTGAGCTTATCTTGGCCAAATCCAGGAAATATTTTCGAATTGACTTTTTACGAAAATATAGGAAAAGAGGTCAACATGCATAGGATATGGTTCAAGTAGAATTTGAGAAACATATATAGCCATGATGTCGTTATCTGAAGTCCTGCATCGCCAGTATTTCTCTGACTGCAAAAACTTTGATTCTGTAATACAAGGATAAATATAATTTCTCAAACTTTTCCTTGGACCAATCCATATGACACTTTCCAACAACTTAGCGGAAAGGAACAAGAAGATTTACTCAAGAAGTCAACAGGGAAGGTTTTAGTCAAATCTCGAGTAAGGAAGAACACAAAAGCAATCATGTTGAGAAAGAAGATAACATGAAAGCAATCATGTTGAAGAGTCTGAGAAAAGTCTATAATCATGTTTGTGGATGTATCCTCAAGTCCTATTCCTCAATCGGTTGCAGGCTCGTAATAGTACGACTATTCTAGGTATCACCATGACTTCGCACAATTCGTGAAGACTCCACCTGCACTATGACTTCTAGTGTCTATGCTCCCGATTTCCTGATGTGATAGTAAGGAAAGATGCGTCCGTTATGAAGATTTGTTTTGCTAGGATGAATAAATAAGGATTACGGTAGAACATAATCAAACTAGATGCAAATTAAAAAGTCAAGAGAGAGTTCGAAACGAAGTCAAGGAAGTATCAAGCATGTGGATATGATCATATGGGTCTTTCCTATTCTAATTGCAGGCTCACTTCGGTACAATAATATAACCTAAGTGAATTAACGTAGACATGCATGGGCCACCACAAAAATATGTAATATCCTAGTCCCAAAATACGTATGACCAGGAATACGAATACATATCAGCAGCACTTCACCGATGGGCCAAACTATACTACAAGGCTATTAACGAAATACTTAAGCTGTAAATCATGATAACATCCCAAAATACAACACAGTCCACAAGTGCTATATATATATAATATATAATATATATATATATATAATCACATCCACAGAGTCCACAAAGAGATCAAGAATAAATAAGGAAATGTCTCAAATATCCAACAATAAAAGTAATAAACATCCCAAAATAACAAAGAAAAAACAAAGTACCAATCAACTACAAGTCTGATGAAAAGAAAGAAAATAATGTAGCAAGACTAAAAATGAAGGAAACATGATCACGAGAAATCCTCTGGCACTATCTCGTCCTCCTGTGCCGGTATTTCTCCAGTATGTGCTCCCGAACCATAAACCTCCGGGTAATCTTCAACTTCGTCTAAGCCTGAAAAATAGCCAGGTCCTCAGGGGACTAGCAAGGTGCATAATATACATGCCAAGGTACAGAAATAAAAATATGAACTAATACAATCTACATATCCGTCTATGTGCTATACAAGTGAGATACTTTTCTAGAATACTAGACCCCTTCCACTAAGGCTCACAAGCACCTCAACAGGATATTGTCCCCAGTACCGTATCGTGACACTAAGGACAATCAATTCTCAACAGTGATAATCCATTACTCTGCTACAGAGATAAAGGTCACTAAACAACTGGCCATACGACAAAGGTCTAATATTGTAGTCAAGTTCTCCCTAATCCCCATGTCTAGAATCTAGCAGTGTCAAGTCCGTATAGTCATCTTGAAAGTTATAGCAATACTGATAAAGAAATCTAGAATGCTAACACGAGGTCAGTACCACGAATAGTCATGTAAACCTCGCATCATGAATGTGTTGGTGTCCTGTTGTCAAACGTGTCAATGGACACATTAATATGTACGTAATGCCTAATGTCAATACTCGATGTCATTATCATGACATCGACACCCGTCTATAAATAGACACTAAATATCAACGTCCTACGTTAATTAAAATGAACAATAAGACATAAAATAATCTGTAACGAAGGTAAGGCACGCTTGCCTGTAACTGCTGTCTGCGGGTAGGCCTGACTAACTCCGGTGTCCTTGTCAATCCTCCCAAGCTCACCTATAATAATACTTTAATTTAATATTCTATATCAACATACCATATATAAATTATATGTGTATCTATGTCTCCTAGTTGCCACAACGTTGTTACGACACTATATCTATTATATAAATACATATAAGTACCAAATCCTCTCGTAAATACTTTATAATTATAACAAAATAATATATTTAAATTCTGAAAATTATCTATAAATACCTATATATTGCTACAACTATATTTTTAATGGTGGAACTTGTAGGACCGTTGAGCACATCTAGAGGGGGGTAAATAGCGTGAGTGCGAGTGCAACGGAATAAATCACCACTTAAAAATTAAAGGTAGATAACTATGGCAGTGAATAAAGAGAAAATAAATAAATGTAGCAAGAGATCAGATAATCAAATTCAGTGAACACCGCGATATATACTGGTTTTCCTCTTGGAGGACTAATCCAATCGCAGGTAATCTTGCCTGCTGTTAATCTACTATTCACAAGCTAATTGAGAGCTTCCAGTCTCTTTACAATACCGTGCTTGGTGACAAGTACATGACTAACTTCACAACACCGTGCTTGGTAACGAGCGCACGACCGGCTCCTAAAACAGAGATGATTTCTGAACTTAAACGATCTATTTACAACTCTGAGAACCAAAGAACTTTAAATCGAATCGATATTATTGTCTTTGGCTAAGAGGTGTATAGGTGGAGTATGAAAGCTTTTAGCACACTGAAAAACACTTTTGGAATAGATAGAGAGAAGAAATGATGAGTGATTTGAAAAAAAAATTTCTCTTCTATTTATAGGTGTTTTTTAGAACCGAACTTGGGCAAGTTCGGGTGGAGTTCGGATGCAAAGATTTCGCAAACGAACGTTGCATGCAGATTTGGAGGTAACAAACATTTAAATTTGAAACGATCAAACTCGGTCCAAACTCGGATCGAACTCGGACTGAACTCGGCCTGAGTTTTGTCTAAGTTCATCTAGTATTTAAAAGAATATTTTGTCAAATTTTGTTGCGTAAGATAGATGGAACTTTTGGTAAGTGGACTTTGAATGAATGGGTAGACTTTATAGAAGATTGGACTGTGAATAATCTAAGCCAGTAATACTCAGTCAATTTTACAATTTGTATCCTAGACTCAATAAATGATAAAATACATAATAAAATTTAAAATGACTCAGACTGATTCCAGTGCATAAGTACTTCGGGATGATGATTTTTATGCTTGTGGATATTATAGTACACTCTCTGATATTGAATTTACTTGACCTGAAATGTTAGCAGTAGTTTGTATATTTTGTGTATTGACTTAAGTCATTTGTTGATTTATCATAATCGGATTTGACCATTTGGTAATGGGCCAACAATCTCCTCCATTTTGATAATTGACAAACTTTAGTCTATACCAAATATATCTAATAACTTGAAATAAAATACTTGATTTGTTCTTTGAATCAACAAGTTGATTTCGTTTTGAAGAAAATGGTATTGCTCTTTCTCCCATTTGTCATATTTAAAATGTTATGGCTCCCCCGTAATGTGTGAAGCCAACAATGCTCACCAGAAGACAAAGAAAAACATATCCATAAATAACAAGTCGTAGCAAAAGTAAACTAGAAGTAGCAGTGAGAAAAGAAATAACTGAAATCTCACAATATCACTAGAATAAGATGCAACTAACATAAACTACATAAATCATAACTCAAAATTTTATACTATAAAAAAATCTAATAACAAGTCTAACTCGAAAGTTTAGACTGGTACATCATAAAAAAAAACTACATAGATCATCATCTAGCAACTAGATCAAAAAAAACCACTAACTGTAGTCCCACATCACAATGGCGTATCATCACCTCCAGGAACATCCGGTGGAAAGTAAGCAGAGTAGGATCAAAATGAGCAAAGGTAGCCTCATCATCAACCTTGGACCAGTAAATCTGAGGTGATGGATCATCAGAACAGGATGAGTAAGATCATGAGATAGACTCCAGTGTATATCAGCAATGTTGTTCCGCAACACCTGTGCCTGGGTGATGTGGCAAAACTCAGAGTCAATGTAACTCTGATGACGTTGAGCTGAGAGGGCAACAAAGTCATCAAAGCACTGATAAAAGCCTGGGTCGAAGCCAGGCAGGGCTGAAGCAGCTGGAACAGGAGCCTGAGGGTCATCATTATGAACCGGAGCGACAGGTTCGGCACCGGATGGAGGAAGAGGGTTGGGATACAACCTAGCTCTACTAAGCTAGCAGGAGAAGAGAAAGGAAAGAGTTAAAGATCAATTTTAAATCTCTTGAAGATAGATGCCAGATGCTTTGGATAAATAAGGTTACGTCCCGCACTTCTGCATTGAGCATCCAGGCCATAACAGTCTTGGGGATAGAGAAAGGAATGCCAAAGTGAATATGATACATCGCAGATAATTCCATGAAGGTGATCTCGTCAGAAGATCCCCTTTTCGGAAGTAAAGCGGAGAAGATAAAGCGACGTAGTTCATAGAAGTGCTGATTCAAGTGTTTTGAATACACCCTACGTAGGACAGGACGAGGGTGACACATCAATTCTTTAAAGGAGTCAAGGGTGACACGTTCTAGAAACTGGACGTTGTTAATGTCCACCAATGCTTCACCAATATCAGGAACGTAAAAATATTCACTGATATCAGTGGCATTGAACTCAAGTTCTTGTCCAGCAACACAAGGATAGAAATTGTCATTATCTTTTAATTGCAAGTTGCAGTAAAACATCCTAACGGCATTATCATATATTATCAGCAACTTCAAAGAAGTCCCAAAATCTAAGTCGGTTAAAAGAATGAGCATATTCAGAAAATATTATGAAGTTACACATGCTCCATCACAGATTTTACGACCAAAGAAGGAATCAAACCAAAGATCAAAAATTTCCTGTCAAAAAATAGACTAGAGTCATAGTTGTCTTTACCAGAGGGACGAGCTGAACTGAAAACATTGGTTGGAACATAGTCAGATAAGATGATCCTGCTTGGGAGGCATCAATCTTTCTCTTTTGGACTTTTGGTTCCATAGAATAAAAGAAGAAGATAGATGATTACCTTTAGAAGAAGGAAGAAGAAGTTGAAGGAGATCACTTCAAAGCTCCACAAAACTTGAAGAGGAGGAGGAGAACCTTCACTTAGGGTTTAAGGGAGAGTTCTCGGTGGGATGATGAGAGTAGAAGAGGTAAAAAAAGAGAAAAATAAAGGCTAGGGCCAGCTGTTCTGTTTTGGAAATCCGTACAGCTACCGTCCGAACTCGACTCGAACTCGGTCCGAGTTCTGCCCGAGTTCGATTAATTGTATTTCCAATATCATTACTACAGTATAATTAATAATTTAATGTATAACTTGCACACTTCTTCCTTTAATAATTTCTATTACTTTAGGTTAGCTGTAGGGGCTGGATCCCAGCTAGCGGTAGTCCGAAGACTAGTATACCATGTCGCTTTAGGCTATTTACGCCTGTATCACAGAAGGACCCTTTTGGCTTGTACCCAAAATAACTTCCATTAATAAAGTTCAAAGTTTTGAGTTATAAATTGATTTACTAATCCTACTACATTATGAATCTGAAAATTTAAGTATACCGGGCTCTCGACACAGATTGTTAAAGTGGTCTTTAGCCATGTTTTATGAAAATGTCTGCTAGTTGATGATCTGTGTCAACAAATTCTAAGCAAATATTCCTGTGTTGTTGGTGATCACGTAAAAAGTGATGACGAATCTCTATGTGCTTTGTGCGTGAGTGACATACATGGTTCTTAGTCAGGTTAATAGTGCTAGTGTTGTCACAATAAATAAGAATCTTAGTGTAGTACAGATTGTAGTCTTCTAAGGTTTAATTCATCCATAAAATTTGAGCACAACATCGTCCTGCGACGATATACTCAACCTCAGTAGTTGATAGTGCTACAGAATTTTATTTTTTGCTAAACCATGAGACTAAGGCTTTTTCTAGAAAATGACACGTATTGCTGGTACTTTTACGGTCTACTTTGCATCCTGTAAAATCTGCATCCGAGTAACCTATCAGGTTAAAATATTTGGTTTTAGGATACCATAAGCCGACTATTGAAGTTCCCTTAAGATATCGAAGATACGCTTAATGGCACATAAGTGTGATTTCTTAGGATTTGCCTGATATCGTGCACAATAAACATAATATCAAGGCGACTAGCAGTTAAATACAATAAACTACCAATCATACCTCGATACTTACGCTGGTCGACAGGTTTGCGACTTTCATCAGTGTCAAGCTTTGTTAAGTAGCCATTGGAGTTCTGATTGGCTTTACGTTGTCGAAGTCGTACTTTTTCAGTATGTCCTTTGTATATTTAGCTTGATTAATGAATGTTTTTGAGTGTTGTTTGATCTGGAGTCCTAGAAAGAAGTTCATCTCTCCCATCATACTCATCTCAAATTTACTCTGCATACACTTAGCAAAATCTTGACAAAGTTTTTCATTATTAGATCCAAATATGATGTCATCAACATATATTTGCACAAGAAGAATATCATCATCTAAAGACTTGATAAATAAGTAGTATCAAATCTTCCTTTTGAAAAACCATTTTCAAATAAGAAGGTACTTAGGCATTCATACCAAACACGAGGTGCCTGTTTGAGTCCATAGAGTGCTTTCTTAGGTTTGAAGACGTGATCAGGTTTTTGAAAATCTTCAAAACCAGGGGGTTATTTCACAAAAACTTGTTCTTTCAAAAATCTGTTTAAAATGCACTTTTACGTCCATTTGAAATAATTAAAATAATTAAAATATGCATATGCACAAAACATGCGAATAGCTTCTAGTCTAGCAATAGGAGCATATGTCTCGTCATAATCATTACCTTCTTCTTGATTATAACCTTGTGCCACTAGACGTGCTTTTTTGCGTAGAACTTGTCCATCTTCACTTATTAATTTATTTTAGAACACCCATTTAGTATCAATTATCGATTGACCAATAGGTTTAGGAACGAGTTCCCAAAATTGGTTTCTCTCAAATTGATTAAGTTTGTCTTGTATGGCATCAATCCAAAATTCATCATTAAAAGCATCTACTACATTCTTAGGTTCTACTTGTGAAATGAAGGCTACATTAGCTGCTATTTCTATATCTCTACATGAAGAGTGTGTACTTACCCTCTTTATATATCACCTATAATGAGCGTCTCTGGATGATTTGGCAAGAACTTCAATGACTCAAATTTATGAGTCAGATCTTCCATAGGGCTTTTTTCGGTTCTGGCTTGTGCATCTTCATCATCACTATTGCTGGATCTGTGACTATTGAGCTATCAAAAGTAGCGTTAATGGATTCTTCAACAATCATAGATCATTTATTGAAAATTCTATATCCCTTACTCTTAGCAGCATATCCAAGAAATATCTCTTTATCTGCTTTAGAGTCGAACTTTCCCAAGTTGTCCTTGGTGTTCAGGATAAAACATCGACATCTAAAAACTTTAAAATATGAAATATTTGGAATTCTTCCAAACCAAAGTTCATAAGGTATTTTCTTCGAGATAGGTCGAATTAACACCCTATTTAAAACATGACAGGCTGTACTAACATCTTCTGCCTAAAAATTTTAGGAAGATTTGATTCAGCATAACTCTAGCCATCTCGCTTAGAGTATGGTTCTTTCGCTCCACAACACCATTTTGTTGAGAACTTCTAGGACAAGAAAACTCGTGGTAATATCTACTATCATCACAAAACTTTTTGAAATCAGTATTTTTGAATTCACCACCGTGATCACTTCGGATACGAGTAATCATGGAACCTTTTTCGTTTTATATCTTTTTACAAAATATCTGAAATTTAAAAATTACATCACTTTTGTTTGATAAAAAGTAAACCCAAGTAAAGCAAGAATTCATCAACAATAACAACGTAGAGCTTACCGCCAAGACTAGCGACTCTACTAGGACCAAATAAATCCATATGTATCAACTGCAAAGGTCTAGAAGTACTTATAGCGTTGCTGGATTTAAATGTAGACCTATGTGCTTTGTTTTTTTCACAGTCTGCGCATACCATATCTCTCTTGAATGATATCTCAGGGAGTTATTTTACCAACTTTTTAGTGCTTAACCGTGAGACAGTGTCCATATTAGCATGTCCTAGCCTCATATGCCATAGCCAACCTTCATCTAAGTTTGCTACTAGGCAACTTCCTGCATTATTAGTACTCTAGAAAGAAAACATAAACATTGTCTTCTCTAATCCCTTTATACGGGATTACCAGATGACATATCATATATTGTACATTTATCTTTTACAAAATTGATGCCATAACCATTATCTGCCAAGTGACTTATGCTCAGTAGGTTATGTTTCAATTCTGTAACTAGACAAACATCTTTTATTATAGGATAAGAGATATACCAACAATGCCATTTCTAATGATATCCCTCTCAGGTTGTTTTCGAAGGAGACGTATCCTTCTTTCTTCATCGATAGCGTAGCGAACAAAGATGCATCACTAGTCATGTGCCGCGAACATCCACTATTGAGGATCCATTTGCTTTTAGCATGAGAGGGTTGAGGGTCCACCTACAAAACAAGTAGATGAATCCTTTGGTACCCATTTATTGAAGGGTACATGTTGATTAGTCTTAGGTCTCCAAATTAGTGTGTGATTGTCAAGCTTTCTTGCTAGACAATACTGTTATGTGCCCATGAGTACCACACTACGTGCAGGTAAGTTTTGAAAACGTGTTCATTGAATTTGTGTTGACATGCATATATGGTTTCTTTGAAAACCTATATGTGAAAGCGTGGTGATATTCATGTTTCTTACGTGCTTTTTGTGGTTTAGTACTCTTAGGTATATGCTTAGCATTAGGACTAACTTTAGGCTATGTCACAGGTATAGCCTGTTTGCCTAACTTGATCTCTAACTGTTTAGAAATCGCACAAGACTCTTCATATTTAGCGCTCATATCAATGAGTCCTTGCTCTGTGACTAAGTGCCTCTTCTTCTCTATGTGATATAACTCTTATATCTTGACAAAGTCTCTTTCTTTTTTTTCAATTTTGAAGATAGCCTCATAATAGTCTACTTTAAGCTTGGTTATCTCATCCGTATTACCGGTAGTAGATGTCTCTCTAATATCTTCAATGAGATTTGACAATCTAGCTACTTCGGTTGTGCTGGCCTTAACCTCTTTTCGAGATTGCTTATACTTGTCAAGCACATTTCTGTGTTCGTCAGGTAATTCGCTGCAGGCATTTTCTGGCTCATCGAAAGTAAAGTCAACATATAAAGGATTTAAGGATACCTATCGAAAGCCATAAGACAGACATTTGCAGTGCTAGGGTTTATCTTCTTCCTCGGATTCACTACCATCACTTTCATGCCAGATACTTGTATTTGCATATTTTCGAACAGTTGTTGTTCTTCGGCTTGATCTTGATCTATCATATGGACTGTTTTTCTTTGGAGTTGGGCAGCCCTTCTTCATATGCCCTGACTTCTTGCATCAAAGCAGATTGTTTCTTCTTCATTGCTTCCATGGACATCTTTCTTCCTTCTGTTTGATTTCTCAAACTTTAAAATTTTTTGAAATTCTTCACTAGCAGGGCTTGTTCATCACTACTGGATGATTCTTCATCAAATCTTTGCATATTGACCTTCTCGCTTGAGCTTTGAAGGCAATAGATTTTTTATTTGGGATTGCTTCTTCAAACTTTTGTAGGTCCAGCTCATGGGTCATCAGCTTGTCCATAAGTTTCCAGAGTCATGGTGGTGAGATCGTTTCCTTCAATGATTGTCGTTGCCTTTGGGTTCCAGTTCTTGGTTAGAGCCCGTAGCACTTTTCTGATCTTCTCGTGATTACTGCAATCCTTACCAAGATATTGCAAAGAATTAGTAATATCAAGGAAACGAGTGAACATATGTGTAATTGACTCGCCAGGTTTTATTTTGAAAGATTCATATTCCTGTGTTAATCTATCGATTTTGGATTCCTTCATTTGGGAAGTACCTTCATGAGTTACCTCAAGAAGTTTTCAAATCTCAGAGACGTCTTACATGTTGAAACTCGATTGAACTCCATCTTGTCAATTGCACAGAACAGTGCGTTGATGGCACGTGCATCTAGACTAGCCTTTTTTTTTCTGTCTCTGTATATTTATCATGAGACTTGTCTATAAGTGCGCCATCAACCACTGTAGGTGCCAGTTCCTTATAACCGTCAATAACTATAGACTAAAGATCAAAGTCAAGAGACTTTAAGAAAAATGTCATACGTGTTTTCCAGTATGTATAATTTGTTCCATCAAATAGTGGGGGTCTATTTGTGGATTGTCCTTCGTTGAATATTGATTTCACGGATGCCATATATACTCTCTGAGGTTGTTATATTAGAATATAATCCGCTCTGATACCAATTGTAGGACTGATGAGCACCTCTAGAGGGAGGGTGAATAGAGTGAGTACGAGTGCAGCAGAATAAATCACCACCTAAAAATTAAAGGCAGATAACTATGGCAGAAAAAAGAAAATAAATAAATGTAGCAAGAGATCAGAGAATCAAACTCATTGAACACCATGATATATATTGGTTTCCCTCTTGGAGGACTAACTTGTCACAGGTACTCTTGCCTGCTGTTAATCCACTATTCACAAGCTAATTGAGAGCTTGCAGTCTCTTTACAATCCTGTGCTTGGTGACAAGTGCACGACCAACTTCACAACATGCTTGGTGACGAGCGTACGACCGGCTCCTAAAACAGAGATGATTTCTGAACATGAACGACTTCTTTACAACTTAAGAATCAAAAAACTCTAAATCGAATCGATATTACTGGGTTTGGCTAAGAGATGTATAGGTGGAGTATGAAAGCTTTTAGAACACTGAAAAACACTTTAGGAATAGATAGAGAGAAGAATGATGAGTGATTTGAAAAGGAAAATTTCTCTTCTATTTATTGGTGTTGAGAAACAAACTCGGGCAAAGTTCGGGTGGAGTTCGGATGCAAAATTTCGCAAACGAATGTTGCATGTAGATTTGGAGGTAACAAACATTTAAATTTAAAACAACCGAACTCGGTCCGAACTCAGACCGAACTTGGCCTGAGTTTTGTCTAAGTTCATCTAGTATTTAAAAGAATGTTTTGTCAAATTTTGTTGCATAGGATTGATGGAACTTTTGGTAAGTGGACTTTGAATGAATGGGTAGGCTTTATAGAAGATTGAACTGTAATAACCTAAGCCAATAATACTCAGTCAATTTTACAATTTTTTATCCTAACTCAATAAAGGATAAAATACATAATAAACTGTAAATCGACAGACTGATTCCAGTGCATAAGTACTTCGAGATGATGATTTTCATGCTTGCTGATGTTGTAGTACACTCTCTGATATTGAATTTACTTGACCTGAAATGTTAGCGGTAGTTTGTATATTTTGTGTATTGACTTAAGTCATTTGTTGATTTATCAAAATCAGGTGCGACCATTTGGTAATGGGCTAACAAAACTCTTTCACAAGAGATCCTATGTCAATACCACATATAACTTCCTCAATTTTGCCTATTAAATTAGTCCCGAAACAATAATTAATTAAAATTACTAATTATGTAAAACAAATCCTAAAAATTAGTTAAAATAGTATGTATAATGTTAAACCTTGCACAACATAAAGTTTAATATGGATTCATGGAGTTTTAAACTCAAGGAAAGAAGAATTTTTTGGAGTTTGGTGACACGACAAATGTCATAAATTTTTAAAAATAGCAAACGAATGTGAAACCTAACCTACAGATATGCGTCGGAAAGCTCTCGACGTCTAGATTTTGAATAAAAATATTAGAATAGTAGAAACTGACCTTAGATAGGTGAAAAATGGCTCGCAACAGAATTCATCGATTCTGGACATCCTGTGTAGAATCAATGCATGGGAAAACGCTTGGAACTGGGGTATCTAGCGGTCAGAGGTTGGAGTAGACACAGAAAGGTAACTCTCATATTTGGATTCAAGTAAAATAGATGAAAAAGTGGGTAAAACATCGTCTACAAGTCGACTAACCTGTTGG